>JBBJLS010000128.1:4668685-4679883 GCA_037577275.1 Bryconaethiops microstoma
CACAAACCCCATAAACCAATAAACAAACACAAGCACTTAACACAAACAAAAGACAGCTGTAACTAATGCACCAAACCCACCACCACTTTGTAATAAAAGCCCCAAACAATACCAACAGAAAAGCAACCGTCACAATCCCCAGCCCTGACAGTGGCAAAGGGTCCATTACAGTGATTTAATAAGGTTACTGTGTGAATATGAGCAGAGGAGGGGGATAAAGACGGAAATGAAAAAGCAAAAAAAAAAAAATTTCATTTGTGCAAAAGGGACGAGTCATAAAGGAAAAGAGTTCAATATTCTCCTGATTACCTCTGCGGGTGAACGCACGAGGAGGGGAGGACTCAGACCGTGTTCGTCCTTTCAGTGCTTTGGAGCAGTTTGGGTTTGTGAGAGGGGCTGAAGCAGCCTACCTCTAAACTGGCATAGACTCGACTCTGTGTCCATGCCTTTGGCACGCTGCCACTTGGCGAAGCCGCCTGATTACTTCACTGTCCCCACAATTGGCTTACTGATTCACTGAGCTTTTCCTCAGCTTCATTTAGATCACACACACACACTTGTTCATTTACAATTGAATGTTCTGATTAAAACACTGTGCCAAATATTGGCAGGGAAGGGCATTTCATTAGGCGAGTGGTCCATTTGTTCTTTATTTGTACCCCAAGAGCATGGGGCTGAAAAACCAAAGATTACTTATTTTCTGCTTGTCTCCATTTCTAGTTTGGGATTTGTAGATAATATTTCATTTCAGATAGAAAACCTGACCCTATTTTACATCTGTCAGGCACTGGCTTTGTCACCTTTTAATTTGAGAAAAGTCTGCCTCCGGGGTAGCAGCGACATGTGCATGTACACGTTCAGCATAGTAAAATGAATCAGCATGTGGAACTGTGGCTTTCTGTGTGCTACCGCTTTTGACCATTGTAGAAGCTCCATGCTGCCTTTGTTATTGCAGTTTCTGACTGGGTATGCAGAATTCAGTTCATTAGATGTTAACCACTGATTTGTTTTATCAAAGGAGCAATACAAAGCGACTAGACTGTGAAGAATATTATATCTTATATATCTGCCCATATATCTGCCCATTGTGGTAGTTCATGACACAAACGAGAGTAGATCAAGAAGACAGAACAGTAAAAGACATAAATTGAAACAAAACTACACTTCATGTCTTATTTATTAGCTTAATAGTAGCTACTGAATAAGCCTTAATTGCAGTTGGTGTATTGTAGTGGGTAAAACTGCTGACCTTCATGCAGCAGATTGAGGCTCAATGCCCCTCTGGACAGACACACCACACTACACTAAGGAGTCCTTGGACAAGTCTCTTAACATTGCATTATACCTGCATCTCTGTATGTTGCTCTCAATAAGCGCACCTGCTGAATGCAATGTGTAAATACAATATTAATAACTGAAAATGGGTTTAGGACTCAGGGGGTCCATTTGGCCTGTTTTAATGTGTTTTAGTCTCATTATTACATGCAACATGAGAAACACTAAGCGAAAACACAGACTGTCCAGTAAGCAGTTTTTCAGCGATTGGTGGAATGGACTAACAGATAATGGCTCCTGTATCCTTTCTCTTTCCTGGCGAGTAACAGCACCATGCTGATGTGTGAGCAAGAAAGAGCGTATGAGGAGTACAGCAGGGGACTGCTTTCTTTCCTGACTAATTCCACTGCACCCCAGTGGAAAATAAATAAATGACTCTCCTGCAACATTTAAACCACACATAAATGTGACTCTGTGCCTATAAATGGATCTAAATGTACGTAATACAGTCTGTGGGGACCAGAAAAGGTATCAGATGTGCACAGGGCTCAGCTGCTGCCCATCCTGCCAGTGATTTCATGCCTTCCCTGGGCTCATCTGCTGGGAATGCATCCATTCTACCCATCTTGTGCTGTCTGATATTTAATCTTTAATATTTTTTTAATATTAGATTGTGTGGGGGTGGATGCATGTTTTGATATTATTTAAGCTATAGAGAGTTTCCTGAAATTAGGCGCCAAACCCAAACATTCAGTGCATGTGGTGCACCCTCAGTATTTCAGGCGCATCCACACACAGTGTGGACATGCACACAGAATCCTAGTGGTGAATTAGAGCCACGGGGTGAGGACTCGTCACTTTATTTCAGTCTGATCCACACTATACGGCTTTAAATGGCAGTTTATCTCTTCTAATCAAGCTTGTTCAGCTCACAGTATTAGACGATTCACCATTTTGTGCTGCCATGCGTACTTTCCATTAACGGAGGAAATTTACCTCATCAAATAATGACTTTAAGTTATATTAAAGGAGCCGTATTATCCATTCTCTGGTGCCCTTTTGATTTATAGCATGTGGGTGGTTTTATGTTTTATAAATAGTCAATTTAACTTACATGGCCATGTTCCAACCTCTCCATGTCCTTCAGAACAGGACTGTTTTATTACTGTGCTATTAATATGTAAATGATCTCTGTTCTAACTATTCTAACCGTGTACTGTTCCCCATCCTAAAAGCAGACCAGGCTCAAATATACAGAAAGACTTTCATGTCTAGATTGTAATTCTCAAAGATGTCACAAAAATCAGCTGTCGCTATCTGCAGAAACAATACTCCTTATCACTTTAAGGTGAATGGGCAGGGTAAATGCTGCAGGCTGATGGGAAATTCAAATCTAAATGTATTCAGACTTATGTCACCACAGCCACAGATAGACTGTATGTACTAGGGAGTGAACAGAAGAGGGTGGTGCCAAGGGGGCACAAGATGGTGCTGCCGCTACCTCTGGAGCATGCTTAGCTCGCCATAGCACAAACAGAGATAGAAATAACTTTTTGTACCTGACTCACAGATGTTTAAAAATATTTTTAAAAATCGGTTACTGTTTTTGTGCTTGTACGCTCTGCCATTGTAAATCATTTTTATGGGCAATAAAGGATTAGCATCAGATCTCTGCTCAATTAAATGAAACATTTATAATTAGGTGGATGCCAAAAATTGGCGAGTGTGACAAATTGAAACTTTCAACATTCAACATTCAACTCCAACATTTTAACGTACTTGGTGAACTGATTATATGGCTAGCATGTTATTGTACAGTTATTTCTCGTTTGACTTCGCATGGTTTGGTAGATAGTAACATAATTTGATTCTGTCATTGTATGTAATGATGTTGATTTGTAAGCATATTTGTAGATGTATATGGTAATGTCATGGTCATATTTTGTGGCAGTATTGGGTGAAATACCATATTGGGGTTGTGGTTTGTGGTAGGAAACCACAATTTTTGTACTTGTTTCAAATAATTCATGTTTGATAGTATCCGCTTAATAGAATAGCAGAGACACCCCCCTACAACCCCCCGCAGAGCTTCAAAGAACAATTTGGCTACCACAAAGCCCAAATAACATTCTTTTAGTACACAGTACACTTTAAGAATGTTTAAATATATATATCAAACTTTTTTTTATTTAAAACCAGTAAGACAAATGAAGGTCAGTACCAATTTTGTATCTTATTACTGAAATAAAAGTACTTATATGTGCACTTGTTGTTGAATGCAATTCAACAAGGCCAACAAATTATAATAATGATAAGACAAAAACACCTTATTCCTACTGTTTGACATGAGTGTAGCATTAAAGATTTCATGACTGATGACATAACTGTCGCAAATGTGAATATCATTAAGTTCACAAACGCCTCATGACGCCTAATGGAATTTCTCATGCAGGAATGTCAGCTAAGCTGTAATAATTCATTTAGAAAAGACAAACTTCAGTGAAGTGAAGTTAAATCCCTGGTGGAACAGAGAGAGTACTGAAGGCCCCATGTTTACTTTCCCTTTCCACGGTGGTGTCGTGCTGAAAAAAGGCCGTGTGGCAGTTTTAGAAGGGGAAGTCAAGCAGAGTCAGCCTCTCCCTCTCTCCACGGTAAAACGCTCGGAAAGGCTTAGCTGTCATTTTCCCTCTCCTCCCGACCAAAACAAGCAGCCCCAGGGCCCTTCTGGCCCAATACATAACTCACCAAAAAAACACACAAAAAAAACGCATTTGATCTCAACTACAATAAAAATGTTCCAAATTAATCAGCTACTGTATACAGTACTGAAGTAACAGGTACTATCTAATAGTGTTTTAACTTTTTTATCTTATAGTTTTCAGTTATTTTAACTGGTGTACAATGCAAATGATAAATAACATAAGACAAACAAATCCAGCATTTACATTTTAGTTGTATTTTTTGGATTTTTTTAAGTATTCTGGGAATAGTAAGTTTTTATGTCAATAAAAATTAATATACACAGTACAACCTTATCAAATTACTTTCTTTGCATACACATCTTGCAAAAATAAGGTATTCTGAATGCTGATGTAATTACTGTATCATGCTTTACAGCTTTCACATAAGACTTAATTACATTGAGGGATTTGAATAAATTAGTTGTGTTAATTAAATAATTAAAAATATTTTAAACAATTAAAATGCAGTTAACGCTAAACCTGTAGATTCCTAAAAATAATAAAGTAACTGATTACAGTAATTATTTTGAGCTCTGCTAAATGATGTGGGCTTACAGTGTGGATTAATCTACTGTTGTGTTATCTATTTGAACATGACCTAAATTTCCTAATTTTGACAGCTTCCAACAAATCATCTGAACTATATGTAGCTGTAGAGTATTATCAATATACTGAAGTCATTTTCACATGCATCAGAAATTACATGTTACATCAAATTAATGTTACATGTTACAAGGAAAAATAAGCTCACATCCTCTATATAGAACAAACTTCAAAACTGCATTTGCAATTTCAGTTTTCATGCAATTTTCTATTCATTTAACACTGCCCAAAATAAAACGTGTCTCCAAAATGGTAACTTTACAGGTGAAAATGACTTTTTACAAATTTACTTTTAATGTAAAACAATGTAAAAACATTTTTTAAAAAATCATATTTTGAGCATTTCTATGCAGTCTGTTCAGCAGATAAACCAAATTCAGCAGATAACCATGCATATCAATTTTAACTGATTGTATATGAAAAAATTTTACACGAATAAAACATACATGAATGAGCTGACAATACTTAAAAGAGCAAAGTATTTCTTAACGCAGTGGTTCTTGACCCTCATCCTTGAAGTCCCCCTCTCCTGCCCATTTTCAGTGCTTTCCTTGCTTTAACAAACCAACTATAACCAAGGAATTGCTTTTAATTAGCCGCTTAGTTGACACATGTGTGTTGGGAGCAGTGGACGCACTAAAATGTGTAGAGCAGGGAGACCACCAAGAACAGGGTTGGGATCCACTAGATTATCGCATGATTTAATTTTCCTTTTTTAATTTTGTATAGGCAATACTTGATCTTAAATCTCAATAACCAATTACTAACAATGGTAAATGCAGTTCAAAATCTACTGTCCTGTGCAAAGCTGCCTCAACTATGGCCTTAAAAGCTTCTTCAGTTCAGATAATCGATCCCAATTACTTTTTTTGGTCCTTACCTTATCCCTGATGCCCTGTCGAATTGATTCCCTCTCTGCCTCCATTTTTGCGTATTTGGCCTTCCTCTCCTCCTCCTGCTGCCGGAGAGCCTCTTGTCTTTCCTCTTCCTTCTTCTCAGCATCGGGATCTTTCTCTTCCTTTTCTCCCAACATTTTGCCCATGTCTTTGGTCGCCCCTTTACAAGAGAGGGGAAAAAACAAAAGGAAGACAAATTGAAAATGAGCCAAAAGACTGCAAAACATTGCGTTGTGAACTCCCTGTAACATAAAGTGTATTAAAAAGGTAAAGACTTCTTCACTTACTCCACCTCCTTTATATCTCCCTGCAGTGAGCTCTTCTGTCTTTGTCAATGGGACAGTGGGACATGGCACGCTCCGAAAGGTACAATGGGTCAGAATATTACAACAAAAGGCTCCATTAATGGGAGAGGCTGCAGGATTTGAACGGCACAGATAATAGATTCTGATTACTTCAACCTTTCGTTCATCATACACAGGCTGTGCTTGTTAATGCCTCCAATAGTGAAGTGAGTATTAGAGGAGGTTGTATTTCAGGGTAGTGCTCTTGTTGCATTAATGGACCACATTGTGTGTTAAGATTTCAGCAGGCTGGTAATGAGTAAAACACTGGACCAACTGAAAGAAAGGCCACTGTATTCACTTCTAATTTGGATATCGTACATGACGTTGCATTACTGGGAAACTGGAAGATGTAGTTTGTCATCACTATCAATATATTTGATGTTGATATACAGCACAGCGACTGGCATCAAATATTCATCCCTTAATCGAATCAGCTGACAGTAACGAATGAGTTATTAAAATGATTCCAAACAGGGTCATTAAAATCTCCTGCAATTTCACCCTTTTAAGACCATGAATAATAATACAGAGTGATCAATGTGGCAGAAATAGACTATGAGGATGAGGCTTTACTTCAGACTGAGGTAGCGTCACAGTCTACGGAGGGGAGAGGGACCGTTGAGCTTTTCCTCTGAGAATTTCTTCAGGTACACACCAGCAGTGTGTGAAAAGTGTGCCAGATGTTTTTTAGAATAACGGAACAAATCTCATTAAAGTATTCTCACCAGAAATGTTTTAACTATAGGGCTCAATAATCAAAAGACAAAGTACAGTTTGTTCTGGTTCTGATGCGTCACAGTTATTTCTAGTAAGTGATTTCTTTGTAATACAAAAGCCCATGTTCATCCACAGACTTCTCTTAAACTCTAGGGTGAAAAAGGCTGAACTGTGTACTCGAAGTTGTTCTGGGAATTTACACAGTGGCATCATCAGTCACACAAAGTTACTTCACTGTTCTCAGCTTTAAAGGACACGGTTGACTCAATATATTGATGACTCTTTAAAAGTTACCACTTCACATAAGAATTTTGTCTTGTTATATTTATCTTTGTGCATGTAAATAAATGCATGTAAAAAGTCATATTCAATATTTCAGGTCTTTTTATTTAAGCAGGAAGCAACTAAATGACAAATAATATGTTGTATTAGTTTACAGACAAATAGAAAAGTTCCACACCATCTATAGACAGCAAACTTAAAAGTTAGCCAATTTTGTGCTCACTTCTGTACAAAATACAATAAAAAAGCTCCAGTTTGGTAGGAATGAAAACCTGTAGCCAAAATCGTCCTTTAGAATAACATTGGATACGCCCGCTTTGTAAACTCTGTGATTATATAGTTATATTTTCTGCTTCTGTAATTCAGTATTTATAAAATGCTTTACGATTTAATTACCATTTTCAGTGTTTCTGGATTTTAATTTTCAAATGTAAATTATAATTATAACCTTATTCTTAAAGCTATACAGCTCTCTGAGTCATTTAAGGTCCATGAACAACTTAATTAACAACATTAATCATTCTGGGCACGTTTATTTAGAGCTTCTTATTTTACAAGCAATTAAAGTATACGTTTAACTACAAACAAACTGGTTTCACACTACATCAATTTATACCTTTGAATATGGTTTACCAGCTTTTGAACAGTATTGTACCTCCACCGGAGTAAGTTTAATATTCTCAGCAGCTCATTTAAGTCTGTTTATTTTAGTATGCAGCACTGCCCGGGTGAGACAGGCCATGTAAATGTATGAGGGCCAGTGTCTTTCAGTGCAAAAGTTTTTCTGGTTGCGTGTCGGCAGCTGGAGAAGGTTGTGTGCCCTTACCCAGAAACCCAGGGGCGTGGTGGCCCGAGCTCAGCCTGCGTGACAGCAGCTTCCTGCAGACTGCAATCGGGAAATTGATTTTAATGAGGACCGGGGCCTCCCTGACAGCACAGACGCTGGTGAAAAAAAAAATGGCAGAGGGCTTACTCCTTCACCATTAGCCCCACCAGCGCACACACAATCTGCACATGGGGTGGACGGGCCAGGCTGGCCGTCCCTCCGTTGGGACGCCGTGAGCACATGTCCATCTGTTTTCTACTATGAGAGGCCTTCATGACCTTGGGGTCACCGCCCACTCTCGCCTCTACCTGTTCCGAGACTGCTAATCTGCAGAGCTAGCGAGAATGCTAATTAAGATCTGTTTCAGTAAGCAAGCATGTGGAAAGATCACAGTAGATTTATTTACACTGACCGCATTTTAAGACTTTCAGTAACGGCTTTCAAACGGGAGTCCTGGTAATAAAGCTCCATTATAATAGGCTTTGTTTTTATCATGTCACAACAATGTGCTGCCTTCTGCAGAACTAAAGAGCTAATCCTGCTAGCACGTAAGCAGGTGGAAACAGATCAGTGTCGATGTATTTAGACTGCAGTTAAGGGTGGCGGTGCCCGACTGCATGCATTTATGTCAGAACATGGACCCAGTGATACTGTTCCATTATAATGAGGCCTGATATTACGATTTCACAACAATGAACTGACTTACATCACTGTAATGGAACTTTAAAGTGAAGATTCAAAGTAACTTCTGCAGACGTACAGAGCTATTACTGTGGCTCATGTTGCATGGGTGGGGCGTTTATTAGTGCAATCAATAGCTGGACGAGAAATAATGTAGATGGTGTGCTGAGCATGCCCAGAGGGGTCAACAGAGAAAGAGTAAGATATGTAAATATTCTAAGGGCTAATAGGAATAACACACCTCAAGGCCAATTATGGATATATGCACATTCCTAACAGATCACAATATAGATTCAGCCACAAACAGAAAAAAATCCTCAGATTCTCTTGCATTTAAACATTTTTGTCATGAATAACCTACAGCTCTTAAAAACACATCTCTGTAAAATGCAGATATTTCTTGGTGTGCTTTTCCTATGTCCATATTTTGCCTTAGGCAACTCTTAAGACATGCACGGTTGTTGGATAATAGCGTTGCACCACATTTTGCATCCAAATAAGTGGTAGTGAGCTAAAAAATTTCAACACATTTTCTTACAATCATGTGGCCCCTTATTTGTAGAACCAAAATTATGCCTGAAATAAAAGTAAAAGCAGCTTGTTTGGTACGCTGGTTTACATTCTGAGCCGAAATAATTTACTAACAAAACTACTAACAAAATGACTAATAAAACTACTAACTGAACAAAGTTGACAGGGTTGATGAGGAAACTCCCTCCGCCCATGCACACACACACATACACGCGCGCGCGCGCGCGCACACATGCCAACGATCCCTCTATCCCAATTGATTTTGGCGGGTGTGTTTTCCTCTCTCAGCCTCTTTCTGTGCTTGCTTGTGTTATTGATGATTATATCCACACCGATGTTCTTTCCGGTCTGAGCTCCTGGGTGTTTCATTATCTGTTTTTAATTAAAGCTGTTTTCTCTTGCATCACTCTCTCTCTTCCCTGCTCCTCGGCCGTGCAGCGCTAGTAATCTGAGCTCTCAAGGCTAATTAGCCCGTCTGATCGTGACAAAGTCGCCGTGCCGTTGGGCGAGACAGCCGTGTCCCAGAAGTCTTTGCAGCATTGCGGTATAGCACAGCAGTGCCAACTGTGCAGGCACTCATGCAGTAGTTCAACCAGCCAGAACGCGCTCACCCCTGTGAGAGATCTCTTTACAGCTCGCCTCACAGAGCTAAGACTAACAGGCCCGAGTGGTTTCACTTTGCTAACTTCCACAGCTAGTCTAGGAGGGTTCCTTCACGTTAACTGGTGACATACAGTCTAGGACGAATCCCTCACGTTAAGTGCCAGTGGAAAGTCTAGGCAGGTTCCTTCATGTTAACTACGGCTGAATGATACGAACACAAATTGTATACTTGTATCTTGATGTTCCTTGTGGTTGCTGGATATCCAGTGACAATATGAAAAGAGATAAATTATGATTTAAAAAGTGCTTTTCTTACTGTTTTTGTAATTAAATGTATAACTAACTAACCTCTTCACTAGGCGAATAGTGTGAAATACAAAACAAAAAAGCAGCATTCATTATTATGTCAACATAAAAATTGATACTTACATTCATCACAACTGTAAACACATTTTTGTGCACAAAAAAAGCTTTCCCTCCTATAAAGTATCGACACAAAATCTCGGAAGCCCCCTTAAACAGTTCCATAATTTTAACCATTAGCAATTATTCTAAAAATATCCCATCCTGTTAAAACAAACATTCTAAGAGGTTGCATCATGTTAACAGTTAGCCATTATTTCTAAAATGGTTCCTATTAACAAACATTCTTCGAAGGTTTTATCATTATTATTAGCAAATGGTCTGAAAAGGGTTCCATCATATTAATTACTAATGAACACTCTATAATAGTTGTCATGTTGTCAAGTAAAACCATTTTACTTATTCTTTGAAGGTTCTATCATATTAATTATCGTGAACATTCTAAAAATGGTTGCATCATACTAATTACTAGCAAACAGTCTGAAAAGGTTCAATCATGTTTACTATTAGCAAACATTTTAGGGTTGTAGATCATGTTAACTGTTAGAAAATATCAACGAAGGTTCATGCTGCAAATTATTGATGTACAGTCTAGAAAGATTCCTTTATGTCAGATATTAATGGATAATCTAATAAAATCCATTATGTTAAGTAATAATGGAAGGATCCTTTACATTAGCTTTTAGCAAATGTCCTAAACGTCCTTCGTGTGAGCTTTTAGTGAACAATTTCGTAAGTGATGTTCATGGCCACTAGAGCAAACAGTGTTGAAAACGTCCATATTAGCAGTATTCAAGTTTCAGTACGTGAGGAATTCCAATTGTGAATGAACATTAACAAGCACTGCACTCTATCTGTGCTACAACTGTCAGGCTTGAAGAACGTTTTGTATGTGTTAATGCAGGTTCTGCTAAGAGGACACAGGGGTCTGTGACAGAAGACTGAAAGACAGGCTTCATTCTGAAAAACTTCAATGACAGCTTAAAACGGCCTGTGTTATATAAAGGCAGTGTTACAGTGAGGAGGAGAATAAAAGTGAGAGAGTGATGGAAATGCCATTCTTTATGGCTTGCATGTCCTTGCTCCTTTATGAGAACGTAGGTGGAAGAGAACAAACTACTGCTGCTCTGTGTGTGTTTGAGACATTTTTACACAAAAAAAATGCAAATTTTTATGTATTTCTGTGCTCTTTCTGTATGTTTTCAGACATCTGTGTACTGGTGTGTGTCTACTGGAGTGTTTGACTGTGAGTGTGTGTGTGTGTGTGTGTGTGTGTGTGTGTGTGTGTGTGTGTATAGAGGTCAGGCATGTGTACTAAAAGACAGTGAGAGAC
>JBBJLS010000128.1:4681734-4701842 GCA_037577275.1 Bryconaethiops microstoma
TGTGTGTGTGTGTGTGTGTGTGTGTGTGTGTGTGTGTGTGTGTGTTTGTCTGTGTGTGTGTGTGTGTGTGTGTGTGTATGAAGGTCAGGACTGTGTGCTGAAGGACGGTGAGGGACGCAGTGGTGTCCCCGTGGAGCCGAGGCACGTGGGTGTGTGTGGCAGGAGCAGCTCAAGGACTGTGTGTTCCTTCTCCTCCATCTGTCATTAGTCACACCTGCTCTGGGACCAGAGCCCAGTGCCCTGCCCTGCACCCCCACCGGGACGTTAACCGCCCCCCACTGAAAACACTCCACACACTACTCCTACAGCCACCAGCACGCTCTGCTTTTGGACCAGGCAGTGCGTGGCAAGTAAAGATTAGACATTTCTAGAAACTGCACAAAGGGAAAGTTGTAAAACAGTTGTGGAAGAGACAGATTTATCTCATGACCTAATTTAAAGAAAGTAACTACAGTTAGCCAGTAACTACAGCAAATACTGTATCCATTAAAAACAGTCCATAATATTAGTTCTACAAAATGGTAATGCCAAGGTGGAACCATATCATTTTAATTGCAAAGAAATAAAAATAACAGAAGCAGCATGTGCACAATTTGAATTTGAAATGTAGAGACAATTATTCTATCCACAATAATTCAGATTCTCCTCAAGGGATATGCTATTAGCTAATGTAGCATGACATAGGTATCAAAGAAACTGTCACCATAAATTTCAAATGGAAAGCTAAATAGTTTATTTAAAAAGTGTTATTTAATAAGAGTTATTTATGAACTTTATGAACTTCTATATTCCATCAAAGGATATAGGTTAAAGATGGCACAGACAGTATAGTGACAAAAGGCTTTGCCTTTTAATATCTACAGGTTGACTTATTTATTTATTTTTCAGCAAGTAAGCAATAAGAAGCTTTTGTGCAGTATGTCCTCTGTGTGGCAGTTAGTTTACAAACCTTCAAACCTTGTTCTATTTTGAACTACGCGATGGACTACAAGTACTGTAACACTGGAACTCAAATTGCATTGCTGTTGGCATGACAAAGGACATGACTGGGGGCTGGGCAGTGGGAAATATAGTGTAATTTTGCACACAACAAAGGGGTGAGAATAGATCATGAATAGTTGT
Organism: Bryconaethiops microstoma; assembly: GCA_037577275.1. Classification (NCBI taxonomy): domain Eukaryota; kingdom Metazoa; phylum Chordata; class Actinopteri; order Characiformes; family Alestidae; genus Bryconaethiops; species Bryconaethiops microstoma. The sequence continues at coordinate 4,682,857 of JBBJLS010000128.1, forward strand.
CTACAACATCCACAAGCACTTCTTCTAGCACATGTTACAGTACTATCACACTGTACAGCCCGGCAACGCGGGTTCTTTGGAGTAAGAACCACTTTTCATTTTATACATTTCAATAAATCTTATTGGCAAGTTGTGCAAATGTAAAACACACTAAAGTCTAATGAAGCTTCCAGACAATGTGAAAGTTCCATTCCAATTAAAGGCTTATTCTAGAACCACACATCTGAGGCACAATTTAAGAACCTTTATTTTTAAGAGTAATCATTTCTGTTTAAAAATTCTTATGTATTTTTTATGAGGTCAGATTACCACAGTTTGTAGACGGCCATTAACCAGAAATGAAGAACATTTACCCACAGTTGTAGAGTTAATTAAAACTGTTTTTTTGTGAAACAAGTGCTTTGAAAGTAATACATAATGCAAAAAAGCATATATCTCCCATAGGCTTTCATGGGAGATGAGACAGCAAAATTGCTTTTAGGAACTGTAATATCCCCCTAATGTAGTGACACAATTTTCTGTAATAGTTGTTTGTGCTATTATTTCCATCTTATAGAAACCCCTGATAAAAAACAGAATGCGTATAATCTTCTAACTCCTCTGGGGCTATTTTACTTCTCTTTACTTGTCTGAACTTTAAGGGAGATGGAACACAGGAAACTGAAGCTAGTACAGCCAGAATATCACCCACTAAGGAAACAGCTACTGATGATTTTATTCTTGTGTAAAAGCCCATATAAGGCCCTATGGAAGACTATGAGACTTTTCCATTAATGGACTGGTTTCCAGTATATGACATGCACTGGCATATGAAACCCTAACATAAATCCATTATAATAGTCCCCAGTCCTCTGCTTTCCTATTCTCTGTGATTGCACACGGTGTCTGTCTTGTTGAGGCAGCAGAAACTATAGTACTATGAGGCACAGAAAGTAATAGTCCTGACTGGAGTTATGTATAGGCCTTCCAGGACAGGTGAAGAGGATTAAGTGTTACATTACAACAGCCTGAAGTGGATGGGATCCGGCCAGCAGAAAGTGCTTTAATGAGAGCAGGAAGAGTGAGGCTAGAGGAAGCCTAGCGTATCTTTCTAAATCTGTACTGGATAAATGGGAGAAAATGGCAGGAGCTACATCATGGGGGCTTTTTATCAACTATTCTTTGCCATTATCATCCTCAGCCAGCCCTCAATGTTCTGGGAATATGGGAGTGATTGTAAAGGCCTAGACTAATGCATCTCTGGTGGTGTGGGCCATTTTCTGGCTCAAACCACCCATCTCTCTGCTATACACGGGCACCCAGGACGTCCATCGTAGCTAATGACTTATTCATTATGTTCTATATTGTTCCTTTTGGAGAGAATAAGGCACTGAAAGAAGTTTAACCACTGGTCTACTCTCACTCTGCCCAAAAAATTTGAGCATGACAAAAAAACTACAGCACTTTGTTTAGAGAAAGTTGAGGTTCCAGTACAAATGCTACTCTACCATGGTGGGCTGGGTTGCTGCATCTAATCAGAAGTAGGCAGGTTGAAAATAACGGTAGGCTGAATGTGATCTGTGGAAACAAAGACAAAACATAACGCATGTCCGACTTTTATCCAATACTATTTAACCATGGCAAGTATTGCAGTATTATTCATATTTCATTTTTAAGTTTTGGTTGGAAACACAATAAAATGATCCATTTTTTCCCCCTCCCAACTCTCTGTCTTATCTTTACTCCTCTTGTTGCAATGAGCATGTTTATCGCAAAAGAATTTCCCTCGGGATAAAGGAAGTTCTTATCTTAAATCTTCTTTTTTCTTCATTGTATCTAGACAGACATAGCAAGCTCTCTCATTGGTTAGGTCTTCAGATGTAGGTCTGAAGGCTGAACATGTCAGATTAACCAGATTCACTCCATGTGACTCCTGTGGGTCCAGGGTTTCAAAATATCCCAATGAGAAAGAAACAGAATCAGTATATGTCCACTGCAGTGTACATCCCACACCACAGCAGTCAAATCAAGTCCATTACAAAATTTAATATGCCTGGCATGTTCTATTTTTTATTATGTTAGTCCCTGGTTAAGGCTGTTTAAGATGCAGAAAAGACGCGTGCCACAGTCATGGGTAGTGCAGGGAGGTACACTTGGTTGGCTGCCAGCGATTGTGAAGGATCTCCGCCAACACTCACAGCCTATTACGCTCGTGTCACTGCACATGTGAGTTATGGAAGGCAGGGCCATGCCAGTAATGAAAAGGAATAGTAAGTGCGCATAAAAAAGCTAGCGGGGGAAAAAAGGATTGTTTGAAGTAAAGTCAAAAATTCAAAGTACTGTTATTCTTGCCCACTGATTGCTCTTCACATTGCAGGTGGCATTTTGGAGATGAAAGAGAACAAGAGGAAAGCTCCTGAGGGACCTCCCAGCTAGAACCCATTTCAGATTCACTTTGTTCACATTGCAGGGGGAAATCGGATTTGCTTCTTAAATCTGAGTTTTAGACTTACTCCGTAACCAAATCTAACTCGTGTGATTGAATTGTATGGCAAACTGTAGTCACATTTGCTTGCATAGCCACACTGGTTGCCATGGTAAATGCCTGTGTGAGTGGGATGACTAGGGAGGGGTAAGCAAGTGAACCAGTCACATTTATGAGCATAGGTCTAGTACATTAACTAGCAGAACAGTCATGTTATATTTCCAGTACAGCATACAAATCAGCGACCGCCATGGCTATATACCTGAATGATAGAAAATCACTGTTTAAACTGAGTCACATATCCAGAAATCTGAATTTGAGGTTTGAAACCATCTACATGTGGCTTCTTGCCTTTGCACTAAACCTCAGCTCATTTGTTGTTCTTTGAAAAATGTTATTCTGAAAGGTCCTTTGGGTAAACAAAAAGTGGTTCTTATCTGACATCAGTTTTTTGCACATTTTGTTTTTCAGAGTGCATATGAGAAAAAAATCGATTACTATTCGCTGTGAAAGCTCTGATTGTGGCATAAAATCTTTACAATGACCTTGTACAGCATTTATCAATGTGAAGATCAATGCGTGGTGTCCTCTCTTTCAAGAGCATCTAAGGCCATATGGGAACCGTTTAGACCTATTGTGGCCTATTTTAGACCTCAAGTGCAAAAATAGCCTTTTTATCTATTGAGGCTAATGAGAGCATGGCCAAAAGAAGCGACTATGAAGGGCAAAGTCAGGATCCAGACAAAAATGCAATAGAGTGCAGAGCTTCCAGAATGCAGTATGAAAGGGATTAGTGGAGGAGATGAGTTTATTCCTCAGTATGGATGAAAGGAAGAGGGGAAACACACCAATCTCACAGTCTTTTGAAATATCGCTCAGAAAATGTCAGGAAGATAAAATTTTCTTCGCCAATGAAAATAATGGGACACAGGCCACATTTTATTGCATGGAACACAAACAGTATAATTTCTGCTTGCTGCCAGTATTCATAAATAAAAGAATGAAGAACTTCTGATGCACGATTCCTTTTGAAGTGCTCACTGCCGCCTAACCTTGAACATTCTCAGGATTTCACACGGCAAGAAGACTTTCCATTAGCAAATTAGCAATTTTTAAAACTATTTCCATCTTTACAAAGAATGTGCACAGCTAACCTTTTTAATTTTCTAAAAACTTGTTGAAAACTGTGATACTGAAGACAGCATCTTGTAGACAGCATCTCTAAGTCGACCTATAATCATAATGGAGGTTTTTTAATATTGTTGGTTTATGGCCCTTGGCCATAATAAGCACAGTTTATCATTTCATAACATATAAAAGGCAAAATTCTTGTTTTCTCATAATGTGGGGAGTTTTCATGGCCTCTAAAACATTCTCTGAGATTTGATTATATCACTTTTTGTGCTTACATCACCAAAAAAAGACCCCATAATATCGTATTTCACTACCCACTTCGACCACTGAGCAAGACTATACACCTATCTCCCTTAAGACTCACTACATGCTTACATAACAGTATGGAAGGAAAATTAATTAACATTTCATTATGACTGTGACAGTGGATGGAAAGTTAAGTTTATGGAAGTCTGCACAATGTTTTCAGGGTTTTTAAAATACTTTGACCCTGTAGGTGAAGGTGGGCCTGAGGGATGTTTCAGGAAAACTTTGACACTAATTGTTTTTCATGAGCAAACAATGTCCATTTAATTATTAAAATCTGCCACACTTGATACTTTCTAATTAAAATAAACTCATGGTGGAAACATAATGAGATAAGGCTTCTTTCATTTGCATACTGTGTACATCTCATCCTGCCCTCTATTATGTATTCACCTGCTGCTCTGCAAACGTATGCAGGAAGGGTCATCCTGATAGAGCTGGTCATTAACTGCTCTCCAACACATCACGGCATCAGCCGTGGCTCGCATGGTTCATTTAGCTAAGACAGAGCCATTAGCCATTAGACTCAGTTACAAATTACATGCTGCATTTTTGATTTGTTTGGTAGTCTAATTGTGTTCCCTGCTTACAATTAACTCTCCTCATCTGCACTATATAAGTATGACCACATGATCAATAAAGTTTTTTTCATCAGTTTTTTTTTTTGTCTCACTGATATTTGTTTGCTGATTTCATATTTTCACAATTCACCAATCCACATGAAATTTGGTGAGCTTCTAGCCCCACATGGCTGATATAGATTAAGAGATTTAAGGTCAATATAAGGTTCAAACTACACAAAATTTGACATGCTGCATCACTACCACATTCTTTAAAAGCGCACCAAAATTTAATCCAAAGGAGTCGCCGGAACTGATCCATTTCAATATCTCAAGAACTATTTAAGCTATACATGCTTGTTGGGCCAATCCTAATGAAATCTAGATGCCATGATTTCAAACAAATCAGCTGTTGTCAACTACAAGAAGCTACATGTTTTCTGCTTTTCTTCTGACATGGTTTGGTCTATGTTCAAATCTTTTTTCTCTCACTTTTTGGGCCAGTTTGCGCATTTAAATGACCCTGTGGACTCACATCTTCCAAACCTTTTGTAGCCTGTGGCCCACACAACTGACCACAAAAGCTTCCAGCTTGGCTTACAGCTTGAAAACCACTGAACTAGGACAAATATACTTAAAATTACCTAAAATAGGGCAATACTTTGTTTGTTCTCCTTCTAATTGACTGCAGGTTTGAAAAGGCCTTAAAATGTTATGGCGCACATTTCATCACACTTTACTAAAATAGACTGACTCTAGCTAATCAACTCCTTCAAACTTGCAGTCCCCCACAACCAATCTCTTTGAACACTGATATGTGATATTAGTAAATGTCATTCATTAATGAAACCATTGTGGAATACAAATTTAGTTAATAAATGTAAATGACCTCTATTTGTTATTTGTTAAACATATAGTCTCTGGATTCATGCCATTTAAAGTTTGCTAAAATAAGACCAGAGACAGTAGAGTTCACTGTTTTTTTGATTGGCGTTTGCTAAAATCCCATTTTCCCCTTGACTGGAGGTCATTTTGCTACTCTGCAGTTTTTCCTGCCAAGAGTACTCTCTGCTGTCTTACTGGAGTAGGGGATTAAGTAAGACCATCAGGAACAGAGCGACAGTCACGCTATAAAAATCCAATTTGAATTCACATTTAGGGACATCTTACTGTAAAGGTCATGTTGGGATCCTGTAGCTCTGTCCTTGTCTTGGCTGACTAAGAATTCACTAACTGATGTAAGAATTTAAAATTGTGGTTATTCATTCCATTCCCCCCCCAGATCAAATCCAGGTTTTGGTTTGAACCTGTGGAACAGTTTAATTGGTCCCAACAACTACTAACAAAACTCTCCCTAGTTCAGACACCTACAGGATTTCTGATATTTAATTACACTCTAGATGTGATAAATGTCAGCAGCACTGCCTAAGGTCAACACTGATGACTATTGACCAACACGGATAAAAGGTCGCAAAAAAGGTCAGATTCAGCTAATTGCCAATAACTCAAACCGCTGACGTTCCTAAACTGATAATAGGCTGTTTAACCATCTAAGGTCTAAGAACATTACTTAGGACATTTACGGTATTATTTCAGGTGATATTTAAGGTGATTATTTCAAGATATTTAGTCTGTTGTATATGCAAACCACTGACTGATTTGTAAACGTTTAACCCACCATCCATCCAATCAATAGTATGATTGTGTCATACTACTGATTTTACAGTATACAACTTCCAAGATATATGCCCATTGTCCTTCATGTATACTGCTTCTTGTTCTCATATTTCATGCCAAACGTGATAAAGGACAGAAATTTTTTATACTGGGGCCAGTCTGGGCAAGACCCTGAAAGTCCTGGGCTAAGGAAATGCTGTTCTGTTGTGAAATGATGCTCTGCGTGTCATACAATTTCATGAATTTCGCAGTCTGACAGTACTATCTAGAATATCAATCGTATGATTCTGTCAGAACAACAGCATTTCAGTTATCATGTTTTGATTAGCATGATTTAACTTTCATCAATTTCTCCTTGCAGCTTTCTATTCTGATAAGGTCTTATGTTTTCTAGGAACTTCAAAACATTTACTTCTGTTATATTCTTGTTCCACCAGGAACACCCCCCTCCCCTCCCTGTAACATGGCTCTGTGTTAGCCCTCTGTATTTGTCTCTTTTCTGCAGTATAATCACTGTCAGCCTCCTCCCTGTGACTTCCAGAGAGTCGCCCATCGATCACACAGCCAATCTGATTCCACAGATAACTAACATCATTATTCAAATGTGGGCTCGGCCGCATTTTCCTCGCCCCCCGCTAGAGTGTGGAGGAATTTGTTTGGCTTCAGTTAATCGTGCCTATCTATGAAACTCATTTCAGGGCAATCCCATTCGCAGTGTGAGGTTCCAGAGCTAGCCGTGCGAGGGTCAGAGCCGCACTCCTGAGGATTTCCAGCAGGTCTCATTCGAATGCACTATTCAAATGCCTCCCTCTCTGGTGGGTAAGATCCCGGGGATTCTCTATCTGCCTCTTTTTTCCGATTCTGTCACAGCCAGTCAGATCCAGTGCTCAGTGAAGCTATGAAAAAATGCCACAGCTGTATCAGAGTTTTCCTAGGCCAGGGACAAGTGCTTTTAAACTTATGCCATTTGTTAACATATGTAGTTGATAAGCACAATTCACAGCAATTCTAAGGTTACTTTGATGACATTTTATGCTGAAGTGGAAAATGAGCACATTCAGGGGTTTTATGACATCAGGAGCACTTCTGTAAAAGGAGTGCTTTGGATGTACAGGGGTGCATATTCAATGAAAGAGCTACAGAAAGAAAAAAGGCAAATTATGCTGCAAACATTCTGATGAATTCATAGCAGCTGAACCCAGAAGGAATATATCAGTATATTTCATTTCATTACACTTTCATTTAGCCTTATGGCTCCATGGCAATGAGGAATGGTCTCACACATTCCAATAATGGCTCAATTTACTTCTAGGTGAGGTGCCCAGCACGATGAGCGGGGGGCATTTACCTGTTTGGACTGCTGAGTAATTCCCCACAAGACAGGGCCTTGAACGGTCTATTGGCTTGCAATTTACAGTGTGAATGAATCACTCAGTTTGTACTCCAAACTGTCTCCCAGTGAGTCAGCGAGAGCATGGTTCTCCAGTTGGTTCTGCCCAATCCAACACAAACACTAGGCACTAAGATTTTCAACTGACCTAGATGCACTACATTACTGAAATAGATCCAACCCTCCCTTTTTAGCAAGAGCAGAGTGATCAGTCGCTTTCACTGAGGTGACCGAATGCAAATGACATCTCAGAAATTACAGACTGAAACACTTCTTCAATGTCCATTTGTGCATAACGTAGCCAATTGAAGTTGTAAATAGCTGTACAGAAGAATGTTTGAAAGGCAGATTGCTTCTGTCATTATCCCAGATCTCTGAAATAGAAACTTTATATTAGGGGAAAAAAGACTGGATCCATTCGGACCATTTCTAACTGTCCAGAGTGAAGGGCAGCTGGCATTATCAAATGGCATGTAAAAAAAATGAAAAGCTGATAAAAACGAGTTACAAGGTTTCGAAATGGCAGCAATAAAATATAATTGGCGAAATACATGGTATCATTTTCAAAAGCCGCTGAATGTGGCCGCACAGAGTTAGCCAATGAAGACTCACTTCCATTCCACTGTGAAATGCTTTATTGGCAGAACTTTGTGTGGAAGTCATGACAGCTGGAATCCAATGTGACAGGCTGACGTGACAATTATGGGTGAGTGGGGCTTTAGATCTCTCTGTGATTCACAATTCTGACACCACTGAATGAGCTGCATATAAAACGTGTTGATTAAAAATGCGAAACTATACTCTTTGAATATTTATTAAAATATGTCGTATTATGAGGGAAAGAACGCTCCATTAGAACTGAAAGTTAGTATACTGAGTAACATAAAGTGGCTTGGAGCTTTTTAAAGACTTTTTGAATGATCTACATAATAAAATGAAGAGAACAATGTCTTCTGGGATTATTCCATTACTCAAATCGTCAAGTAGTAGTCGAGTAGTTAAGTAGTCATTATATCACCAAATGGCTTCTGGACAACCAGTTATGTCCTTCTCAGAGAGGAAGAAAGAAAAGAAATAGCATCGTACAAATGAAACAGTTTTTCTACAATACAGCAGCAAACAGTGTGTGTACAAACCTTAGAAGCTGTAGTTATCTCTGGCAAAAAAAGAATAGTATTAATTTTCTCCATTGAAAAAAGCCGAGCAATTCTGCAGAGCTTTTAGTCGATACTACCTTCGTGTTTGGTGGCAGAAGAGGAGATATTGTATTATGGATTTGAAGTTAATGAAAAGTTATTTAAAAAAGAAAAAAGGCATCCTTTAATGTTTTTCTTTTCTTTATCATTCTAAAAAAGCTGGAACACGTAATCCTATTTATACAGAAAGCAAATAGAATGGTAATGTATTTTTATTGCACTTAATATCTGTGCAACTTAATTACAATTAAATATGTATGTACACATAACTTAAGCATTTCTGAATAGCTTTTTTCTGTATGGCATAGGGCCGTGGAAGAGTCACAATATCTAGTTCAGCTCCGCTTTTTCAATATTTTCCAGATTAACCTGAATGTGATTTTGTAGCAGCCAGTCTATAAAGCATTTCACAGCCCAGCTCTGTGTGGCAAAATATATTCTATTTGTTTCTGGCTAACTTCAGGTTGTTTGGTGGTTCCAGCTGCTGCCTGAAAAGTCTGCTTGGGGCAGTGACAGGTTTCAGATTTAATCTTGCTATAATGCTCTTCTTCAGAATCTGACCAATCGAGCTGCAAGTTAAATATTATTAAGGATTTTAGTGAGGGTTGCCTGCAGCATAAAGAGTGCCATTACTTAGCATCTGGCGCTCGAATTATAAAGTTATCGTGAACAAACAGTGCTGTGATCCCAAACAACAGCACAGGCAGCACTTTTCTTAACCAATCAAACTGTGCTAACAGTTTACAGCCATTCGTGTTGTACAGACAGGACCGTCTTATAAAAGTACAAATGTTCTGAAATATGTCAAATATAAGAACTCAGTACATTCAGTGACCAGGCAATTATTCTGGATTCTTTGAAGTGCTTTGCTGTTGGAGAGGGCTGAGAATTGAGGTCACTCTCAGATTCCGTAGCCGTTTGCTCATGGCTCCGAGGCGTTCCTGCTCTAAATATCAAGAATTCCCAGAGTAAGAGTGAAAGGAGGAGAGGCGGAAACAGAGGGAGGGGGGAGAGGCCAAGCGAAGCGCCTGCGTTTTTTGATATGCTGACTCACCATGACCTTCTCCTAGAGAACAGAGGTGAGGCCACGAATATCAATTGCTCGATCTCGCCAAAGCTGTCCAGGATCTTTTTTTTTTTCACTCGTGCTCAGGCTAACAAGTGCTGTTGTCTTGCTAGCCTCATCTTCTCCCAGAAACAGTTCAGGCAAGGACAGCATCAATGGTACAGGCATAAATAGACTCATGAACAGACAGAGGGAAATGCTATTTTGAGATTGGCCCGACATTGAGAAAAAAATTTAATTGTTAACCATATCCATGACATTGTTTGCTGATATATTAAAAAGAGCAAAGAAGACGGGCTTAAAATAGCAACTACCTTTCTACAAAGTCAGAGAACTGTTTTAGATTTCCAGGGCATTCGGTGCTTCACCTCTCTGGAGATGCTGCTGAATCAAGGCCTTGATCAAGCGCTTGCATCTACAGACTCCTTTGAAGTAACCTCAAAGTCTACTAGCATCTTTATTACATGCATCCACAGCTGTATACAAGGAAAATTATATGGATAATAGAAAGTCAGAAACCTTGCTATTGGCAAAAGCAACACTGATCTTGTGCAAATGTTGACAGTAGCTTGAGCTGTGACTGAAAACTAGAATAGTGTATCCTCACTTGAAATCATTCACATAAAAGACACTTCTATTAAGATTAATGATGTAATGAAATGTATTTGTCTTGACTTAGGCAGTCTGACCCAACTCGGCTCGGATGGTGTTTTGCTTACTTTGTCGCACAAGTGACAGTAGCAAGTTGCTCTGTATTCACTGCACGCCACACACAGCACAGCCTCAAGCCTGCGTGACGTGCCACAGTGCTCACTGAACCATACGAGTGTGTGCAAACTGCAGCTCTGGCTCATGGTATCAGTGACTGCACCACTCACAACATGAGAGATACGGTGTGTGAGTGTGTGTGTGTGTGTGTGTGTGTGTGTGTGAGTGTGTGTGCGTATGTGCGTGTGTGTGTGTGCATGTGTGTGTGTGTGTGAGTGTGTGTGCGTATGTGCGTGTGTGTGTGTGTCTGCGTGTGTGTGTGTGTGTATGTGTGTGTGTGTGTGCGTGTGTGTGGGCGCGTGTGCGTGAGTGCTGTTGCCCCATTCCACTGCGTGAGTCATTGCTAAAACGCATCTGACAGAAGCAGCTCGCTTGGAAAATTAACCTTTTATCCTTAAAGGCAGACTAGTGACTGGTGTGGGTCCTTCAGGGCTTTCTAAGCCTCCTTCAGAGAGGTTCAGTGTCAACACATGAGTGTGAGATGTTGATTTATCAGACAGACTGGCCAGGGCTGAACAACACAAATATGACCTGACCTCAGGAATGGCCGTCAACTACAAATCTGAAACTGCTACAGTGACAAAGCGAGTTTGACCTGCAAATTGGTGCTCGTAACCTCTAAATTTTGGGGGAATGCTGGCCAGAGTTGTAGGTATACGTAATTTTGATACAATCCTTTGAATATGTTTTTTAAATAATTTTCTGTGAATTGGTACAAATTCTGTGAATTGGTACAAATTCTAAGCATGTTCCTGAGGCCAGGTCATATCTGTTGCAGTGTTTAATGTAGAAAACTTCAGAACATTGGACAACATATAAACACAAAAGAAAAATGCTCATAGATGATCTGTGCATTCATCCAGTGGACACTTCCTGTGCCTTTTATAAGGTCATAAAATGGTTTACTGTTCAGATTAAGTATTGTAATTGCTTGGTTTTGCACGTTTTTGTTGTTGTTTTTTATTCGAAATGTGAAAAAATGAAGCTTGAGTTTTATATATTGAGTTTTATAAGCTGATGTCAATGGAAGTGATATTGTGGCGTACATTTCAGAAATAATTAAATACTTTTGACAATGCTAGCCCTGACCTGTTTCATGCAACACATGTACATGAACATAGGACAACACAAAATCACACATTTTCAAACTCCAGACTGTGTAGTATAGATAATCAAAGAAGAATAACTGATATAAATGAAATCACTGACATAACTCAACTTTATTGTAAAGTGTTTACTGACAGTCGAAGTATAACTTTGATTTGGGGATTAACTTTTCAACTCCTGACAAGACATTTGATCTCCTTTTAAGATCTTACTATGAAAGAACCGACACTAATTAATCAGCCTGGCCCTGATTGCTTCCTCCCGGCATCTCTCCTCAATCGTAGTCATTAGTCATTAACAGCTCTAAGCGCACACCATTGAGTGCTGCATACTAAATGAGTCCCTTAACCCCTCCCAACAAAAATCTGCTATATCCTTTCTGTTGGAACCTCATTAGCGTAACCCAGCCTGACACCAGTGCTACTCGGTAAAGGGCTCAGCATGACATCTGCACATCAATTCATCACTAACTGTGATGCAGTTGAGAAACTTTTAAGATATTGTAAAAAACAATATCTTGATTTTGTTTGTTTTCTCAATTTTTTGTAAATGGAACTTTGCCTTCGCTCCATTGATTCCGACACATTTGTTCGACTTGGTGATCCTTCTTTGTACTGAAAATGAAATGAAGCATCCTTTGAATAATTAATCTCATCTTGTAAAGATTTGATAGCAACATAAATCACTTTGAGTGCTCAACAAACATGCTGACAGCGCACATGTGTAAGAAAATTAATGACCTCCAAAAATGTAATTTAGTGTGTGGAAAACTGGAAAAATGTCACAGCTTTCAAAGAATCCTCACCTTAAAATCTTGCACTGACATTCCCCACGGACAGCTTTAGCCGTTATTGTTTTGCATCAGTCATTTTCTTGATGAAAGAAGATACATTTTTTAAATAAAACTCGTGTCCTTTTATAGTCTTTCTATTATGGACGGATAAAGCCCCTGACCAGTTTTGTCAGCGCAAAGGAAGGGAAAGATTTGGAACCTTTCCTTTGAACCATCCATCGTTAGACAGACAATAGTTTCTATGTCAGCCCTCATTTGGAGCCATTACAGTGCTCTCTCTGCGCATTAGCCACAAATGGGTCGCTAATTACATGCTGAGAGTCTTGCTGGTCTTATGTTTCCTCTCCCCGTGTCCGCCACGACTTAAATAACAGTGTCTGACACTAATGTTGGCTCTTCTTGCTTTACTTTAAGGAGTCCTCAATTTAGCATTTTCTACTTTGCTGCCTCAAAGTAGCCTAAACGGTGTGAAAGTACTGGAGAGTATTGGTATATGACTCCTGTCACATTTGTGCCCTTTTCATGGGCTGCCTTGCATGACATTCAAATTATTCTCCTAAAGAAAAGGTTGATTACAATTGATTTTGCTTTCACTGTTGCTGCCCCCCCCCTCTCTCATCACCTATTTTGCGACAAATGGCCAGATTATCAAACGCAGAACACACCCAGACTCTTCAATAGCTTATCTTGTTCACCCAGAAAATGGTTTCTAGTTCATGTATTTTGGACTGAGATCAGATTTTTCCTTTTCGTAACGAGAGTGAAAACGTATGGATGCGTCTGATACACAGGCTCATTGTTCCTCAGGACAAAAGCAGCCCATTGATGTGTGATCTGTAGTTGAGTAGAGGCAGTCCAGCCCTCAGCTGGCCACTGAGATGACTTCTGTGTTTACCGTGACAGAAAATGGAGCCTCTTAAGGACTTCTAAACATGGAATCATGGTATCTGCAATAACTCCTTGTACTGGAATGACTTTAAGCAAAGTGAATTCAGCTGAGCTCAACTGTACAAGTGTATATTGAAAACTGCCTGTTCACATTATGGGGACACCATGCCTTCAGAGAAGGGCTAATCATTTTTTGACTAAAAATATATGTCTGCAATTTTGAGATCATATGATCCAATCAGATTTTTTTTCTTGGTGGTGTCTAGGTAGTGTGGAAATGGATTTACAAACCTCCATCACAGATATTGACATGAGTTCCCATAGGCCATCCGGACGCTGTCCAAGGTGCTAAATCTTCATTCCACAGCATATTTCAGCATGTTAGCTGTGAACCTGCCTGGCATGTCAAAAAATGTGGGCTCGCCCACCGCCTTCCCAACAGCCTCAGCCATGTAAAACAAACTCTTTCCTTCATTATCTTTCAACCCCTTCTTGGGACTCAACAAGGAGCCAGTTTCCCCCACCTCCACCTACTTTCTGGCATCCTTCCTTTTAAAAATACACCTACTGCAACGTAATCTTGGCCTCTCTGTGTGCGTTTTGCCCCAAACAAGGTGATCCCACCACACTGGTGGAGAATTTGGGCATGAGCACATCCACCGAAGGCAAACAAGAAAAGTTCAGGTGTGTTTCCTTTTTCTTCTCTCTCCTCTCACTTTTTTCAGAGTGTTTCATTTTTTCTCCTCTCTTTTTCCCATATGCATCTTCTATCACACAGATTATGAACGACAGCACACTCTGCAGCTGCAGCAGGACACCCAGGGGCTGACACGCTCCTTGAAAGGATGTCATTGAGGACTAGTGCTGTGGGCCATTGCAGAACTCAAATACTTGGTGGAGGAAGATGTTAATGTTTATTTTTATCACCACAAGTGAACTAAATGGAATAGAGTGCCCTATCTCTCTGGTAAACCACGGCTCATGCATTATGCCTTAATGTCTGAAAATGCTGAGGATTATGACTGTTTAAAGAAGTAAATCTTTGTTTAGTGGAGCTAGCTCCACCTGCAGCTGCTGGTGATTAGCACTCCTAGAGCCATTGAGAGGGACAGCTATCGGAGGTCCATATGTCCCAGTTACTATGAGTCACGATGTGCTGATTACAACCAAACTGACACAACCAAGAGCAAATCACAGACTTACGACTGCTCACCTCTGCCCCCATCCTCAGAAACCTGACATCCACAAGCCTTTTCTTGAATAAACAGACATCTCCAGCGTGGGCCTGGGAATGCTGCTGTCCCAAAAATTTAATGGAGAGGGAAACCTGATCCTGTACATGCGCCATAAGCTATCTGCCACAGAACAAATGTATGCAGCTATTGAGAGAGAAGCCCTAGCCATCAAATGGGCCATATATGTTTAAGGTTTTACTGACAGGCCTTTTTTCTTATAGAGATCACGCTCTGCTGCAATAGATGGCTCAGGTGAAAGATACAAACCTCAGGGTTACTCAATGCTTTGTCTCCCTTCAGGACACCTAGACTTAATTTCCAGGTGTAGCACTGTTCAGGGCTGCTGAACGGGAATGCAGATGGCCAGTTCCCTGTCCGCTGGTCACCCGGGTCACATCAAGGGGTGATGCAAATTGTGAAAATGAGTTTCCATGCCTCGAACCGAGCAAACTCTGATATAAGTCACCCAAGGCCACCCATATCCTGTCCTCACTCCACACTGTATTTTAGCATCTTTATTGTGGACCTCTCTGGCACATATCAAAAGGGGGAGGTCTCAAAACGTCAGTAACAATGGGAAACAATTGATGTGGGACACTCCAGACCGGCTTAAAAGCAGCACTCCACATCTCATTTGAGGAGGAGTAGCTCAGGGATTGCATCGATGACGCTAATCTCTTTTTTCTTTTCACACAGACTCTTAGCCAGAGACGGGATACTTGCCAAAACCCTTGGGGCTGCGACACCGCGTTCCCATCAGCCTCAGCCATGCAACACCCAAGCCTCGAAGATGATGAAACACAGTTACCCCTTCTTCCTCCATTATAGCTTGTCCACTCCTTTTGGGGACATCCTGAGAGACTCGTTTTTTTCCTTCTACTGCCTTTTCTGTTTCTGTCCTTCAAATATAAAATCTATATTGCAACTATAGTCTTGGTCTGAGTGTTTGCCCCAGACAAGGCAGACCCATCAGATTAGATAGCTTTCTTACAGTTTAGGCTCCTGAGCACTAGTCTGACAGTTTAACCACCAATTTAATTAGAAAGTCACATTTTGATTTACAATGGATGGGATAATTTACAAAGCAAAACCATAAAATATGTTGAAATATATTTTAATTTTAATGTTAAGAATAACTGCTATAATAAAAATATAATAATAATATAAGCCCTTCATGTAACACAAAAACATTTGTATGTTTAACACAAAAACATTTGTAAGTAGTTTTTATTCACCAAATTACCACCCTGATGACAGACTTTAAGATGGGAACTAACAGTCATAACAGCTGTTTATTAATACTTCTGAAATATGATGTATACTTGGTAAATTCATCAAAGGGTCTGCCTTGACAGATAATGGTTAATAAAAACATGTTGAAAATCATTTGTCTGAAACATGGTTTAAACAGCTGAAAGGTGTTTAATCAGTGCTGATTATTGCTAATGTCGCAACAAGGGCATAAAATATGTTATATAGTTACTGAAAATAAACCTGGTGAGTTTTGAATATGGTAAGTTAATGGTAAAATACTTGTACTGAAAACATTTCAAGAATCTAGATATCCCCAAATGTTTGACAGGCAGTGTCCCTGATCAGCAGAGAATATCTGAGTGTAGGCACTGTCCTCTAGGACACCACCACTCTCCGTCATGCTCTGTACCTCTGTATATGTGGCGCATTCAATTTGATTGGAATTTATAAGCTCCCAGAAGAGAATTTCAATTGGAAATCATCAAAGCCAGATATTCAAGTCAGAAATCAGAGGAAAATCACCAACCCCAATCTCAAACTTAGCACTAGGACCTTTAACTTGTGCTAGCTTGCTCCCTTCTTTCTTTACTCAAGTAGGTCAATTTATGACTTCTGTTAATGACTAAAACCAAGAAAAAAACAGGCAGATATCCAGGCACATGTCCAGGTCTAAAGTCATCATTCAGGTCTTATTCAACAGGTCAGCACAATATTAACATAAATCTAAATTCATTTTTGGTCAAACCAAGAACCAGCAATGACAATAAAACTGACTCTTGTGGCTTAGAAAGGACTGAGTTTGGTAGAAGCTGCACAGGTGAACCACATCAAGAGGGGTTGCATCATATGAGTGCAGTTTGCATTTGGACTGATCAAATCCAAACGTAGACATTTTATTTAATGATAAACAAAAACACTGAATTAATATTTTCAGAGGGAGAGAAGTTGTGAGACTAATCTTTGAGTCAAACCGGCAGGTGGTTTTTCAACTCAAAAAAATGTTCTTTTAACCAAGAGCAAAATCTCAGCAAAGCAAAACATCTTCTAACAGCCTTCCATTCCACTTAAAAGAACCATTATGTTCCTGCCTCAAAGTAGAGAAAAGAAAATAAATAAATAAGATAATAAGTAAACATCAAAATTGTAAGAGAGGAAAGAAGTATCAGGTAGACCTTGATGTCCTAACGGTAATGGTTTGACCTGAAGGAGGTGAAGCTTTCAGGTGCTCTTTACGTACTGCCAGTAAAGCCAAGATGGATCAACAGAGGTTTCTCTAAACGCCCACATCCTGTGGCCAGGTACAGCTACTGAAAGCATCCAGCAACGTAACAGCAGCTCAAAGGCCTTCACAGCTCACAAAACCCTGCTATTATAGCAGCCAGGAGGAGGTGGAAGCTTTTTTCCCTCCTCATAGTAAGTTCCAAAGGTCATGGAAGTGAACAAGTGTAGGAGTGAAACTTTATTTTTAATTCTGCTTCTTATGAATATGCTTGTAGTCACATATCTAAAACCATCAGGAAGAGTTATAGAGCTGGGAAATCGTCTCTTTAGAAAAATACGGCACGTTATTTTCCTTCTCAAGGAGAAACTTCACGTATGTTTATATATATCACTTTCAGAGCTCTACTGTGAGCCATAACTCTAGATCTCACACAGTGATGGAGTCACTACTCTCTATTCATTTTCTCTTTCTCACACTTTTTCTCCCTTTCTCTCATTGTTTTATCTTTCCCTCTGCTCCTCTTTAGTCTTTCTCTCCTTCTCTTTCAGTCTCTTTCTATCACGACCGGCCTCAGGGAGCTGAATGTCCCTGTAAAATTTCACGGCGTTAGGATTTTCCCCATCTGAGCTATGGGGCAAAATGCTCCGTTTTAGCTGGCTCAGAACTTCAGTCTCTTTCTATCGTTCCAATTCTCTCTTGTTCTTCCCTTTTTCTTTTTTCCTTTCCCTTCTTTCTATTTTTCTCTCTCATTGTCAATATCTCTGTTTCCATCTTTCGCTCTCTCTCTCTTACTGCCTTTCTTTTTTCTTTGTAACTCTCTTTGTATTAATCCATTCCCCATCCTCCACTTCTTTCCCTGTCTTTCTCTCCCGCTGTCTTCTGCCTTTCTTATAGAGGATACAAGAAACTGAATAAAATAATACAGAAAAGCATGAAAAAGGAGAGAAACCATCACTTTACAACCTTCTTAACACTTTCTAATGCTTCTTAATCACCATGGATGGCTTCCTGTTCTTGAGCTCTTTTAGCGCTCTACTGAGAGAGAGAAAGAAAGAGAGAGAGAGGAGAGGAGAGGAAAAGGGAGAGAGACAGAGAGGGAGAGAGAGAGGGGAGAGGAGAGGGAATGGGAGAGGGAGAGAGAGGGAGAGAAAGAGAGAGAGGGGAGGGGAGGGGGTGAGAGAGAGAGGGGAGAGGAGAGAAAAAGAGAGAGAGGACAGGAAGAGGGAGAAAGAGAGAGGGGAGCGGAGCAGGCTTGTCACGATACTGAAATTTCATACTGATACTAAGGATGGTGTTCGATACTATTTTCGATACTACAGGGGGAGAAAAAACGAACACAGGAACTTTTTAATAAATATTTGAAAGTGTGCTCACGGGACCGTTCTCTGCGGAGGAGAGCTTCACGACCGGCCTCAGGGAGCTGAGTGTCCCTGTACAATTTCACGGCTTTAGGACTTTCCCCATCTGAGCTATGGGGCAAAATACTCTGTTTTAGCCGGCTCAGAACTTGTGCAGTGCATTTAAAGGCGTACAACACTTTTTTCCCTGTCCTCCGTAGAGAACAATGTGGGAAGGTTTTGGGCTAATAACTCCGGATCCCCGTGGGCTAGGAGGACAAACGAGGGCTCCTTGAATCTACCGGAATGTCAAGTTCGGCGTGGCTGGGTGCTCGCCCCACGGAGCGATGTGGCTAGTAAAGTCCTTGAGAGAGAGGGGAGAGAGAGAGAGAGAGAGAGAGAGAGAGAGAGAGAGAGAGATGGGAGAGGGGAGGGAGAGAGAGAGAGAGGCGAGAGGGGAGAGGGGAGAGGGGAGGGAGAGAGAGAGAGGGGAGAGGGGAGGGAGAGAGAGAGAGAGAGAGAGAGAGAGAGAGAGAGAGAGGGGAGAGGAGAGGGAGCAAGAGAGAGGCGCAAGGGGAGAAGAGAGAGG
>JBBJLS010000128.1:4717002-4727198 GCA_037577275.1 Bryconaethiops microstoma
GAGAGAGAGAGAGAGAGAGAGTGATAGAGAGAGTGAGAGAGAGCGAGTGAGAGACAGACAGAGAGAGAGAAGGAGAGACACAGAGAGAGAGAGAGAGAGAGAGAAGGAGAGACAGAGAGAAACCGAGAGAGAGAGAGAGTGAGACTGAGAAGGTGAAATATATAAAGAGAGAGAAATCCTCAGCAAAACACAAAATAAGTGAATGTCAAATTAGCAGTGTTATTTTTACATAATTATTATGATTATCATTATTCATTCATTTATTTTTACATCTAGATACTTAAATATACGTTACACATGCAGGACATAATATGACATAAGCGCTATACTTTTACGACATATAAGCCTTTTATCATTTTGTATAAAAACAAACCTGTGTGTGTGAGTTTGTGTGTATGTGAATAAACTGCTATACTGCACATATGTATACAAATAAACCTAAGTGCGTGAGATGGTACGTGTGTATTCTGTGCATGGATGTTCGTGTGTGTTTATTAAGGTGACTGACTCATGTGCTGCATTACCTGCTGATTGTGCAGCGATACTCTGGAGATTTCTGTCCTGAGAGGCTGATTACTACTCTATAGCGGCACCTCAGTCCCTGCCTCTGTCTCCACCTGCTGACCTTGGGTCTCTAAATCTTTGCTAGAGCCAGACAGGCCCATTATTTCACCTCAGCCTGGCCTTTATTATCTAATGCGGGTCAGAACCGCCTGGGAGGGCTCGGTACACCAGCCGACAGAGATTGCCCCAGTGTTGATTTACTGAACTGGCCAAAAGGGGAGTCTGCAGAGAGACAAAGAAGCACCGGCCGACAGTTTTATACTGGTCCACCAGAATCATTTATTTATGGACTCCAAGATGTGATAAATGTTTCTAAGGGATGTCATATGACTTGTTTTTTTTTCTATTTTGGTGATACTCCAACAGTATCTTATACTGAAAATTGCCAAAGTAAAGAGATGTGGTTTTTTTTCTTCTTTTGAGCACCTAGGAGAGCAGACCATATCGACTGAACTTCAGAGTCTCTCGAAAAATAGAGTAAGGCAAAACAAGAGAAAAACAGTGGACCAATTTACCCTGGTCACTTACTACATTTCTGTGAAGGAAAAACAAAAAGTTATAAGAAAAGGTCTAGCTCTACCTTCTCACAGGTGAAATCTCTTTCCACACAGTTCAGTTGTTTTTGCACATTTCCTTCATAGACAGAGCCGTGAGCTCGACCACAGACCTGCTACCCCCTTCCCTACAGTTAATTAAATGGTTCCCAATCCAGCTTTTTGTTAAGCATGTAAGGATGTATCTCCCTCAACCAGCCCCTTCATGCTCAAATATCCATCAAAATTCAAAACCTGACTGTCAGCCTCTATTAAAAAAGGGCCATAAATGGCTGGCAGAGTGAGCAACCTTTCCTTCAGCGAGGAGGAGAGTAAAATCCCCATCTGAAATGCAGGAAGGGATTAATCAAGCACATTGCGGCGCTCCATGTAGAGGTTTAACGCCATGCTCCATTCTTTGAACTTATTCCTTTTTTTTTTTTTTTGCATATTCATGATTTAACGACATTATAATTCCACTGTGCACAATATTGCAATGTGTGCACTCATAGGCTGTGCAGAAGGATGCCTGTTCAAGCTCTCTGTGGCTTTCTGATTTTCTCCGGAAAACCACAGCAAATCAACAAGATATGATTCAACATTAAATATCATTAAGACTATGATTAATAAAAATATATATATATGAACAAACAACAATACCTTAATGAATAAAAACAGCAAATTAAATTTTTTAAAAAAAACGGAAAGTGCACAAGGTCTCGTGCAAACAATAGCGCGCACGAGCTGGAGGCACTGCGCAAAAACGCTCCAGCACGATGCGCTCACCAAACACGCGCACGCACACGAGCACAAGCGTTCACTCTCAAAATATTACATCAATCCAACTGTTTTATACTGCATTCAAATAAATAAACGAGAAATAAAATCACCAAACTCTAAAACAAAGCCACACGTGGCCTCATCTCTACACAAACAAAGCAATGGACTGTTACAACGCAGTGGCAGCTCAGTAAACCGCGTTTCCACATTAACAGAGCTCTCCTTTAACCTCAGTGCCCTCGAGCCCGTCTTTTCCTCTACAGACTCTACAGAGAAAGTGCAGGTTGACATTAACTTACCCCCCAGAGCTTGCTTCATAACAAAATTCATGGTGATGGCTTTTGATTCCTGCCTTCTTCACACGCAGATATTACATTCACCTTAAAGCCTCTTGAGTACTCTTGGACCTGTGAACAAACACACACACAAACCACAATCTCAGCACTTCAACAAACTCGACAGAAATGAGAGTAAGTGCAAACTTTTTTCTCCCTGTTTCCAGAGGCGATCTGCTGCCCCGGACTCTTTAGCGAGCCTCTCTCACTGAAGGACATTAGAGGTCAATAAAACGCACACAGTGTCCGTGGAGAAAAGTGTGAGCCCGTCAGGCACAACGACAGCGCCTTCAGTTTTGCTTGAACGTCTCGTCGGCAATGACTGCTGGACCAGTAGATTGGTAGATTTGCCTTTGGGGCACGAGGACATTCGCTCCAAGGGGAGGGGAGGGAGAGAGAGGGCACCACAGGACCACCACAGGACACTAGAGCCTACACAGCTTCACGAACATTGGGACAATAGGGGGGCTGTTTAGCAAAGACACCCCCCCAATCTGCAGGCTAACTTTCCATTGTCCGATTGCATCAAGCATCGAGTCTAAATGTAGAGACAGGACACGCATGCGCCTCCTTGCACGAGCTCGGTTCGGTGCCGCGTATAAACGCGCGTGCCTTTGGTTATAAAAGGGCTGTGCATGCTCTTGTGCATGCAGTTATATACGCATTTGTGCTCGAGAAACAAGGACCGAGAACCAGGGGCTCGCGCTCCATCCCAGCATTGATGCGCGCACACACACACACACATACACATACACACTCAAACACACACACACACACTCATTTACACACATACACACACTCATATTCACGCATACATACGCACGCACGTATGCCCGCGCACACGCACAGAGGAGGTCATGGTTACCTGGCCGGCGTATTCCTCTCGCGCGGACGATGAAGCCCCCCTGACCGGTGAAGTTGAGAGTCAGAGCACAGAGAGAGAGAGAGAGAGAGAGAGAGAGAGAGGGAGAGAGAGAGAACAGGACTGTTCAGCCGCTGCTTCCTTGCATGTCCGCGCGCGGCTGCAGAGAGGACGCGAGGGAGGGGAGGATGGATGGATGGATGGAGGGGGGGCGTACAGCAGCTCGACTGAATCACATCGAAAGGGGCTCCCGTCCGAGGAGGCGCGTCCCACGCTCTCTCACAGAGAAGGGGGCGATCAATTATTCACTCCTCCTCCCTCTCTCTCTCTTTCTCTCTCTCTCTCTCTCTCTCTCTCTCTCTCTCTCTTTTTCTCTCTCTACCCCTCCCTCCCGTCCTCTCTCCTCCACGAGCCGAATCGAGAGTGCACGCGGAGGTTAAGTCGTTGATTGGCCTCACAGTCAGGGTTTGGGTTTGGATTTGGTTTGTTTTGGGACTCTGGCACATGTTCTTACGTCCGTGTTCAGAAAGCGCTTGTAAAGGTGTCTAGGCAGAGGAGCTTGTTAAGGTGGAAGTGAACAGGGGGAGCTCCCCCCCCCACCACCACCACCACACCCACATCCCCCCCACCCGGTGTCCTGCGCTGTGATTGGCTGGTAGTTCATTCTCTCATGTAGTGCGCTTATGGCCTATGGCGAACTGCTTGCGAGAATAAACCACCAGCCAATCACCACGTTGTGGGCGGGGCTTATTGGAATACGGGTGGGCCCACAACGTGCTCTTCTTTCGTCCTCCTCATCTGGGTCATGAACGTCCCATAGAATGATCCAGCCAGTTTACATGGAAAGCAGTTCTCTCTGTAAACTAGTTTTCAGCAAGGAGACTGCATTGTGTGTGTGTGTGTGTGTGTGTGTGTGTGAGTGAGTGTGTGCGTGTGTGTGTGTTGGTGGGCATGTGTTAGTGGGGATCAAAAGACCCCAGGGTACACCTCTGGAATACAAGAACATTTTGCTGATATGGGACATCTGGCAATGTCAAAAAAGAAATTGCTTTTTAAATGCTTTTTAAACCATCATGGAAACTGTGGGTCAATATCCAATTTCTTTAATGTCTTTTAAACAAATTTCACATATTTGCCAATGTATATGCCAGTTGTGATACATAAACATTAAAAACCCAAACCATATCCCGTTATTTCTAAGGAATAACAAATGCAGTTGAATGAGTAGGTATCATTGTGCATCCCTTATTTATTTAAAGATCTTGTGGTTAATGTGATGGTCAGGATTGGATTAGATACAGATAGCATAATTTGTCCACAGATACGTGGGGATCATTTATAATACCTCATTAAGAGAGTGATACAAACATGATGGAGAATGTGACTATTATGATGTTAGGTAACATGTGGCTGGTGCTCATGAAGGTCATCATTTTAAAGACTTGTTTTGCTTGAAAAAAGTAACGGAACTGAAAGATGGTTTTTCTAAGCTGAAGCATTAGATTTGTGGTTTCGCAGTTTCCTAGTTCTACAGAAATCGGTGGAAATGACCCAGAAGACAACAGGTATACAGTCTTGTCTGTATATATAAAGCACTGGTTTTCTTGCAGTGGTTTAAAATCTTAGCTTTATTCACCAAGAAGCTGGAATTAGTCTGTCCCAATGGTGGAACCTTTCTCTACTGTTAAAAATGAACAAAAAGCAAGTGAGTGCACATTCACACAATAACATACTGAGACAAATGTGAGATGTTTTAGGGCCCAAATGAATCCTTCGCCTCCTCTCTACGAGCACACAGCTCCATTTGTACAGTCAGTGTGCTGATCTGCGGTAACGGTCTGCTCTGCAGACGTGGAGCCACGTAGTGGGAGAAAAAGCTGCTTATTCCTTTGGTCTTTTGCTGTGGCCTGAGGAAACGTTCCTTTCTCCACTGTGCTCCTGCACCAGCTCCCTGTGGGAAAGGAGAAAGGATCAGTTTCTACTGCTGAAGGTGCTACTGCTTGACTACACGTTTTCAATTCCACAAAATAGTACGAGGGTGCAGGTCAAAGGTGACGAATGTTAACATCATCATACCAGAGCACAGAAAGCAGAATCTCATCAACTTATGGATTATTAACGACTATAAATACTTTTTAGATCCTTATAGATGATTAAGTGTTTTCCTTATTACTTTCTACATTGCACAACCATGATCTAGTCTAGTCAACACATTCAAAGGCATTCAACACATTTAAGCGTGCTTAACACATGGACCTTAACAGGTTTGGCTAAACAAGGACGTACGGTGTCACTAATGTGAAGCGTTGCTCATATGAAGCATCTAAATCTGTTTGACTGCACCCTTGTGGAGAATTTTTGAGCTGCTAAATGTGAGTGCAGAAGTGAGTCACAGGCCAGTTCCATGAGGTGTTTTGCATCCAAAAATGTGCTATTTACAAGTGTAGTGTGCTCTTTATGTCAAAACAATTGTAGACAACTGCTCATTCAATGTTCCTTTGGAATGCAAATGTGGTGTTGGTGGCCTAGTGGGTAGGATACTTGCATCTGGACCCAGAGATCATGGGCTTGAATCCTACCTTCAGTACACCACCACTGTGTCCCTGAGTAAAACCCTTAACCCCAAGTTGCTCCAGGGAGACTGACCCCTGTAGTTAGGGAATGGAAGTTGCTTTGGATAAAAGCATCTGCTAAATGCAGTAAATGTAGTAGGGAATTTATCCCTCCTTTGCTGCAGTAGCAGCCTCTACATTAAGCTTCAGAACATTAATGTGTTTAATTGATCTCAACCTTCTTTGGAACATGTATGCTCTGTTTAATCAAGCACTTTAAAATCATTTAATGAAGCAGGTAGGGTAAATGTTCATGAACTTTAAAATTACTTGAAGAAGAACTTTACCTTTACTCCAGAGTGCTTATTCCTTTTGCATAATCCAGTGGGCTTCACTCCCAGAAAGTAGCTTGATTCCGTGACTTTACAGGCTAAAAAGAGGATTTGGTACTGTTCCTAACTTGGAGGTGGACACTTGAGGATGATGGTAATGATGACCATGATGATGACGTCCAATTATATAGCTGTCTGTTGACTAAATTGCTTGTCGAAGTTGTCAGATGCACTGTCATTCTCTTCAGCTCTTCTCTCTCTCTGTCTCTGTCTCTCTCTCTCTCTCTTTCCGTCCTTCTCTCTCTCTCGTTCTCTCTCCCTATCACTCTCAGTCAGTCAGTGAGTCATGACCTGACCTTTCTTTCAGTCATCCCTTATAGTGATTGTCTATTTCAGTCACCCTGCACATCACAGCCAGATCTTTTATGAGGAATCCGCCTGTCAGGTTATGAAGTAATGAGCTGGTCACGGTCTGACCTCAGTCCTGACTGCACTAACCTTTGGGTTAAGACTTTCTCTGCATGAGCCCTGATCTCACACACTCTTTATTTCTCACTGCATGTAGCAGATCCTCGTTACCACAGACAATCTGCTAGTTTGCAGGACATGACGCTGCATTTTAACTCTATAACATTGTCTTTCTGGGCACTAAGGACATAGAAATCTTTATTTCAAAAAGTGCATTTTCATAGCAGGACAAGCTGAGACTGAGATTAAAATAGGATCTCTGATACAACATCCCTGTCAAGCATACTCGAGCCTGTCTGTCTGTCTGTCCCTCTACTTCATTATCTTTCCATCAAGACCTATGCATCTTTGGATGCATGGAGTTATTCATAGTGATTAACCCTGTCACAACAGGTTTAGCTCTCTTGCCACAAAACTGACCACCTGAATGGACAGAGATGTGATGAGATATTTCATTTTATTACAGTCATGGGATAAACAAGTGCTCGGAGCCAGCCTCCATGCAGTGCACTTTTTTCACTTTCCCTGTTTTAATACATTATTATGCTAATCAGGTAAGTGCCAATCCCTTCATTAGCAGACTTAGTGGAGTTTTAAAACTGCAGTTTGCAAGAAACCCCACACTTTCATGGCTTTCTAGCTTCCTAGTCTTTCTAGCGTCCTGTATTTAGTATTTTCATCTTACACTTTTTTTCCTGTGACTGTTTTCTCACCTCTTCCCTGTCTCCTGGCTATTCCTTGCTGTTCCCCTTTTCTCTTGCAGGGCTGCCTCAAGCAGTGGGCCAGAGCATAAAATATATCTGTCCGAAAACTTCGGGAACAGTTTCGTATTCAAAATGTGCTGTGGATTGGATTTTTGACAGAAAGTTATAGCCCTGTTCAGGCCATATTAAAGCTTTTTAGCAAGGGTGGTCGTCCAGTATATGCAAGGTCCTCAGAAAAGTGTTGTCTTTCTCCTCTTTGATGCTTTCTTTACAAATATGACCATAAAAGAATTTTGGTTCTGCATTTGATTCGTCTTTTCTTGTTTCCATCTACTCCTAAATAGTCTATTTTGTTCTGTCACTGATTATCATTTTGTAAGCCATCTCAAATCTATATCAATTCGATAACTACGTACATAATATAGATCAAAACTTGCTTTGGCTAGACTTTTGACAGAATGTTATTGGCCTGTTCAGGGGATATTAAAGCTCTAGGGTGGTAGGTCAGTGTGTGCAAAGTCCTCAAAAAAGCTGTCTCAGCTTTGGCAGTGTTGTCCTTCTCCCCCTCTATGATGCTTTCTTTACAAATATCCAGCTGTTACAGAGAGGATATAGATGGATATGCAGCTCAGGTACATAATATAGGTGAATTAGTTCTCCAGACATAACAGGAACATTTCAAAATACCATTATGTTTCCTAGGTCTGCTTCACAAACCAATATACATTAAAAAAAAAATTTAAAAAAAAGGAGAATGTGGTTTAAAATCATTCCCCCACTCATCTCAGATTTTCTCACAGGTTTAGTTGATGAGGTCGTTTCACAGGTCTTTGTGAACCGCAGTTGTGCAGTTCATCTCTGTTTTATCCAATCACTGCTTTAACACATCTTGTCACACACTGTGCACATCATGCACTGCATGGATGCATTGAAGGGTAGTTATAAATAAGCATTATAATATTAGAAAGATATGCCCTTTGCTATAACTGCCACTAGAAACTGCTGATGAGGCAATTTATTGAAAGTAATTACCTAAACAGAGCTGGTGTCTTTGCTCTGGGGAATGCTGCTGTTTAATGTTAGCGCTTTCCGCTAAAGTCAGCAATTCTTTTCCGGTCCTAGAAGCCATAACCTCTGCATCCAGCAGGGTAAGGACACATATACAGTAGTGGCCTGTTTTTAAACAATGAAAAGCAGTTTTGCTAGAATATATGTTCCCCATTAGCTTTTTTTATTAAGAAAGCATGAGTGGGTATTGCTTTGGCTGGCAGTGAAAACTCAGGGTAAGGCAGAACTTTCGAGTCCACCATGGTGCCTAACAGGTGATGGGGGTGAAGGAAAAAAACCTTAATGCCAGGACACCTGTTTCGCATGGCCCGCTAAACCAAAAATAACCTGCCAGCACTTCGTCAGGTAATAAAGGAGAGAGAACAAGGCTGTGACATCGGTGGTCAAAAGGGGAGAAATATTCCCACCACAGGTGCTGAAATAAAAAGTGGTGGCATAAATTATCTCTAGTACATGGCCTGCCCACTCTCAATGGTGTTACATTAATTATCATCCTCTAGTAAGTGTAAAATAGCCATGGTGTGACTGATCACATTTTAAGGGCCAGTACGAGTGAAACAGCCAGACTATGTAAGGATGCCGGCTAATATTAAAATACTGTTATTAGCATCCTTCAGAATAAGAAAAGAAGTAAAAACTCTAGTTAATTGTTAAAAGATTGTTAAAATGCCCACTCATTTACTACAGGCAATTTCCTTTGTAGAAATGAAACAGATTCACCAAACACATATCTGCATTATACAGAATAGCTATGGTTAAATTCTTCAATTAAATGCTGACTTATACTGTGAAAAAGTATAAAACTGACTGACAGCAATTTCAGTCAAAAATACTGTAATACAGTTTTCAACCCGCATTATAAAATTACAATACTGTATTTCTAAATTACTGTATATTTAGATTACTGTATATGTACAATTTCATTTTCCCACACCCCTATGCACACATAGCTGTATGAGGGCCCTTAGTATTGCTGCCTTATATAGTACAACATATAAACATATGAATTGTCACGGTATTGTTGCATGTACCTTGGTGGTGTGTGGGTGTGTGTATGTTTGTGTTCCCTAGGAGGTGTTGGAGGGGGCCTGGAGAGGAAAGGTAAAGGAGAGGAGAGAGAGAGCGAGATGGCTTGGGAGAGAACTGGAGTGGTGGCCTTTGTTTGGAGTGTTTGTTGTGCTGAATAAGCTAGTCGGTTTGGTATTACAAAAAAAAATGAAAGTTCACCTTTGCTGGAGGGGGTAAGTGCCTTTTTGTTTGTCATAATGTTTTTTCCTGGTTTTGGTATAGTTAGGGAGAAAGTTCGTGATCTTGTATTTGTTTTCTTTTCTTTTAGTTTAGTTAAGTTGTGGGGTGGAATTAGTTGTGGGGTTTGTTTGTTATTTTGGCCTTGCTTACTTCCTGGAGAGATGGCTTAGAGCAGATAAAACACAGCAATTTGAAGTTGGTGTTTGGTTTGGTGTTTGGTGACAAAGTGATTGACCCCCCTATTAAAACATGACTTAACAGTGGTTCATCACACCTGAGTTCAATATCTCTAGCCACACCCAGTCTTGATTACTGCCACACCTGTTCTCAATCAAGAAATGAGTTAAATAAGACTTGCCTGACAAAGTGAAGTAGACCAAGAGATCCTCAAGAGCTAGACATCATGCCGAAATCCAAAGAAATTCAGGAACAAATGAGAAAGAATGTAATTGAGATCTATCAGTCTGGAAAAGGTTATAAAGCCATTTCTAAAGCTTTGGGTCTCCAGCGAACCACAATGAGAGCCATTATCCACAAATGGCGAAAACATGGAACAGTGGTGAACCTTCCCAGGAGTGGCCAGTCGACCAAAATTACCCCAAGAGCGCAGAGACGACTCATCCAAGAGGTCACAAAAGACCCCACAACGACATCCAAAGAACTTCAGGCCTCTCTTGCTTCAGTTAAGGTCAGTGTTCATGACTCCACCATAAGAAAGAGACTGGGCAAAAATGGCCTGCATGGCAGAGT
>JBBJLS010000128.1:4735751-4757408 GCA_037577275.1 Bryconaethiops microstoma
ACCCACACACACACATGTAACTGTTCCAACTGGTCTTGCGCCTCACTCGAAAACAGTACAGCCTGAAATAACTTCAGCATGAATGGGCGGAACTAAGCTGCTTTATGCTGAATATATGAATATATGTAAATGTATTGGTTTTCATGACTTCACGAAAACAGTGAATTTCCACATATCCGTTTTTTTTCCATATATGAACCATGGTGGCTGGCTAATGAATGGTACATTTTGAGGTTTTCATATGCTATCTTAAACAATATAAAACTAATTTTGTGCTATATTAATATAAGAGGTTCCATGATATAGGTTCTGTTCAGTTTTAGGATAAGTGAGGAACCCAGTGACATTGCTTGGCTACAGCTTATGCTGCAATTAGCATAAATGCGGGGCTGAATTGACCTGCATTACTTGGACAACGAATGCATTTTAAAGCAGATGTAAATTTGTCAGCCCTCTAGACACCATCTTCCCCAACATTTATGAGGATCTCTCTATTCAGCTCACTTTCCTATTTAATGGATGCAAAGATTAATCGCTTTCCAGAGTGTTAACCACTCCAAACCTGCCCTGGAGGAGTAGGTGAAGGGTCTCTTCACCAAATCTCTATTAAGGGGAAATATGTGCCGTGGACCAATTAAGAGTGCATGGAGCTGCTTGCGGAGATCATTAGGCAGGTTGGAGTCGGGGGCTCAGGGGCTTTTCATGGGGTGCATGGGTCCTCAAGGGCCAGAATGGTTGTTTGGGTGAGAGGGCTGGCTACCCCCCACAGGAGGCCCAGACACACACACACACACACACACCAGATGAGCTTCAGTATCTCTGCCTCAAGAAGAATGTTCAAATGTTTCATTTGGAGCCATTAGTGAGTTATTGGGCCATTAGCGAGTTTGAAGTTACTGCTCTCCTGGAACAGAACATTAGCGCCCAGTCTTCTTTTACTGACTATCTGGGAAAACAAATGGAAGAAGGTGCTAGATACGAAGTTTTTCAGCATTGTAAAAAGAAAAAATACACACCGGTCATTATAGGTCAAAATAGCTTGTCATCAGTACATAATGGCTGTGAACAGAGGAATCAAAAATGCACAATGTAGCTCCCGGTCATAAAGAATGATCTACAGTTAGTTGGCTGCCTGCCCTTTATCAGCGCCTGTGCGGCCTGAGTGAAAAATTACAAAGAACACATTACACTCGTTAGTCATAATTTCTGAACAAAGCCACCCTTCCTATCTTCTCAGCAATGCATTGTCCAGCAACCATTATTCTTAAGCGTTCACAGTGAGATGTCACACTTTGTAGTACACCTCCATTATGCAGTCTTGCCGAGGAGAAAGGGGGAATAATGCGGGTTGCCTTGAGCCCCGAGCCTCTCCACAGGCCTCTGTTCTTTATCTACATGAATGGATTTCATGGCTACAGACAGTGAGAAGAGCCAGTGATGGTCACATTAAATGACCCATGTCCTCATCTTTTATACATTTTGACCTTCCCTCCACTGCTCGGCCCTGTCTACCTGCCTCAGGAGCTGAGTGGGATATGATAAGATATGGAGATATGGGTATGTCCCATCTCTTCCCATGGCTCCCCTAAGCAGCATGTCCAAAAGAGAATCTATCCCCCTGACTCCCACCCAATACTGAGTGCAGTGCTTTTGCACCATGGTTTAAAAATAGATTGTGGCATTTATACTGATGTGAAGCTGATATTATAAATGGGATAAAATCCCATTTTGAATGCACTGTCTGTGACAAGGTTCTGAGAAAGACTCCATTGTTCTCTTAGGCAGTATCATAGCATAGACTACACAGACATGTGTCTGCCTAATAGTCACAAATGTTGCATAATTGACGCAACTAAGCATATCAAATTGTTTTATCAACATTATATCAAACTACAGACAAAGAATATTATGTAGGACTGGCTTGTTTATCTGATAAAGGCACTGAACCCGAAACACTTTAGGAACTGAATGGGAACTTAGCTCTTCATTTGATAATTCATCTAGACTAAAGAGATCTTATTTCGGTATCAACGTTGATGTCTAGGTAAGTGAAAATCCAGTGAAGCTCCTAGTATTGCATTCCATTTGAACTATGGAGTTTGAACTAGGGAGATTAAATTCCATTCGATACTAGGGAGTATTTGAACTAGGACATTTTGACTTTCTAGTCAGAAATTTTAACTGGAATACTCTCTGAAGTCAGATATCGATAGGAACCTCACCAACTGCAACCTCAAAACCCAATATGGCTGCTTCATGAAGTGAAAGCTGTAGTAATTGGTGTTTATTTGTGCTTTTGTCTTATTTCTGTCATACTAAATTAATCGCACACACAGGACTGTACAATGTCTATCTGTGGACATGTTGCTGCTGTATTTGTATGTGCAATATAACACATAATGTGTTATCAACTAGGATTACTGTCAGTGACTAACAATGGCTAACCTGGCTAAAACCTGGTTTTCCGTCATTCTGGAACACAGTCAACTCGGATGTGACATACTCATAGATACACAGTACCACAGGGTCCAATGTATACAGTATGGTACCACAATGCTGAATACATGAAATGAAGGATGTTCAGGTCTAATCTCATGGTCTCACACCACATTTCGCAATCAAATGCATTTTCACATCTGTCCTTGAAATGACCTTCCAGTGAATTTAAACAGTTTCCTACTATTACTTACCACTCCAGCTTTTACTGATTGCAATAGAGCTGTAGTCAAGACTGCCTTTGTCAGATCAAAGACAAGTCCAAGAACAGGACTGGTAGAGCTCATGTCAAAACTGAGTCCAGAGTCCAAATGACAGAGAGAGAAAAAAAAGAAAATACTTTGAGACCACTTGCTGAGCAGCATATGATTGGTTACAAGATGGCCAATGTCACTACCCATTCTAAATGGACTCCCATTCTAGATGGATTTTTAAATAGTTAAACCAATGCTCATTGAAAAAGCTCAATCAATAGTTTTGTCTACTGTTGCAACTGTTTTCATCTTCTTGAGGGAGAGGGCTGATTGTGGGTGCTTTATTTTGTAAATTGACTCTTTTTATTATTATTTTTATTTATTAATTTTGCTGTGGCTGTAAAGGTTTTCCTGTGGTGGGCTGCCATGACAAATGACCAGCAGAAACACAGTTTTTTTTAAAGCCAGCTACACTCAGTCAAAACCAACTAGGATCTTTGGCAAGACCAATGACCAAGATCTAGACAAGTCAAAGTCAAATTTGAGAGCACAGAAAAAATATCTTGAGAGTGGAGTCAATTGCAAGCTTGATTGGTCGTGCTGTTCTCTGGAAAGTGTCACGGCGAAGACCCGGATGACTGGAAACTGCCCAGTTTTGGCGTGAGGGAAGAGCCCAATCGCGGATACACACGAGAGAGCGGGTTTACCCACGCAGTTGCTATAAGAATGCTCCGTTACAGAGTAGGGATTCCCACCAAAGGAACCCGCGTTCTTACACGTACACAGGGAGGTATAAGGGGGTTTTGAGGGGAGAGGAAAAGCGTTTTCACGGTACCGTGGCTTGGAGGAGAGTTGGGCCACGTAATTGGGCATTAGAGCTCAATGTCTGTGTACTGTGTTACCTGCTTTTCCTACCTTTGTACCTGGTGTGACGTCATTTCCGAACCCGATTGACGGCACGTAACCTGGTGCACGTGACAGCTACATACATGGCTGTAACATTCTCCCTATCTTTTCATCTCTATCTAGTTCTCTAGTTTTCATGGCTATGTTGTTGTTTACATTCTGCATGTGTCTGTTGATGTGCCTGTATTCCATGTGAGTATGTACTTTGGTGTTAACCCCGCCTTAGCCCCGCCCCCATGTTTTGCTGTCCACTTGCGTCTTGTTCCTGCCCCTCCCCTGCCCAGGCGGTTCCCTGAGTGTACCCTTGTGTTTCAGACTGTGTTTGTCAGTTCCTTGTGTTTATGCCCCAGTGTTACTTGGTTTGTTTTTGCTCAGTGTTTGTTCTTTGTTTATGCCCTTGTTATGCGCAGTTCATTTTTTTGCTCGGTGTTTGTTCTCTGTGTTAATGCCCTAGTTTGACTCGGTTTGTTTCTTACTTGTCTTTGGATTCTGTGTTTTTTATATATATAACTTTTAGATGTAACTTTTGAGCTGTTAGTCTCTGAAAATTCGTACTCAGTAAGTTTCTCTTTTACAGAGTGTTCTACATAGAACCACACTGAATTAGTTTAAATTTCAGTTTTTTAATAAGGCAGAACCTTTGGAGGGAAATGGTGGAATTCCATATAAAGTGGACACACATATTTCTCATGAAAACTACAGTCTATGCTACTATAAAGCAAACTTAATGTTTATCAGTGGCTACTTCAGAATGATATAATGGTTCATAATTGAAATATATTGTCATATATGCATACTGAGGCACCTGGTGGACTAGTGGTTAGGGAGTTGCACCTGTGATCAGAAGGTTGTGGGTTAGAATCCCAGGACTGCTGGTGGCAACACTGAGGTAAGCTTGAGCAAGGTACCGTCCCCACACGCTGCTCCCCAGGCGCACCTCATTGGTGGCAGCCCACTGCTTCACTGGGTGAATGGGTTAAAAACAGAGAAGGAATTTCACACTGTTCACACTGTGTGCTGTGCTGTGGTGTCTTCATGTGTGACTATAAGGGGCCACTTATATTTTATGTATACAGTTCATCGTTCCCCAGCTATGCGACTGGCCATCCACCATGATATTGTTGTGTTTGTTTCCCCTACGCCTTATATAACCGTATCGAGTGTGCTGTGCCTCCTTAAAAGAGTGAAGAAACTGCTTGCTGTGTTTTCTAGAGTGAGCTGTGGTGTAACAGAGAAGGTTGCTGTGTCAAACATGGGTGTGCTGGGAGGGGGGCTCAGACCAGGGGGAAACAACACTTGGATTCAGGAGAAATACCCAGTGTCATTCAATAAATATGTCATTCAATAAATAGTGTATGTAAAATCAACCACTTCTTGCGTCGCTTCTTGTCTGTTGCCTGTGCTACAAGAGGTCCCAAAGGGGTTGAAACAAACTTAACAGTTAAAACCGAAATAAATAGCTGGTGGGGTCTCTTACCCCAGGCATCAGGCAGTTTGTGAATTGTTACACCCCCTGCTGAGCACAGGAGATGTTCAGCTG
Organism: Bryconaethiops microstoma; assembly: GCA_037577275.1. NCBI lineage: Eukaryota > Metazoa > Chordata > Actinopteri > Characiformes > Alestidae > Bryconaethiops > Bryconaethiops microstoma. The sequence goes on from JBBJLS010000128.1 coordinate 4,740,888, forward strand.
TCATGTTTAAACTGGGGCTGGGTAAAATCTCAGGTAGAATGGGGCTGATCTTTTTGACACAGTGCTGAATTAGAGCCACCTTTTCAAAAGCAAAACTAAGTGCTGAGAGGCAGCCACGGATTCCTAATAGAATCATTCCACCAGTCTCTGCCTGCGAGGGGAAGAAGTGGAGCGCGGAGTGAATTTTAACACCGAACCGAAGCAAACTGAAGTGTTCTCCTCAAACATGCCTCCGATGAATTCCTCCTGCACAATGCAATAATCGTGCCTACAGATTCTCTGCAAGTAATGATGAATAACTTAGGAGTATTTAAAATGCCAGATCTCCTAATTCCACTTCATCACAGATGTGAACTGAATGAGAAGAGTGTGGCCTCTTTTGAGTTGGTGTGTCGCAGCTGAGAGGCAAAGCTCTGCCTGGCTCGTGTATTGATTTCAGAGCCGCTCCTGTAATGAAGATGGCGGGGGCCATTGACAAACGTGCAAATGATCGGGCGGATAGGCCCCAGCTGCCAGCGTTTCCAGCTTTTGTCTGGCACTTGGTGAAGATGTGCCGCTCCAACAGTGGCCACGAGAGCCAAAAACCCACTGACAGGATCCGGCACTTTGCGGTAAGGGAGGCCTGTTATGCGGAGCCTACAATTACAGGCTGATTGACAGATTTGGAGCTGCCATTTCCTGCCTAAGTAAATATAATACACCCTAGCCTTCCTCGTATGATCACGACAGAAGCAGAGCCTTAAACCCCAGAATACAGCCTGCTTTTCTTCATGGTTGTTTATGCCACGCCTGTATCAATTATACCCCTCTTCATTTGTAAAACTGAAGGGATGCCAGCACTTTTATATTACACAGTCATTCACAATACTGATTACTCTCCACCTTTCATCTCCAATAGGGCTTTGTAAGCAATTAAAGAGGTACCTGAGGTCACACACTTAATCTCCGCAGGGTCCTGGACCTCTCCTGCATGTCATCTCCATTTGAGAAACAGGTTTGATGTGTAATTGAATTCTGTATACTGGCTGACCCTGCTGAAAAAGGCTTAGCCCAGCTTCAAGACTGAGTAAACACTGTTTCATCCTTCCAGTCCACATACACACAGTGGTGTTTAAATTTGAAAACAATGTATTTTCTTCTTTCAGCCATTCTGCTTGAAGATATCCCCAGGAGCTCAGGGATGTATTCACACATGGACTTCTTGCAATGTGCATTTTCATAAAAGGTAATAAAAAGACTCAATGAAGACCTTTTTCTGAAGAATTTTTATGATGTCTTGCGAGGCAGACTGACTCACTGTGGCGCCACACTAGAGCTGGACATCTTTTAAGCCTGAATAATTTAGGTTCTGTTCTGTACTGCTTTTAACAAATCCGGCCACTGGCCTGGAGCTACAAAGCTCAACAGAGGACCTGTGGACAGACATGGTGCAGTCAGTCAGGTGTCTGTACATTGTTCCTGGAAACAATCAAATTCCAGCACAGTTCATTAAACACCAAAATTGCTTCAAAATTTTCACCTCAGAAATGTTTTTAATCACCACAGAAATGTTTTTAATTTTTCCAATAGGAAACACAAAAATTTGCTCACTCTGCATTCTGTCATGAGTCTTTTGGTCTCAAATTGTGAAGTTGATTATATATTCATATATCTTCAGAATGCATTTGACAGTTTTCTTTAAAGGAATTACAGGGTAGTAAATAAGTTTTGCTTATGTGTTTCCTTACACACATCTCTACATAAGAGTGCTGGTCGGGTCTAAAAAGGTGGGGGACCCTTACTGTGATGCAATAGCCAGCTCATAGCAGTTTACATGTAAAACAATCTTGCATAATTTCTAAAAATAGGGGTGACAAAACAAAAAATAAATACAATAATGAAATACCTAAATATCTGTTTATAGCAGATATTGACATTTTGTTGCTATTCTTTTCTTGCATTTTCTTGTCTCCTTTAAATAAACAGACAAGATAAACACATCAAAAACTGGTACTAGTCATCAGCGTACTTCTTGACTGTGAGTGTAGTTCTGATGGATTCAACATGTTGTGCAAATACCAGTGAGATGAAGCAAAGTCTAAGGGGCCTTGGGATGATAAGGACCTAGACTGAATGAAAGAGATATGAAATGTATGTAAAACTTTACACAGAATAGATGACAGAAAACCACACAGCCTTGTTATTTGCTCATTAACTCAAAACGCAATTCTCGCAACAAAAAGATGAGAATAAAATAGAGTTTCATAAAAAAAAACTGTAGGGTTTTTTTTAAAGAAAACCCACTTCACTTGATGTAGAATCTGATGCTACTGATTACAAAAGAGCTTCTACAGATGAAACAGAAATTGCCTCGTTCCCTTCCCTGCAATCTCTCACAATTTCAGTCCAGGAGAATGGAGCTAATGTTCTCCTACAACAAAGAATAAACCTTAGTGCAGCTTTTGGCATGTTTTCACTGTAGCTGCTCCTAAGCAACATGTAACTAAACAATTTCTTAGAGGGAATTAACTAAAAACCTGAAGCAATTCCAGGGTAATTAGCACATACGTTTGAGGTTTCAGTGTTTAATATTTAAGTTCAAGTCCTTTATTGTCATATGCAGAGAAAAACAGGGTACACTGTTGAATGAAATGCTTAGGTTTGTGACTTCTATTATGCAACAAATTGCCGCTGCCATTAAAAAGTCTGTGAAAAACTGCTTTTCAAAACTTCTTCTGGTTCACTGGTTATGAAATACTCCTACAGAGTAAAGCTGAAATGTTGAAACAGTATAAAAAAAAGAGAACTTTACTTGAACCATGTTACACAACACACTATACAAAATATTGACATAAACAGGTCATGGCAGACGTCGTACGGTGTCGTGAGATAAAATAATATAACAGTGTCACGTTACCATCACAGGTGACTGTGACACTATAATGTCTGTTGACTTTAAATCAGCACATGACACACTGTTATGGCATCAAACACTGCAGTGTCTGTCATGGCAATTACCCCATAATGGTAATAAAACTGTCATATTAATGAATATAATCTGTCATGACAAATAAGACAACAAGTGACATCTGCCATGACATGTTTATGGCATGATTATGTAAATGTTATGTTGCAGATTTCGAGTTAAGCGCTAAAAAGAGTTTGGCATGTCAGTAATGATGTGGGCAAAATGGAAAAATGCAAATACAAAACATACAATATTGTGAAATATATAATTGACATATATCATAACAAAACCTTGAAACTTTACAGGAGAAGGAGTAAAAGAAGAAGTTCTTACATTAACTCTATACTAATGCAAAGAGATTTTATTCCAAATAAATCTTAATCGTATGAATTTGTACTGGTCCATTCATCATGACATGTTGAATACTGTGGAGGGCAGCAACTTTCAACGGCTAAAATGAAAACTGAGCTACAGTGTCTATATGCAAGGTGATGACAAAGGTCATTAACAGTAGCTATTAACATAGAAATACTCTGATATGTTAGATTAATAAAGGACTAATAGCAACAACCCTAAATGTCTATTCTCTTGTCTAATGTCTACATCTTGTGTTTTTTCTCTTTCTCTGGTGTAGGCCTCACTCTGATTACTCCAACTCTGATCAGCTCTCCTGCCAGTTCACGCAGCGTCCAGTTCCCAGCACCCTCACCATGTCCACCCTGTTCCTCTAATCCAGGCCGGCCCAGGGTGCCAGAAGGGAACAGGAGGGCGTGAAAGTCTGGAGCTGTGTGTTCTCTGTCTCTGCCAGGCTCAGAGCAGAAATACGGGCTTCAGCACACACTGCCAGACTGGCAGCCTGTAATTAAGCGCTGTGTTTGTTTGTTGCTCGTTCAGCCGGCTTTAAGGTGGCAGCTTTCAGGAGAAGAGGAGTCTTCCTCTGTTTGCATGATTACTATATATAGTCAGGAAACTTAGTTGTAGAAACTTTGCAAGAGCTCTTGGCTGGAGGGTCCCTGAAGTTCCCCAAGAAATTTGCTTGCTGTCATCTGTCATTTTTGGATTTGAAAACATTTAAGAAGGGAACATGCAGGCACAGGAAGCTCTGGACTGCAGATTCACTTTGAGATGCGACACAAAATATTAACCCAAAATTTTAACATGTAATGTGGGATAAATTATTTGACATTTCACGTTTAGGCAAGGAGGAACTGAGCACACTACTGACTGTTCATAAATAGGACACACATAGACAGATTAATTATGAATTAGACCCACATTTCCATGAGCTAACTAATCGCTGTGCTTAAAGCACATTTGGAAAGTATAAGCACATGAAAAGGAATTACGCTTCAGCCCCAGAACCATTTCAGCAAGCAGTCTGCATTACTGGTTAGCTCCGGACCCCAAGCAAATGGTTCCTTGTGCCTGTTTTAATATATTAGGGGATAAACACTGTCATATGGCCCCATAAAACTTAATTACATCTGAGCCTGGTGGTGCTTTTATCTCTTCCCTGAACCTCTTGTTTAAGTGTTTGTGGTAAAGGGAGGAGTTTTATCCTGGACTAAAGACACTCCTGGATGTCACCCAGCAGACGCAGACAGCAGTGGGTCTGCAGTGCTGTCAAGATTAGTTATATCATGACTATATACACACGGGCAGGAGTCCTCAGAAAAAACAGCACTGAAGCAGAAGAGCTAGAATGAGGTCACACATGCTGGTTTGCAAAACCCAACAGTGTGACGACGCTCAAAGACAGTGTGCCATCTCTAAACTCCTCAAGTGGTAAGAGTTAGTCATACAAGAGGACAATACATTTTGGGCCAAATTCATTTTCATCCATACTGAGTCTCTTCCACTTGAAGATGGGGCCTAGAAATAGAAATAGAGAAAAACCTGCATCCTGCATCCTTTCGCAGTGAGGGTTTGCTGTGGCACTGTATGTAAATCAGTATTTTCCTGCTAAAATGTCACATTTCCACAAACACAATACAAAGAGCCTATGAAAGAGGATGAGGGCATATGCAACACTTTGACTGAAATGTCACTCTCTTTCCTCTCCCTCTCTCTATTATCAAGCTGTGCATTTTTAGCCAGCAGCTTATAAAACTATGTTTACCAAAAGAGATTTTTGCAACAATGCAAAACAGGTGGTAGCCTGGATATACAACACAGATTTGTGGGGCGATTAGTTCTAAAACAAATCAACTAACTGATACAGTCAAACAGTGATGGGGCATCACACTGGTATTTTAAAAACTGATGGGTCAAATGCCCACTCGTCCCTGTTGTTCTATGTTTTACCGCTGTTTTCTCCCATTATCTCAACTAGAATATTACATAATAGATTTTGCATCTAATTAACCCCTTTAATGTCCAGAACCTGGCTTAAGTTCCAAAGTTGTTTTACACGCCTAGTTACTGAATGATTGGTTTTAGGATGTACTATGACAAGCATTTATTGCTGTTCATCTATGATGATTATAAAAGTCTTTTAAGGTTAAGAACACTTCTGTCTACATAGTGTGTTAAAATCTGTGGGCTAAAATCATATTCACTTAATCCAGTATCCACGCCATTTCCCTTCAGTACGTACCCTGTGATTAACTGGAGCATGATGAAGGTCAGTTGAAGAGAATTAGCGATCATATGTTTGTGTTAATCTCACCCTACGGGAAGACCTGTTGGAGACACAAGCACCTGTGGAGTGCTGTCAAAATACATCAACTCTCTAATTGCCCATGGCTACTGCGCAAGGTGGTCATAGCACCTTTCAGGCAAATAGACCTGATCAAATGATGACTGTGTTTTTAGCAGGTAGGTTAGATAAGACTACATCTAGGTTGCACTGTCTGGTGGCTTGCCTCTAATTGTTTTAGTAAGTTACTGAATGTCGTAAATGTATTAGTTAATTATGAATTTGCTTTATTTTTAGTAATTATTAGCTTTATATTCGTTTGCAAATATCGATAAAAAATAATATTCAGCTTCGTGTTCTTTCAAGAACAGTCCATTTTTCATCATCAATTCATTTTCATCATCAATTCATTTTAATCACCTATTGATTTGTTACCGTACCTTGAGGATTGATATATGTAAATATATCTGGCTGTTCTGACTGGCTGGCGAATATTGTGCCTTCAGTCAGCAATCTGGCCTGAAAAACTTCAATGTGAAAAGGCAGCACTAAACTTTTGTAGACTGAATAGGCACCGGTTTTGTGGCATCACAAAAAATAATGAATTCTAAATGACTATTTTTGCAGCTTAGTTTCCTCCTATGAACTGTGATGTGGTGTGATTGGCATGTTATGTCTTGACACTTTAACAGGGTTTACATTAACATCTTATTTCAAAGAGTGCAGAACATTTGCTGCGTGCCTGATGTGGGCCCTTTAAATCAGTTTGTATCCTCATGAATTCTATTCATTTTAAGGCTGCCATAAATTTGTGTTAATTTCATATACTGCATATCAATGGTGTACGTGTAATGCATATGTCTGATCTGTTGATAGAGAATCATATTTATTCACTATCAAAGTCATCTCTTTTCTTGTCCTTTCAAGTGCGTGTTCTTGCCCACCAGGGAATCAGTTCTCCACAACTTCTTCCCACGCTTTCATCTCCTACTCAGATCCGACTCAAAACAAGAGACAACACTCAGCACAGACATAGAGAGAGAGAGAAAGAGAGAGAGAGAAAGAGAGAAAGAGAGAGAAAGAGAGAAAAGAGACAGAGAAAGAGAAAGTGAGAGAGAGAAACAGAGAGAGAGAGAGAGAGCGACAGAGAGACTTAGAGACATTTATTAAGCTGTAACTGTATGGAATTGTGTACTCCTGTGGTATTTTACAGTATTTTATCAGTAATATATTAGTACTATTAGTGTATCATTAGTATTATTCAGTATCATAACAGTAGTATATCAGTATTAATAGTATTTTATTAGTATTATACATTAGTATATCAGTGTTTTATCCTAATTATGTTCTCATTAGGAAGTCGTCATCAGTCCAGCTGTATAACACATAAACTATATTGTCAAAAGTATTCGCTTGCCTGCCTTTACACGCGTATGAGCTTAAGTGACACCCCATTCTTAATCCATAGGGTTTAATATGACGTCGGCCCTCCCTTTGCAGCTATAACAGCTTCAACTCTTCTGGCCAAGCTCTCCACAAGGTTTAGGTTTAGTGTGTTTATGTGTTTATGGGAATTTCTGACCATTCCTCCAGAAGCACATTTGTGAGTTCAGACACTGATGTTGGACGAGAAGGTCTGGCTCTCAGTCTCCGCTCTAATTCATCCCAAAGGTGTTCTATCAGGTTGAAGTCAGGACTCTGTGCAGGCCAGTCAAGTTCTTTCACACCGAACTCGCTCCTCCATGTATTTACGGACCTGCTTTGTGCACTGAGGTACAGCCTTGTTGGAACGTCACCAAATCGCCAAATCCCCAAACTGTTTCCACAAAGTTGGGAGCATGAAATTGTCCAAAATCTCTTAGTATGTTGAAGCATTCAGAGTCCTTTCACTGGAACTAGGGGGCCGAGCCCAGCTCCTGAAATACAACCCCACACCATAATGCCCCCTCCACCAAACTTCACACTTGGCACAATGCAGTCAGACAAGTCGCGTTCTCCTGACAACCACCAAACCCAGACTCGTCCATCAGATCGCCAGATGGAGAAGCGTGATTCATCACTCCAGAGAACGCGCCTCCACTGCTCTAGAGTCCAGTGATGGCGTGATTTACACCCACTGGATCCGACGCTTTGAATTGTACTTGGCGATGTATGGCTTGGATGCAGCGTCTCGGCCATGGAAACCCATTCCATGAATCTCTACGCTGTTCTTCAGCTAATCTGAAGGCCACATGAAGTTTAGAGGTCTGCAGTGATGGACTCTGCAGAAAGTCGGCGACCTCTGCGCACTGTGAGCCTCAGCGTCCGCTGACCGCGCTTCGTCAGTTTACGGGGCACCACTTCCTGGCTGAGTACTGTGCAAAAGTCTTGAGCCACTCCTCATATCTTCATATTTTAGTTTCAAAAATCCAGACTTTCTTGTATTTTGAATGTGGCGGTGGCATAGTGCGTAGGATACTTGCCTCTAAAGAGGTCATGGGACCAAGTTGCTCCAGGGAGACTGTACCTGTAGTTAGGGAATGGAAGTCCCTTTTATAAAAACGTCTGCTAAATGCTGTAAATATAATGTGGTCTTCAGGAACAGTTCTCCAGGACTTTCAAAGAGTCTCATTTTCAGTCCAGAAACCTGACCAGTTTCAGGGGAATGATTTTTTGTTTAAGCCACACTGTGACCTACGTGTGACCTTTGCACAGTAGTGTGTGTGTGTGTGTGTGTGTATACACATTTTTTCATACATAGTAACATATGTTTTACATGCACAGTTGCTTTCTCAGAGTCACAGATATTTTCTGTGGTCTCTCCATGTAAATTGTACAACCAAGTTATTAACTTACAATAAAGTACATTTCAATTGTTTATTTTTAAAAAATTGTTTCTCATTTATTGAATTTGTTTAATATATCCACACACTGACCCTAACTTTACAACCACCTGCCTTATCTTGTGTAGGTCCCCCTTGTGCCACTAAACCAGAAATAAGCCTTCATATGTGAACACCACAAGACCTCTGTGGATGTGTTCATTTTGGCAGGTGGTCTAAACTTTTAAGTAAAAGCCCAGTATCAGTATAGAAAAGAAATCTTTATGCTGTTGTTTCTGCTTTATGGGACACTTGTTACGACCAATAAGGAATTTGAGGACACACTATTGGACACAGGAAAGAGACTCAGAGACAACAATTCATTACAAACAACCATGTTTTGGTACCTATAATCAACAATTAAGTGTGTATACAAAAAGACCAAGGTGACGATATACAATGACAATATACATGGACAGTATACAAAGACAGTATACCAGGACAGGTTGGGCCTAAGACGACACCAATGGAAAGAACAGAATAAAACAAACGTTCCTTTGTCTTCTGAGTTTAGCATCTGTCTTACCTTAATTCCCAAAACAAGACCTAAACCTACACTGCTGTAGCTACAAAACAAAACTTACAAGGGGGGGTGTCCACCTCTTAACTAGCGAATCTAACACAGGGTTACCTATGATGCTGTGCAAAGTAAGAGTAAGACCATCAGATAACTGAGGGAAAATATGGTATTCACAGTGGGTTGAAGGACTGTACAACGAAACGTGAGAACCAGGAGTGAAAATGTATCAATCAAAGGGAAGAGGAACACTACCATGATCCAATCTGACAGAACAAAGCAAAATAATCAACACCAAAATAGCAGGGATAAAATATCTCGATAAACCTGCTGTTAACACCACTAACACACACAGCTGCCTATTTTCCCTCCTTTTCCCCAAAAAACTCTGGCGTCCTCTTAAGGGCAGGGAGGCGGAAGTTCCGGGGAGGCGATAGGGACGATCGGCCAATCCGCATTCACTCCGCGATCCAACAGTGTCTCCTATTAGAGCGAGGGGGACACAGAGCGCGCGAAGCAAGAAGAGAGAAGGAACAAGAGTTAATCTAATCAAATACTTGCAGTCAACATTGTCTCTGTTATTACTGATCCCAGTCAGAGCTATTCAAAACTACTAATTATGAAAGGTGAGGGTGAGAGTGAGTCCTGCTCAGATTTGCTGTCTCTGAGGGTGAAGTTCCGGTGAGGTAAACCAATGGAGAGGTAAAAGAATCAACATCAGCATTACTCTGGATGTAATGTTTACATTTATCTTGCACCCACATGACAAAGGAAGAACAGTTGTCTGTATTATAGATTTGTTGGCCTTCAAAATGCCTCCTGAAGTTTGTGGCGTTTTCCCCCAGTGATTTCACACCCCCACTGTTTACACAGTGTTTTTTTGTTTGTTTTTTGTTAAAGAACTCAAATGCATCCACAAATCCATTCTTTTCCTTCTTCCAAGTGTCACCATGGTTTAAGATGCAAAACACGGTGATAAACTGCTTCTGTTGTCTCGTTATTATTCGTCAACCAAAATGGTAATATCAACCACAGTTTTAATTTTCAAAGTTGCATTTTCATCAATGAAATTCACTTATCAGAGTCACTAATAAATATACTGTAAAAATTATTTGTTACAGAACATTACTTTTTAGGGGGTGCTTATTAAGGCCAGCCACGAAAAGCACCCCCTGAAAAGTCATGTTCTGCAGGTCCCAGCAGCAAATAATTTTTACTCTGTATTTATTAGAGGGACTCTGATAAGTGGAGTGACGTTCATGGATGTGACCCTTTCCTATCAGGATCAGTTAAGTGGACGTGTTATTTTAACATGAAGAGTAAAGGTCTGAGGACTGTGCTTGCATTCTTGTTCACACTACGCTGTTTAATTATATATGGATTTCAATTAGACATAATCAAATTTAGACATAATAAAAATGACTGAAACGTCATACCAAAGTGGTGTGCAAGCAAATAATCACTACTACAAACCAAGTAAAATTACAATATCAGTCATAAACAGTTAAAGGCATTTGGAAACACATGAGTGTTGAGTTTTTGGAATATGTGAATCGTCGAAGCGGATCTATTTTCACTCGGTAAACGATCCATAATCTGAGGGATTGACAATAAATGCCTTGTGTAATACGACGCTGTTTCTTGGGTTAGTTCTTATTTGTAATAAATCGTGTAGTTGTGAGAACCAAAAACATGAGTTCGATCACGCACTGTTGCCGTTTACTAAATCTATGAATGAGTAAAAACGTCTTAAAGTAAGTAACTGCTCCTGTAATTGTGGGCTCACGCCGAACGTCTTGTAATGCGCGTGCCCGCGCAGCGGGGGGCTTCTGCCGGCAGGGGGCGCTGAATTCGGCACGACACCCGTCCAGTACTGACTCGATTCACCTCAAGATCAGCCAAAGAAAACAAACATGGAAAATGCAAAAGGGTTCAGAACATCTTAAATCCAGAAAAAAATACTCTTTGGCGAGGATTTGACAACAAAGGACACAAAAACTCGATATAAACAGTTGAACTGGCAAAAAAGAGGGAAGAAAGATGTCCTACATGGGCCCCAAAACTGTAAATGAAGGCAAAGGGATCACGTAGTTAAATAGTCTGTGAAAGTATCAAAGAAAATGAATCAGCGCATGTTGGTCAGGTGTTCGAAGATCAGTTTCTTTTTCATCTGTTACTGTGAGAAACTAGCTGTTCCTTTCTCTCTTTGCTTTTCTTTCTGATTTTGTACAAATACAAATATGGGGTGGTGGTGGCCTAGTGGTAGGGTACTTGGGTTCGAATCTTACCTTCAACACCACCACTGGGTTCCTGAGCAAGACCCTTAACCCCCAGTTGCTCCAGCGAGACTGCCCCCTGTAGGGAGGGAATGGAAGTCGCTTTGGATAAAAGCGTCTGATAAATGCTGTAAATGTATTTTCAATTTGTTCTGTTTATGTGAGGGGTATATTTTGGGTCGACTAACGTTTTATTTATTATTTTAGTTTCACCCTTCCTCTGGGGATTAGACTTTTTGTATTTGTATCAAATCAACTTGAGTTGGCATATAAGCATGCACGGGGTTTTCATGACCACAAAAACCACTGAATTCAAATCGGGCAAGTTATGTTTGTTGGCCGTCTGGACAGGGTGGTGAAGGAGATATTTGGAAACTTTAGTAGGGTTTACGTTCACAATCAACGTCTTGCGTTACAAAAAGTTAATAAATGTTTTTATTTCATTTTATGGGCTGTTTAAGACTCTTTAACTACTGAGGTTTAACCATTTGTTGCATTATGAGATCAATGTTTACTTGCAAAAAATGGCTCTGATGATTAAAATCAAAAACATTTTAAAATAAATAAAACATGTGTGGGGGTCCTTTTGGAGCATGTAGCATTTTGTGGTGACTGAAAAAAATTACATGTACAAATGTAAAAAGTAATTACAAATAAAATTCTAAATTAAAAGCTAAAAAATCTGCAGCCTTTTTTAAAGTGAACGTGGGACAGTTTGTTCGCTACTGGCTAAATCCATTCCACCGCCAGTCTTGCCTCTAAGCAACATTTAAATTTCATCAGTTACTCATGACATGATTGATCTGATACAGAATGTTAAAAAACAACACGTCACACTCAAATATTGCACCTTATTTTTGATGGATGAAAAATGTCTCTGTCTAGACAGGAAAACTGGACCCAGTTTGTTACCCTGAGCAATAGTGAGTTAATAAAAGGCAATTCCACATTTTTATTCTAAAATAACTCAGAAAAGTATCTCATGCTTTTTAGAGATAATTATACCAGAAACCAAAGGTCAATGACCGTTTTGATTGCGCAACTATGGCGGTTTTATTTTGGAGTTGCCTGGGGCTTCACGCCAACAGGGTTGTACAAACCTTAAGAGGCGTTTCTTAGCTGTATTTAAATACTGAAATCATTTTACAAACCAAAGTCAGAAAAAGTTGGGGAAGTATGGAAAATGCAAATAAAAAATGCAGTTAGTCTTAAATTTACTTTGACTTTTGTTTCATTGCAGACAGAATGAACCAGGATATTTCATGTTTTGTCTAGTCAGTTTCATTTAATTTGTTAAGAAACATCAATTCCTGCATTTCAGGCCTGCAACATATTCCAAAAAGTTGGGATGAGCAATTTAGGACTAGTAATAAGTTAAAAAGTAATAATAATATTGATGTAATCTGATTGTGATGATCTGGTACCGAAGCAGTATCCACAGCATTCTAAAGCTTTGAAGAGCAAAGCTGGGCAGAGGATCCTCAGTTTGTCAACAATGCAGAAAATTACTACATGTACAAAACAATGTGCCTAAAAGACTAGAAGTGATTTGCATATGTCTCCCTCTAAGTGGCGTCATTCAACGTTTCTAGCAATCTGGAGAGTTTCAGTGCGTAAAGGAAAGAGCGCAAGCCTAAACTGAACACGATCTCTCAAACGACACTGCGTCAAAACACATTCAGCAATAGCTGATAGAGCCACATGGGCCAGGAATTACTTTGGCAAACCATTGTGAAGCACTACAACATGAAGTTACATTCACAAATGGAACTTAAAACTTTTCTGTGCAAAAAGAAGGCTTATGTCCAGAAACATCAACTCCTGTAGGCTCGGTAGCATCTGGGATGGAGTGGAAATGTGTCCTGTGTTGTCAAAGTAACAGCATTTTTTAAAACATGCAATTTCCATACCATCCCAACTTTTCTGATTTGAGTTTTGTATTATTATTTTGTATCATTACCTTTATTGTATTTTAGTGTCTTTAGCCACGATGAAGATGTCTCCTGACTGGAACAGCTCAGGTCTTGTTAATTTGAGTCTACAGTAAGGAAGTTTTTATATTACTTTTTGATCCTCGGTATCTCCAGAAGCCCTAATCCAAACTCATGCCAGCTCTTGTTGTGGCAGGTTTTGTGGAGATGACCTACAGTGACGAAGAAGCTGAGCTCCCCCAGGCAGCTTGGCTACTGAACATATATGAACATGAACAGCCTCGTTTTTATGACGATTACTGAAATTATTACTACATTCGTTGTTTTGTTGGTATTGATGATGATGATGATGACGATCACAGAATAAAGAATTTAAGTAAAAAGTAGCGTGTTTGGCAATAATATTTTTTGTACTGATATAATAATAAACAAATTCATCTCAGTATATTACATTGGCTGATTAAGCGCCCAACACTGATTGCAAAACAGTGGTGGTTTTCGTTTTTTGTTTTTTAAAGTATTTATTCCCGATTAACACTGCTGTGCGGCTGACTGCCAGGGTTGCCATGTAATAATGTACACACATTAACCCTTTCCCACCTACTGGTCTCAAAGTGAGAGAAACCTGTTCCACCCGTTCTGCCTAGAAGAGGATCTCACACCCTGCTCTCCTGACGTCCGAACGGCAGAGAAGAAGCAACACGCTTTCAAGGTAGGAAAACATGGTTCAGTCTGTCAAAAATATGGCAGGAAACTGTATATAGTGTGTGTATGTGTGTATTAAAACATGTTTACAGTGTTTAGGATGTGAAGGGGTTTTTCTGTGGAGGTTATTAAAGGTCATTTTGATCAGCTGCTTCTGAGCCGCAGTGTTTCCAGAGTGACCCGAGACGAACATTTTCACCACAACTCAGTCAAACCATCGCTACTCCCGCAATTCATTGACATCTGTCGTTTTTGTCAGAATTTTTGCCGTTGCCTGTACAGTTGCCTGTATTTTGCCGTTTGCTAGTGATCTCCTGTACAGTTTGTATTGTGTTATATGAAGGAACCTGAAATAGGCTTTTAAAATGTTCCGTAATAATAATAATAATCCTCATCCTCAAAGAAAGGCCAAGAAAAGGAGACCTCTGAAAAGTGATCATCTAAAAATACATAGTGATCATTGTTTAAAAATGCGTGATGTACTTTGTTTATAGCTTGTCTAGTCTAATTTAAACCAAGCTTAAAGTTAATACACAACAACCGCAAAACAATGTCTTCCACCTTAAAAGACGAACAGTTAACGCAGTGCCATTTAAGGTGGAACGGAATATTTGAAGAGGACGCTGGGGTCGGTTTGGATTGTTTGGTGTGTTGCATTAACCGACTTCGAGGGACGTTGACATAGTGCCTTCTGGTGGGAAACTCGTTTATCTGGTCGAACCAAGACCGCTTGAAAGCAGCAGTTGACATGCAGGACAGGTGTCTTTAACAATGGGGACTTACTTTATGACTTGACTACAGTTTGTGTTTACACAGAATTCATGTTATTAATGTAATAATAATATAATAATTATGATAATAATAATGATAATAATAATAATAAGAAGAAGAAGAAGAAGATGAAGAAAATAGCACATTTTCTAAACCTGTTGTAAAATATGAAACACACACTGATCAGCCACAACATTGAAACCACTGTAGGTGAACACTGATGATCTGGTCTCCTGTCAGGGGGGTGTGTTTACATTAGGCATTTAGTAAACAGTTCCATGTTGGCAGCATGACCAAATGGAGAGGGAAAGGATCTGAGACATTTTGACAAGAACAATACTGTGATGTCTGGATGACTGAACATCTCCAACATGGCAGGTCTTGTGGGAGGATTCCGGTGTTCAATGGTCAAAACCTACCATAATTGCTCCAAGGAAGGAGAATTGGTGAGCAGGGAACAGGACCATGGGTGCCCAATTCTCACTGATGGACGTGGGGAGTGAAGACCAGCCTGTCTGGTCTGATCCCACAGAAGATCTGCTGGAGAACAAATGGCTGAAGAACTTCTTGCTGCTCTGATAGAAAAGGGTCAGAACACACGGTGCAGTGCCCCCTGTTGTATGGGGCTGCGTAGCTGCAGACCGGTCACAGTGCCCATGCTGACCCCTGTACACCACCGAAAGCTCCTACAATGGACAGCAGAACTGGACCATGGAGAAATAGAAGAATGTGGTCTGGTCTTGTAAATTCTGTTGGTGCAGGGTCCTCAACTAGCGAACTTAAAAGATCTGGTGCTAACATCTTGGTGCAGATAATATAGCACCCATTAAGAGGTCCTGTGGAGTCCATGCTCAAAGCTGTTCTGGGGAGACAAAGGGGACCCTCCCAATATTAGAAAGGTGGTTTTGAAATTCTGGCTGATTGGTGAATAAAAAGGAAAGAAAATGTCAGTAAACTAAGACTTTATAATTTATACAAGACAAGAAGGTGGTAAAATGCTGATGCTGTTTTAGTTAAGTGGAGAAGTTCCTGGGTACCACCATTTCCATTTCCTTCATTCTTAAAAAGACCCAGCAGAGGATGCACTTCCTGAGACCACTGGGGTAGTACAGTCTTCCACAGAAGCTGCTGAGGCATTTCTATAGTGCAGTCATTGAGTCTGTCCTGTGCTGCTCCATCACAGTCTGGAGCAGACTGCAGCGGACTGTACTGGCAGCAGAAAAGATTGCTGCCCCCCTGCCCTCCATACGGGACCTGTACCTCTCAAGAACCAGGAAATGGGAAGGGAAAATCATCACAGATCCCTCACACCCTGAACAGAGACCCTGACAGCCCCTTTGCACCCTGGACACAGACGCTGACAGACCTCTCACACCCTGAACACATACACTGAAAGACCCCTCACACCCTGGATCCCTCACACCCTGGACACAGACCCTGACTGACCTCTTACACCCTGGACACAGACCCTGACAAACCCCTCACACCCTGGACACAGATCCAGACAGACCCCTCACACCCTGGACACAGACCCTGACAGACCCATCACACTCTGGACACAGACCCCGACAGACCCCTGACACCCTGGACACAGACCCTGACAGACACCTCACTCCCTGGACACAGACCCTGACAGAACCCTTACACCCTGGAAACAGACCCTTGCAGACCCCTCACACCCTGGACACAGACTCCGACAGACCACTCACAGCCTGAACACAGACCCTGACAGACTCCTCACACCCTGGACACAGACCCTGACAGACCTCTCACACCCTGGACACAGACCCTGACTGACCACTCACACCCTGGACACAGACCCTGACAGACCCCTCACACCCTGGACACAGACTCCGACAGACCACTCACAGCCTG
>JBBJLS010000128.1:4763076-4773878 GCA_037577275.1 Bryconaethiops microstoma
TCGCTCTCTCTCTCTCTCTCTCGCTCTCTCTCTCTCTCTCTCGCTCTCTCTCTCTCTCTCTCTCTGCCTGTCTCTCCCCCCTCAAGTGATGAAAGCTTGTTTCATACAAAGGCTCCCTTTCAGCAACCAGACAGCAGTTTCACAGAGAACGCTTATCATCTTCAAATTCTCTCTCTCTCTCTGTCGTCTTTGCCGTCTTTCCTTTTCTCTTTCAACAACCTTTCCTCTCCTCTCCTTTAGACATATCAAACGTGTCATAGCAGCTTGAGAAAGTAAAGCTACCTTTTTTCACCTTCCCTCTTGCTGTGTATGTGACTAGTAATCATAAATGTATAGTCTATATGGGCCATACACCAGTATTGATCATTATTTTCAGCGTTATTGATAAAGACACTCGTCAAAGACATATATCAAAGTGAACATTGTCATTCGGACTGTACAACAAGGAATGAACAGCTGAAAGAAATGGTATAGAATAGACAAAAATATAAAGGACAGAAACAGGTAAACATGATATTGCACGTTGTTTTCACAGTGGTTGCATCGTTGCACAATATAAAAAAATCGAAATCCCTGAGAGATATTATCAGGAGTGGATTCAGTGTTTATGGGTCCCCAAGTAAATATCTGGAGGGTTCAATCAAAGGTGTATAACACAAATTGTTGTATTTACCTTGAAGTGCTCTTTTCTGCAGTGAGAACTGAACTATCCTGCCTTTGCCTCAGCAATGGTCTTCATTATGTTCTCCATGTTGGGTTGTAAGAACAAATGTTAGCATTAGTTTCAATTACCACCTCGGCTTATTGCTGAGAGTGTGAAGCCTCTGGGCAGACTTTGACTCCTTGAAGCTTCTTTGTCTGAAGATCCAGCATCAACTTCTCATCAGACTTTTCTCCAGTTTTCTTTTGTATTTTGGATCCTTTGATAATACAGTCCTTTCAGGGTTGCTTTCAAGACTGTCGGTTATGTAGATAGGTGTCACTGTATTCCTTTAGTGTCAAAAAATTAAAAGAAAAAACATGTTTGCTCAGTTGTTTGTTTATGCTGCCCATCAGCAAGGACCTTTTACGTTTGCTGGTTTTCCCTGGTGGTAAAGACAGCTACTTCCCATTGTTTTGAAAGAACAGTTTAAAATGCATAAATAATCATCTCAAACAGTTTCCTATCTGAGTATGTGACGTGTCTGGTTAACATCTTCTCAACAGTCTTGTCAAAACAAGCTAGGTTAGCACGAGATGCATGAAGTGGCTGTGTCATCAAGAAAAGGTAGAGTGTAAATGCAGCCTAGATGCATTGGAGACAGGTTGCTAACACTTAGACACTTCAGGGAGAGGTTTGAAATGCACTTGAGCCAAACATAGTGCCCCGTTCCCACCTGGCACTGACATGATCTGGTGCTAAATATGAGTTGAAGTGAACTTCTTCTTGTTCAGACATTGTGATCTTTCAAACCACCTTTGGAGGTTATCAGGGATGCATATAGCCAGTGTCCATTAATGCTGCAGACTTAAAAATCATCTGTGATGGATTTGGAGACTGACTCGAATCAATACCGCTTTGGTAAAATATGGAGCCAGGTTCTTCCATTCATTCTCATCAAAGGATAAAAGCAAAGAGCAAAATTCTGTGGCACCCAGAATTATTTCAAAATTTTCGATTAGCACAGGAAAAGCAGCAGAAAATCTGATTTTTGTCCAACTGAGGCACTTTTATGTGGCCAAATGGTAATGGAATGTGGCTAAATTTTATCTTGACATTATTGGGTGATGGCGTACAACTTCAAAGAAATTTTTTAGCATAGGTCAGTGGTACTCAAGAAGCATGGGTCCATTCACTTTACTGATGCTAACTTAAACATTATCTTCTATATTGATGTATGACAAATTTACATGACACTGACTTTCATCAATACAGCCCAGTCCTACGTACATACATATCAGCTTGGGGGTAGTATGTGTATATGAGTGTGTTCATCTTTCTTAAGAGTTCTTCCATTACCCTTCCATTACAAAAATATCCGTCCATCCATCATCTTATCCATAACCAGGGTTGCGTGGGGTGGGCTGGAGTCCATCCCAGTGGTCATAGGCCAAAAGGCGACTGGTGCGCTAGTGGTTAGGGAGTTGCCACTGTGATTGGAATGTTGTGGCTTCGAATCCCGGGACCTTCAGTGGCACCACTGAAGTCCGTTTGAGCAAGGTACCGTCTTCACACACTGTTTGGGGTGTTCGCTGCTCGCTGGTCACTGCTTCACTTGGGTGAACGGGATCAATGCAGAGAAAGAATTTCACACTGTACACGCTGTGCTGTGCTGTGCTGTGCTGTGCTGTGCTGTGCTGTGCTGTGCTGTGCTGTGCTGTGCTGTGCTGTGCTGTGGTTTGTGTGACTCTAAGGGGCCACTTCACTCTAATTCAGTCCTGGCCGCAGGGGGCGCTGTGCTGTGGTTTGTGTGACTCTAAGGGGCCACTTCACTCTAATCCAGTCCTGGCCTCAGGGGGCGCTGTGCTCGGCTGTTAGTTCAGGAGAAGAGAAGAGGAGGAAAAGCCCTTCTGTGACTGTGTGCGTGTCATATCTCGCACTTTTTAACGAAAATACACCATGTCTCTGGAAATCGAGTCTGCAGAGTGAGTACATCATCTGGTTAAACAATAAATCTTTAGTTTTTTGGTCATTCCCTGAGCTTTGAGAGTTTATAATATGCTGTTTTGTTCTGTTTGAACACCTCGCTGGGCAGAGTTAGCTATTAGCTGCGTTAGCATCACAGACGACAGAGACCCTGAGTCTAAAACACAAACACATGCCTCGGTGGGGTTTACAGACAGTGTTATTTAACACTTAAACAGACTTTAACGTCATATTTCGGCTGCATTTGTGACTTTCTTCTAGTTCCAACACCGAATGGCTGTTGTAGGTTATGGCTATCAGGAGCTAAGTTGCTAATTCTGAATCAGAATCAGAAAACCTTATTGGTCATATATAAAATTGCTTATATTATGATTGCAAAGAGACACAAGGACACAGACGAGAACAATATTAAATATAAAGTCTAAATAAATCTCTAGATAGAAACTTAATACGAAACACTGACATTTGCACAAATGCTGTGTATAAATACTGTATTAGTGACTTACAGTTAAGTGAATTACTAATGACACAGATCGTAGTTACGAGTACGTTATTGCACGTAGTAAATAAGTAATGTTGACATAAATAGAGATATTCAAATGGTAAGACAATGGCACGTAAGATGTTGATCACAATGATGTTTCAGCACCTGATAAGACCATTGCACAGTATTGCACGTGGTAGTGTCTGGACTGTTTCAGCACAGGACAGAAAAAATCTGAGGGTAGAATTTTTTTTTTAAGAATCTGAACAGGGAGCACATTCTGCAAGCCAAGGCACTGCAAGCAACTGAGTGTTTACTTTACTCATCTAATACATTACTACAACAAAGAATAGAAGGTAATAAGACACTAGAAAGAATAAAACCTAGACCATAAACTATAGTGCAATACAGTCTCAAGAACATTAGTATAACAAATAACAGTGTAAAACTGCCATTGCTGTGTGTAAAGATCTAGAGTACTGTACCAGCAGATCAGAATCAAAAAACTTTGTTGATTCTGAAGGAAACTGCTTATACAATGACTGCAAAGAGACACAGAGACAAAAACAATATAAAATATAAAGTCTGTAGAAAAAAACTCAATACTCATATTGCACAAGGCCACAAAATGCAAATGAGGCTCTAACCAATCACAGCTCCAGGTGAGTTGCTCAGGGTTTAGAGTTGGTATTTATGTAATCCAACAAAATTAAGTGTTTCGGCCAATTAGTGATCATTAAAAACACAGATGGTTTTTAAGGGCCCATTTTCTGCATTTGAAAAATGGTTAGTTTACATAGATTAACTGTATGCATACGGGAGTGAACATGCCTTTTAGAATGTTGCCGCTATTTGTTATTTACATTTCAATTATTCGCTATTCACTTCAAGCTGTTTTAGTTCCAGAAAAGTGATTGTAAGGGCTTGTTCATATATTGAAAGGCATCACACTTGCAATGTATAGCAGTAACATGGCAATAATGATATTCTGTCCAAATTGTACAGCTCTGTTAAGGCTTGTGCACCGACTGCATTTTGGTATGACAAAATAGCTTTCAATCTAAGAGGCACCCTAATGAAAGTTTTAAATGTTGGGAAACTCTTTCATAAAAAGCATGAACACAGGGTTGTGTCGCAAGTTATAGTTCACCTATTAACTGTATCAGGCTTTGTAAATGAAGTATCCTGACTTTGCTTGTGATTTTTGCAGCGTAATTCGTCTGATCATGCAGTACTTGAAGGAAAACAACTTGCACCGTACACTTGCAACTCTGCAGGAGGAGACCACCGTGTCCCTCAACACAGTGGACAGTATTGAAAGTTTTGTGGCAGATATAAACAGTGGTCACTGGGACACTGTGTTACAGGCCATCCAGTCCCTCAAGCTGCCAGATAAGACCCTCATTGATCTGTATGAACAGGTATAGTTCACATCATAGCAGTTGTAACTCATTATAATGTAAGAGTCTGTATGTTGCCACAGTATTTCCTCACTACTGTAACTACACAATGTCTGTATTAGTTCCATAGTATTTATTGTTAGTATTTATTATTATTTATAGTATCTATTTATAATAATTGGCTCAGCTGGTGGCCTTGTGGTTAGGGCGTTTGCCCTGCGATCAGAAAGTTGTGGGTTCGAATCCCAAGACTGCTAGTGGCACCACTGAGGTACCCTTGAGCAAGGTACTGTCCCCACACACTGCTCCCCGGGCGCCGTGTTCCTGGCTGCCCACTACTTCAATTGGTAAATGGGTTAAATACAGAGGAAGAATTTCGTGCTGTTCACACTGTATGCTGTGGTGTGTTCACGTATGACAGAATGGTCACTTCATTTCATTGAGTAATTTATAGTAGTTACTGAATGATAAGGCTCAGGATTAATGACAAAGCTTGTGGTCTGCTTTCTAGGTAACTGTTTATCACTTCTGACCTGATGTCATAAATAGCTGTTCTAGTAGAGTGATGCCAGTGTTTGCCCAACAGGTCGTGCTGGAGCTGATTGAGTTGAGAGAGCTGGGAGCTGCCAGATCTTTGCTGAGGCAGACCGACCCCATGATTATGTTGAAACAGACTCAACCTGAGCGGTACATTCACCTGGAGAACCTGCTGGCCCGCTCCTACTTCGACCCCAGAGAGGTGAGCTGTGTAGCTGCATGATATAATTTCTTAGTCATTATTAAAACATTGGTCTTTGCATTGCTGATTGTCTGGATTGAGCATCCCATTATTGTTTTTTGAGCCAATCAGCGATGTTACTCATGGGTTTGTGGGCGAATATTTGTAGGTATTTCGTCGCGTAAATATAATGCAGACCTGTCAGTAATTACATTGATAGAAATATCACAAAGCATATTGTAATTGCAGTATGCCTAATTGTCATTGTGGTGATTTGCCATATTACTGATCTGCCCTAGCGTGCAGAAAGCAAGAAGGACTTATACCTTGCAGTCATCACAATCAAATATGAATGGGAGCAGTCCTTGAAACAGTCCATAGTTTAGATGTGACCGCCTGTTGGTGTCTAACTGTAGTAAACAACTATTACATTCAACTGTAATCACAAAGCAAGCACATCAGTTAGCTGACGGCCTGTGTTGTGTGTTTTTTGTGCTTATTTGCAGGCGTACCCTGATGGCAGCAGTAAGGAAAAGAGACGGGCAGCCATTGCTCAGGCTCTAGCGGGGGAGGTGAGCGTGGTGCCGCCCTCCCGTCTGATGGCCCTCCTTGGACAGGTAAGAAAAACACTAATTGCTGGTTTATGTAAAAGTAGAATTTACTCCAATCAGCTGTAACATTTAAAGCGTCAGCCTCATACTGTGTGGGTCCTCCTCGTGCCTCCAAAGTAACTGACCCATCGAGGCATTGACGCCACAAGACCTCTTAAGCTGTGGTATCTGGCACCAAGATGTTACCTGCAGATCATTTAATAGGTACTTTTAATAGGTGCCATTATAACGACATAACGTTATTAACCTCACCTGTCAGTGATTGTGGCTGGCTGGTGTATATAAATTAATGAAAAGCGGTTGTTATCTGCTGTGTGTGTTGGGATTTTATCTTGCGTGAGGCTTGAGGATACTCATTGTGATTTATGATAGTTTAATCTCTAGTATCATTCCTGTCCCTTTGCTTAGTCTCTGAAGTGGCAGCAGCACCAGGGTCTCCTGCCTCCTGGTATGACCATTGACTTGTTCAGAGGCAAAGCTGCAGTGAAGGATGTCGAGGAAGAGCGATTCCCAACCCAGCTGAGCAGACACATAAAGGTACTATTCGGGACCCATTTCCCAAACACGCGAGATAGAGAGAGAAATGTTAGAATTAATTCTCTTTTTAACCTTTTAAACTGCATGCTTCTCATTAATTCCAACACATTGTCATTTACTAGTGAAGTACTTACTATAAAATTGATTTGACTGAAAAACTGATATGTAACAGGAATATCTTAGTCCAGTTGAAAAAATCTGCATTGGAGCCAACCAGGAGTATTGGTTACATTAACTCCAGTCCAGTTCTGATGCTTTGTTTCTTGTTTTTTTTTTTGTGTATTACTTCCACCACTGTCACAAAGTTAACATTAATGAGAATTATCCCCAGCCTTCAGAAGTGATCTGAGTTTTCAGAGGCTAACAAACATCTAAATGTCCTTACTATGTGACTGTTTTACCGGTAGATACTTTTTAAACCAATCACCTTTCATCGAAACATTGGCACATAAAATGTGAGAGAGCAGGTGTTATACTAAAATATATTTACCCCTGAAGCTATACCAAATACATTCATGCCACACTGTCCACACTGCACTGCTTCTGGTTTTAAACTACTGTTATCAGAAACTGTTCATTCAAAGCTATGAGAAAGCTGGGTAGGGATTTTCACGTACATAAGCCACAAAAAACCCAAGACACATTTGGTCATAAGCAAATATTAAGCACGCTTTGGAAAAAAAAACAAAGAACACCCCATTGTGACTGAAATGTGAGGTTTGGTACTGGGCCATACACAAAGTACTGGAATCGGATCAGGTGCAGAAAAGTTGTCTAGGGACATCCATAATGTAACTAGACAAATCTTTAAACTGGTTTCTGTGTGTGTGTGTGTGTGTAGTTTGGTCAAAAGTCCCATGTGGAGTGCTGCCGCTTCTCTCCTGATGGTCAGTATCTGGTTACGGGCTCTGTTGATGGCTTTATCGAGGTGTGGAACTTCACTACAGGCAAGATCAGAAAGGTACACACTTCTACCCCCAAATTCTCTACCTGCCTGCAGGCAGATTCTCAGACATGCTTCTTTTTCATCAAGCAGGGTTTAGCAGTGCTTGTGCCTCTTATAAGCTTAAGTCTTTCTTAAGAGCAGTGTCTTTGTTGCAGGATCTGAAGTACCAGGCGCAGGATAACTTCATGATGATGGATGATGCAGTGCTGTGCATGTGTTTCAGCAGAGACACGGAGATGCTGGCTACAGGAGCTCAGGATGGCAAAATAAAGGTCTGCCACCGCCATAGAAGTGTGACTGCTACTGTGCATGTGTTACATTTTGGGTTAAAAAAAAATCATGCACAAATACAGACCCTGCAATGTATGTGTGTGTGTGCAGGTGTGGAAGATCCAGAGTGGTCAGTGTCTGCGCCGGTTTGAGCGAGCTCACAGTAAAGGTGTGACTTGTATAAGCTTCTCAAAGGACAGCAGTCAGCTCCTTTCAGCCTCATTCGACCAGACAATCAGGTATTCACTTAAGGGACCATTAATACTTTAAGATTCTTGACATACAGCGTGAGTATTTAAATGTCATACAGCCATTGGTTGTTTGTGTGTTAGGGTTCATGGTCTAAAATCAGGCAAGTCACTGAAGGAATTCCGAGGCCACTCTTCGTTCGTTAATGATGCCACGTTCACTCCTGATGGGCACCACATCATCAGTGCTTCCTCTGATGGAACGGTGAAGGTAAACATGTTCTCAAAACCCCCTTTATGTTTGTATGTGTACTGTACATTTAACGGTTTAAAGTACAATGCTATGTAAACTGATGTAAGGTCATCTTTTTGATCTGATTTCTTTCCAATTTGTTCACAACCTCTAGATATAAAATATCAGGATGCATGTCATGTGTAGAGTGGTGAACTGTAACTAATAAAACTAGGATTTCAGGCAGTAAATATCGAAATGTGATTGGTTATCTAGATCTACTAAGACATTCCATATGTCTCTTAAAGACTAATATTTGTGTATATTTTCCCATGTGTGTAGCATTTCTAGAGCAGTTACTGTTTACCATCTTTCAGCCCCATTGCTTAGGTTGCCACTTGAATTCCTAGTTGGTGATGAATATAGGACTTCCACAAGGCCCAGGGTGACATTTTCTCACACCTGATTAGTCCCACTCATTGTAAATTCAGCCATGATCAGTTGATTCGGTCACTACTTAGTTATTTTGGATTTTAATCTGTTAATGTGTTCTTTTGGAGTAATGACAAAGGAACTAAAACTAGGAAACGGTATTAATATGAAGTATTGACCATATTTTGTTTTTGTTCAGATTTGGAACGTGAAGACCACAGAGTGCTCAAGCACGTTCAAATCTCTTGGAGCGTCTGCCGGCACGGACATCACTGTGAACAATGTGATCTTGCTTCCCAAGAACCCAGAGCATTTTGTAGTCTGTAATCGCTCCAACACTGTGGTCATTATGAACATGCAGGGCCAGGTAAGCAGATAACACAAAATCGAAAGATTAAAAGTGCAAAGATGAATGATGGTATTACATGGACAGTAGCTTGTTTAAAAAAAAAAACAAACACTTGTTCTTTAGAGATATGTGAATAAAATCTTACCAGTCCTTGTGATTGGTATGTTTGTTTTTTTTCTTGAAGTTTTGTGAAGTCTTGTCCTCTCAAAATCTTTCACAATGCAGATTGTGAGAAGCTTCAGTTCTGGTAAGCGAGAGGGGGGAGACTTCGTGTGCTGTACGCTGTCTCCTCGAGGAGAGTGGATCTACTGCGTGGGAGAGGACTTTGTGCTGTACTGCTTCAGTACTGTCACCGGCAAACTGGAGCGAACCCTGACAGTAAGCCCACATTTGCTCTCGATATCTGGTGCTTAAAGATACAGCCTGTGCTAAGAATGGATTCTGTTTTAGCCTTGAAACATGACTGTAGACATTAGGAATAATCTCTCTGTAGGAACTACATTTCAGCTGGTGATTATTTTTCATGTGTTCCAACAGGTACACGAGAAGGATGTGATTGGTATTGCCCACCACCCTCATCAGAACCTGATAGGCACATACAGTGAAGATGGCTTACTCAAGCTCTGGAAACCTTAAGCCATGTGCCACGGAGGGTGCTTAACTGGGACAGACAGGAGCTGGGTTGAGGATATGTTTTGAAGTTTGAACTTTACTTTTGTACATACTCCTTTTTTATTTGAGTGCATTAGATTGACTTTCCAATTTTTCACTTTTTCCTCTCAAAGATTCTGGACCGTTTGTGGCTGTGTAAGCTGTCATTCTAGATGTGTAACAGAAAATTTTCTTTAATCTTTGCAATTAAACATGTTGAACACAACTTCGTAATTGTTTATTTCAAGTGCACAGACAAGTTGTATATTGACCACTATTAATTCTCTTCTGAAAGACAAAAAGTTAAAGGCCAAAAACTAATTTGCAATATGCTTAAGAGAAGCAGGGTCTCATACAACTCTCTGATCTCTTTGGGGTCGATAGCACTAAAAGAGAATGGAAATCAAGACTCGGATAGTTCGCCTCACGAAAGAAAAAAAGAAGACAAGCAAGAAATAATTAAGTTGGAGACACATTTGTCAGACCGATATGATGAGGATACATTTCAGAAAATCTGCCAATTAAAATTGTCCTGCATAAAATTTATAATAAAAAGAGATTGTTAGCAAAACAACTCAAAAATCAGGACGTAAAAAACAATCACGTCAATTAGAAGAGAGCATAAACTAATAACAGCACCTAAAGAGATTAACATAGTTTTCAAAAACAAGCAGTTCAGAAGAGCTAAATTCTTTTTTTCGGAAGGTGAAATTATTAACACTCACAGGAGGGGAAGATAGCATTGATGCTCCTATAAAGGAAGCAGAGGAAAGATCAGCTATTATGTGTATGAAAACGGGGAAGTCACCTGGTATAGATGGCTTCCCAGCAGAATACTATAAGAAATATATTGATATTTTATGTCAAGTGCTTACAGCAGTTTTCAGAGAAGCATTTCAATATGGTTCACTCCCTGAAAGCTTTAACGAAGCTATAATTTCTTTAATACCGAAGAAAGACAAGGATCTAACTGATCTGGGGAATTATAGATCCATACGCCTAATAAATGTGGCAAGATGTTGTCACTAAGGTTAGACAAGGTATTGGCATAAATTATCCATAAAGATCAGGTGAGGTTTATAAAGGGTAGATCTGCCTCTGATAATATGAGAGGATTATTGCATCTAATATGGATGAATAGTTCAAACCCTCACCCAATACTATATCACTTGATGCTCAAAAAGCTTTTGACAGGGTGGAGTGGGACTTTTTATTTCCTGCACTGTCTAAATTTGGGTTTCGAGATGACTTCTATAGATAAAGGTTTTGTATTCATCTCCTAAGGCCAGAGGTGGACAGTAACGAAGTACATTTACTTAAGTACTGTACTTAAGTACAGTTTTTGAGTATCTGTACTT
>JBBJLS010000128.1:4773978-4789216 GCA_037577275.1 Bryconaethiops microstoma
ACTTAAGTATTTTTGGAAGCAAGTACTTAAGTACTTTAACTTAAGTGAAATTTGACTGTATGACTTTCACTTGTATTAGAGTAACGTTTGACTAGTGGTAAGTAATGAAGTTAGGTACTTTGTCCTCCTCTGCCTAAGGCTGCAGTTGCTACCAATGGTATAATATCCCAGTTTTTTAACACCTCGAGATCAACTCGTCAAGTCTGTAGCCTTAGTCCGCTTTTGTTTACAATCTTTGTTGAACCACTAGCTACATTGATCAGAGATGAACAGAGAATCCAAGGAGTTATTGGGGCTGGCAAGGAGCATAAACCATTTCTGAATGCTGATGATATTTTGGTACTAAATCAGGATCCAGACAACTCTATACCAGTGTTGTTGGAAGTTATTGAATTATTTTCTAAAGTATCTGGTTATTGTATTAACTGGCATAAATCAGAAGCTATGCCGATATCTCAAATTCCCCTAATTTATTATCTATTTGTAAATTCAAATGGCTTTCAAAAGGAATGAGATATTTAGGGATAGAACTTGACCCAGACATAGAAATTATGTTTACTAACATGGAATCAATATTAGATCAACTTAAAATTAATCTGGATAATTTTGGTAGATTACACTTGACTTCATGGGGGAAGGTGAAAATTAAGATGGTTATAGCCACTGAGATAAATTTATTTGATAAGTACTGTATGATACCTATTGTACCTGTTCCACATCAATTGCTATTGAGATATAACAAAATGATAAAACATTTTCTTTGGGATGGGAGAAAACCTAGAATTCATATGGACAGACTCTGTCAGCCTAAAAAAGGAGATTGTCACTACCGAACATTTAACATTATAGTATTTCTTTTGAAATGGCAAAGCTTGCCAGACACTGGGAAGGTGCAAATAATGACCTAGACTGGATTTTGATTGAAAGGGAAATAACGTCTCCTTTTACACCTATTGAGGCCCTCTCACAAACGAAAAAATGTGAAAATTTCAATCTGAAGAATTCCATTATAATACACTCAAAACAATTTGGCAACAATTGCATAAAATGTAAAAATCTCTCATCATACTCAAAAATATGCATCAATATGGCATAACCCTACAATAAAAATAGGTAAACAGACAATATACTGAGCGCAGTGGCTAAAAAAAGGTATTAGGATATTAAATGATCTATTTGAAGAGGACTGCTTTCTTTCTTATTGCAAAATTAAGTCGAAATTCAATTTGGAAGGTCGGGGCTATTTGTGGAAATACAAGTCAAAGATTGTGTTAAAGATAAAACCTTTCATCAAGAAAAAAACTTGATAGAGCACTACATGGGGTTACCAACAGTTCTGCAGAAAGCATCCAAGTGGTATGAGCTGTGTGCATGGACTAATAATGGTGGCTGTGAAAATCTGAGGATGATATGGGAGAGGGACCTTTCCCCAGGTACTGGATGTAAAGACATGGGAGGGGATTCTTTCCAACACTGAGGAGCATATACGGGAAGCTAGAGGCAAATTTATCCAATACAAAATAATCGATAGATACTACTATACTCCAACAAGACTTAAAAAAATGGGTCTACTTAAAGATGATTTGTGTTGGACATGTCGAACCGAACAAGGCACATTTATGCATGTGTTATGGGGATGTTCCAAAGTTGCCTGCCTGTGGCGTAATGTTTTAGATTATACGAGTAAATGGTTGAAATGTGAATTGCCCAAATCACCAAGATTCTACCTACTTGAAGACAAGACTATGGTGCCCGATCTAACTAAACACGTGTTTAGAGCAGTAAAATCTGGCCAAATAACCTGTACACAGCTAATTCTGAGGTGTTGGAAGGAGCCCCAAACTCCCATATTAAACATGTGGAAGACCTTAATGATGGAAGATGTGGCATGTGAAAAGATGCTTGGAAGATTAAATCCACATAATGATGATATTAAGTAACAGGACAGTTTTAGACTATGTCAGTAAAGAACAACTCAAATATGCCAAATGACTGATAATGGAACACAAGTGTATTAGATGCCATGTTCTAACATTTGTTTATTACTAGTCAACCACTGTTATATCACACATGCCAAAAAATTGTCTACCTGTTTTTTAAAATTTATTTATCTTTATTTTAACTGCTATATATATTTTTCCCTTAATCTACGTTCTCTTGTTAAAATCAATAAAAATTTAATTACAAAAAAAAAAGACTCGGATAGTTCTTTATTTGGAGTCGATTCTGCCAGTGCCTGGTCCAGCTAGAAGAAGAAAAATGTGAGCTTATGGTACTGAAAGGGACTGGAGTGTCAAGCAAAAATCATGGAACCACTGAAAGAAGATGAGGCTCTTGTGTGCAGGATTGAGCAGAAAAAAGCAGCTACTTATGCTCAAATGTGATTTCTAAAAAAAGGGTTTGCAGAAAATGGGATTGGCAAATGATTACAGAAAGACAAAATAGCTTTCCATTACAAGCCACACTTCCACAAGGTCTTGGGAGGCCATTAGCAGTCTATAGGGCATGTCTTTCATATGTATAGGATTGCATTTACAGAGTAATCCTTTCTGTCCCTTTGCCACTAAAACATCATCTTAAATGTTTGTGTTCCTGCTGAGAAATAAGCAGTCTAGTCAGATTATTATGCAAGAGTTACTGTATTGATCATAGAATGCAGCCACAGGTGTATCATATCGGAGTTCTGATCATAGTTGAGGCCACTTACTGCATGCAGGGACATTTCCAAGCCATCGTGAAGTTTGTTCAAGATGGAGTAAAATATTTCAATCTGGCTGGTAGTGTTGATTGTGAGCAACTGTAGAGAAGTCCAAACTTCTAGATGAAACCAGCAGTGTGCTGGAAAGGGAGCACGTCATGTGCCTGAGACGAGCTTTTCCAGCCCCCTGCTGTTTCAGACAAACCTGGCCTAGACACCAATATTAACAACTGGATTAACAAAGGGATGCTGAAGAGCAAATGCTGCAGTAGCTTCACATTTCTAGATTGAGTATAAAGATGAAAGCCCACACTGCTGCAAGAAGTCCCAACTGACGCACCTGTATTTAACCTCCAGTTTTTTTTTTTACGAATGAGTAAATAAATCACTCCAAAAGACGGATACTATCTAAGCTATCTTGGGTTCCTGTCAGTAAATATGCTACAGAGCAAAAATCATACGTCATACTTTGTTTTATGATTCAATTTTAACATATTTGAAACAATAATACATAGATTGATCTATTGTGTATACATTGGCATTACATGAATATTTTGGAAAATAGAAACTGAACACCAAATATTAAATTTTTAATGATACACTGTAAAAACATGTTTTACTCATTTCTACACAAACATTACTTCAAAATACACAGTTTCCATTTGACAGACTGCCGCATCTTGGGTGGAATCAGGATCTCTGCATCTGAAAAACAACAAGAAAACACATGAGTTCACAAGACTTGCTTGTTATCATTTGTGTTAATGAGGGCTTAATTTCACTCACCCTGCTGCTGCACTGTGGATGGTCTGGGCTGCTGAAAAGAAGCCATTATGCTGTTGGCAGTCGAGTTGGGCCCTGTGATCTGGAACAAAAAGACATGTCCTGAATTTAAAATTCAGTTTAAGTGCAGATTCCCCCCCCTATTTCATTGTTTATTTACAATCTGAAGAGCAAAAAGCCCAAGAGTTGGAGGACATCACTTTATTACAATGACCCTTCAAAGGAAAATTTGATAAACTGGGACAAAATCATTGACCTTCATCACGTCTGACTAAACCCATATGAGGACAATAACAATGTAGTATATTCTTTGGCTCTTACCGAGTGTCCTTTGATAAAACAAAAAAGCAACTATAAAAATAAACAAAGGGAGCACATATTTTGTGTGTTTTTCTCTGTCTTACTGGTGTCTGGCCCTGATAAAGACTCTCATTCCAGATCTTGGGAATGCCCTTCTCAATCAGCTGGAGCAGATCACCAAACTCTGCCTGCAGACTGCTGGCCAGCGCGTCAAACTCAAACAGCACCAGAGTCTTCAACAGGCTGTGGATCTCCTCTGTAGGGAGTAGAGAAGACATTGCAATCACTGACTTCTGATTAACCATACACACACTGTCTTTCTGCATGCATACAGAAACTAGAAGAGACACTGTAGCTCAAATGTATAGGGTTTACCTTCTTTGTCTTTGTTTTTCTTATTTTAATTCAGCTAAGCTTAGGTTCAGGCAATTTCTCGGACAGTTATGGACATTAAACGCACAAAAAAAAAAAGACATCTCCCTGCAGCAGTTTCAGTCATCCATTTCACCCATTTTAGATAAAATGTCAGTCGTAAGAAGGTAAGAAGCCCCCTGCTGCTGCCAGGTTGGCATAATGGTTTAGCATGAGTTTCAACAAACATCAAAAACTCAAAAAGGACAAGGTGCTAAAGTAGTGCTAAAACCTGCAAATATGTTTCATGGGTTCATTAGACTGTTCAGAGGAGGAGCTGAGAAAAGGCTTAGCAGAACTACAATGACTCAGTTTATCCTGTTACTGATTAAATGACAAAATATGTTCCAACACTAACAGTAATGAACAGACTGTGTACGTGCATAATTGTTCATTTTACCCCTCATCTTATCAACGATGTGGATGATCTGAATGAGGGCATGGAGAAGGGCAATATCCTCAAAGGGGCTTCCCTCCTTTAAGCTGTGCTTCTTTCCTTCCGCTTTCCTGCGATTCTTAGAAGACCTCCTGAACAGAAGAGCATCAGTTAGCGTCAGACTTTCCCCGAGAACCAATTACAAATAAACAAGCAGTGCTGAAACATTCATACTCATTACTCACTCATTTTTTCTCTTGTTCTTAAAGAACCTCCTTCATGAAAAATATTTCAGAAAACACTGTTCTGCCAGACGTATTTAAATATAATGTTTCTGAAATAATGTTGTGGTTGTGTAAACAACATGGCTGCTACTACAGCTAGAGAGCATTACTCACGCAGAGATGCGGGAGTTGCTTTGAGAGTATTTTGATCCAACGCGACTGCCTGTCAGGACACTGCTGGCCTCAGAGAACAGCTCAGCATCAGCACAGTCCGGACCATCCTCATCTGCACAACACAACCAATGAAAACAGTGCATAACAGGTCCAGACCAAACCATGAGGGTAAAGGCTTAATTTGCAGGCCTATTATTCAGTTATTAATATTATAGTTATTCCTCTTAGCAATTATAACAACTACAAAACTAAAGTAATGTAAAGCCCCTCACAGGGGCACAAGCTTACACATGATATATATTTAAATTTATAATGGTAATTTACCAACAAGCTCCAATCTCGCTTTCGCCTTTTGCTCTTGAACCACAGCCAGCCGTTTTTTGTGGCGCGTGAACAAAGTCTTCTGGGCCTCCAGGAAGGCCACTTGATTACTGTGAGCTAAACCACACAAGGATGAGGCTCAGTGTGAGAAAGAACAAGGAAAAGAAAAACAATATAATAAAAGCCAGAAGCGGAGATTCATGGTACCTTCTAAAAGGGCAGGCTTCAGATGGGTTTCAATGATGTCCTGTCGGCTGTAAAGGTGAATCTAAAATGGCAAAATGAGCAATAGGCCGTAAATCCAAGTTTGGACTTATCTATCCAGCTGCAGTAAGTCATATAAATAAAAAATAAATCTATGAAATGTAAGGGCCGACTTGGAAGATGACTCACTAGTCTGAGGGCTTCCTCCCATGCAGCTCCCCCTATTAGAGCAGAGATTGCCTCTTCACAGTCCTGAAAAAGGCACATTCTGCTCAATCAACATGCAGTAAATGCCACCATGAAACCATCTTAAATTAGATTCCCAGTGCAATTAAAATACTGATTTCCTTAAATTACATTCTCAAATATTTATACTGCAAAAAAAATACAACTGTTCCCAAACCTGGTTCAAGGGCAGCCCTGTGCCTGCGTTGTTCTGATGGTTTCTATGCCCTAACATACCTGCGACCCAACGAATCAGCTACTTAACACACATTTCCATGGTGTCTTACTGAAAACTCAAAAATGTGAAAGACACTCCAAGACTAGGGTTGGAACCCACTTGTATGGGGCGTTACAGTGAGGCTCTGAAATGCCTTTAACAGAGCCTGCCATTTTACGTCAATGCAGATTCTTGCCTACTGGACACTTCAAGACTAGAGTCTACAGGGGGACTGGGGATGTTGGACTGTAGAATGTAAAGCAAGGCCTCCAGCA
This sequence comes from Bryconaethiops microstoma, assembly GCA_037577275.1. Lineage (NCBI taxonomy): Eukaryota > Metazoa > Chordata > Actinopteri > Characiformes > Alestidae > Bryconaethiops > Bryconaethiops microstoma. The sequence continues at coordinate 4,780,187 of JBBJLS010000128.1, forward strand.
CCTTCGCATACTGTTCCAACAGCAGAGCTGCCTCTGTATGTCGTCTCACTTCAAGAAGCTTCTCTGAAACATAAAACAACCAACATGACTTTCTCACAATATTTAAAGCACAATAAGAAGAAACACTTTTGCCCTGTGTAAAAGGAAAATAAGAACCACCTTTATACATTTAAACTACTGTATCCCATTAGTGGGCTAGGGTTTTACTAATCACGTGTACCTCAGGCATACTAATCATGCAGTATCACACAGGATGAAGAGAAATAGATGAGTATACACAGTGTCTGTATACTATTAGAGAAAACACTGTATTTTAGCCTAGGTACACAAATATATATATATTTGACCGGCCAGAGGTTTGGGTCAACATAACACATTTCCTTTCGATTTACAAATAATTGAAAAATAGGACAATGATCCCAACCAGTCCAAAGAAAATAATTATGTCCTGGCCTGCCCAGTCTCCTGATCTGTCTCCCTTTGAGCTGGCAATGGACAAGCTGGACCGACAAGTGGCAATCAGCAATGAAACAGAAGTGTTTGCATGCTAGAAAAGATGCTGGGAGGGTCTGGACACAATTAATTTCTGAAAAATCGCAGGAAAGTATGCCATGAATCTGTTTTGTGGCAATAAAGACAAGGGGTGGATATTTTAATGAAACTCGTATATCATCTTTTGCATCCATTAAACTGCACTAACAGTGTACATTGTTACATTACAAAACGAGTGACATGTCTTAAGCATTGTTTTCCTGTAATTTTGAAAGAGCGGCATATCGTTTTTTTCCCCTATAAATCCAAGGGTGGGCCCAAACTTCTGGCCTATCGTGTACAAGCACACACTCCTACACAGCCCACCTTAGCACCCTTCATACCTGCCAGGTCTCGGGCAAGCTGCATCAGCTGTTCAGGTGGCAGAGGGATGTGTGTTGCCACGGCGAGGGCGTGTCTCCAGCTCGTACAGCTGACAAAAGCCTGCAGGGCACGGGTCTTCTCTCCACATCGCCATAGCAACAGCCCCGCCTGCTCAGCCTGTTGCTGCTCCATGAGGTGCTCTGCATAAGCCACACTCAGCACCTAATAACATCACATGAAGTTTAAAGGATACAGAAACAACCCTGTTTACCAATTGCTGAAAACTGTTATTTGCGCATAAGAACCAAAATGAAGTCGACCTTAACAGTACAACTAACAATTAACAGCTGCTCCTGCATCTCACCATATTTTACAGTACACTCCCACAGACAAAAACAGCCTTTCATGCACGCTCATGTACGTTACCAGGAAGGCTTGAAGATGTAAAGACATTTAACTATTTAATAAGCCTTTAAAAGAGAAGTAACCTTGTGCTGCTGGCTGTCTGAGGGGTACAACTGAAGAGCCTCATTGTATAACCTCTGATCTTTAACCAGGTTTAATGCCTCAGTGAAGTGCTCCTCACCTGAGAGAGGGAGACAGAGAGAGAGAGTGTGAGCTAGAGGGATAGAGAATGGTCTTTTTTTTTTTCTGTTTATATTCCACTGAGTGTAGACAGAAAAACTTACCACATCTGCTAAGGTGAAACAAGGCCTTTTTGTATCTCTTCAGGTGTTTGTCAATGGTGTAGCGCTGGTAATTAGGCTCCAGGGTTTTCAGCATGTTCAGGAAGGGAAGGTACTCTTTAGGGTCCTAAAGGTGGGAAGAGAGGAGGGAGGAAATGAGCCTGAAGATTTGACTCCGACTATTATTTCGAACAAGTATACGAGTCGGCAGACACATCCATTAAATAACAGCATGGAAAAACTTTACCAACCTTCTGGGACTTTTCTGCTACCATCAGCACCAAGTCAAAATCATAGGTTCCAAGAGAGTGTTCGTACAGCTCGTTCACGTTAACCAGAAATAAGAGGTACTTCAGAGCTTCTTCTGCACTTACTGCATTCTCTGCACTAGGTGGGGTCTCTTAACACAAAATATCAATATATTAGGAACACACACTTGCCGCTCATGCACAAAGCAGCATGCAGTATGTGAAACCAATATCTTCAGTAATGCCATATTTCAGTATTCAGAAATTTCTTCAGAAACCCAGATGTTCCACTAGAACCTAATATTCCAGTATATTATCAGATATATCTTTGTGATGTACTTCACCAATTAATGCAATACGGAAAGGTACTTAGCAACAGTTGCTAAACAGTGATTAGGGAGCTATGAAAATTGGATTAATTGAGGGTCTTGGGACCGGTTCAATTGGCTTAAATCCTGAGGTGGGTAAAGCCTAGTCACAGGCCTATTGTGTAACTGCTGCATACTAGGTACTGTGTTTTGAATGAGGAAAAGAATGCTATATACAGTACATACTTTGGAAGTCTAGAGCACACGGGGCAGACTAAATTTGATCTTAGATTAAAGAGCTCACCACGTAACTCATGGACTTTCTGTAGCGCAATCTCCAATTCAGGCGTAGTCTTTCTCACATGTGAGGTCAAAATGCACAAACAAAATCTGTGTGGACAGAAGACAAGATGACATGCAAAGAGTCACTGTGCATTTTCTAGAGTCACTGTGCACTTCAAGTTATGAGTGAAGTCTGCTAAATATGTTAAAATGAACATGCAAATGTAGACATTAAGACAGTCATAAAGATTATGACAATGCTAATATACAATCAATCATATAGCCACTCAAACATTGAAGAGGCTACAGCTTGCATAGTTAACCCAAAACACATTAAAATCCAAGGAGAAGGGAAAAATCTGTTTATAGACTGAACAGGGAACAATTACATTTTAAGGAAAACCAATGTCACATTTTCAGAATGCAAGTTTTTTAACTGTCCTGAGAATATAAAATAACATACTTCTGTGGATTGAGGGTTTCCATAGCTGACCGCAGAGCATCACAGACAGTGTCCACTTTCTTCTCACTCCCTCCTCCACCTACTGAAGCTGACTGGTTTGGAGCACTCACAGGACAAGGGTACATTGTCTTGGTGGTATCTTCCTCCCTATCAGGTGACAAAGCCCTTCCTTATAACGGACGATTAAAGAGCTTACACACTGACTAAAGCAAAAACAAACAAACAAACAAACAAAAAATCTGACGGAATTTTTTTTTTTTTTTTTACCAAATTCTCCGTGTCACGGGCCCATACCACCTCAGCCATGCATCAAATTTTTAACGCTGTGTTGTCCACTATCCCCTAAGCCCCTTAGTTGAGATACCACACAAAAGCACACACCTGCCATTTTCATCTTTTTTCACCAAGAACTAAATGAGTTGCCATTATTGCCCATTTCATTTAGCCAAGCCCATCTCCACTTATTCTTTACCATTTTGTCGGTGTATGAAACGTCTCTGCATTCCTTTAACAGAAGCGCGCCCATGCTGGCAAAAACGGAGCATAAGCTCTCGCAGTGCTCACGACACCGGAGCCACTGTCCTGAATCTTGGGCTTCGGAGTTTTGACTCATTTATCTATTTAAGCAATGGGTTTTCTTCACTGTTTTCCGACCCGTTTTAGCTACTATTAGCAAATGAGAGACGTCATGACACACTACTGACTTCCAATCATAAATACGTTCTATTCCAAACTTTTTTGTAAATGTAAAATATACTACTACTAGCCTATCATTATGCCCTATTTTCATTATTAAGAGAGAGATAAGATAAACCTTTATTAGTCCCACAAGTGGGAAATTCGATTTAGTAACGGCAGAGAGTGGTTAATAGAATAAAATAAAATAAAATAAAAATAGGCCAAAGTACTATATACAAAATAGTATTAAATAAAAAAATTTCATTACTACTATTATTATTATTATTAGATACGCCAGGCAACAAGAAGCCCGTGCCATTCACCTTTTTGCAGATCTCGTCTTTGTTTTGGGACATTAAAAGCCTTTGAGACTGATGCGGCACTAAATGCTGGGGAAATATTTTCTCCTCACTATGAAGTTTGGCATCCTAAACAAGCGTTGGGAAACTTGTAGCCCGTAAGAGACTCCACAGCAGTCAATATTTAAGCAAACTGCCGAAACCATGATTTTTATTTTTAGGAAGAATAATTAAATTGTAATAAAACCAAGCAAAAAGACAGCCTTAGCAGAACTTTGTCTGCCGAAACTTGTTCACCCCCACAAAAAAAACTTTTCTTCAGATCTGCAACAATCTCACAATTAACCTTTAGTGCCCTCCGTTGACAGGAATCAACGGTGGTGGTGTCCTAGTGGTAGGATACTTGCCTCTGGACCAAGAGGTCGTGGGTTTGAATCCTACCTCCAGCACCACCACTGGGTTCCTGAGCAAGACCCTTAACCCCAAGTTGCTCCAGGGAGACTGTCCCCTGTAGTTAGGGAACGGAAGTCGCTTTGGATGAAAGCGTCTGCTAAATGCTGTAAAATGACTAAATCCGTCATAACGATGGAAAATTTTAATCCATGCTTACATTGTGTGGATACTTCAAAAGAGGAACTTACTTGAGCTCGGTAAGGAAAAGGTTGATGTGATTGATTGAGTCAATCTGCTTCAAAAACGTCTCAATGTTTTCTAGAAATACCTGGGCAGGTGAAAGAGTACAGTTATATTATTACGCTTCACATATATTACACTATACAGTGATCACAATAAAAGCGAATGAGGTCATGACTAAGTCACTCACTTTGGGATTGTGGTCGTAGATGAGGTTGAGGTTGATCCGCAGCTTCCTCATGCACTCAAAGGCATCTCTAAATTTCAGGCTAGAACAAGAGGTTTTTATTATTTTTTTAAATCACTGACCAGATTCAAAAACTTTCCAGAAAGGCCCGTTTAGAAAAATAATTACGGTGCATATTCAAAGCATTACTCAAATTTTCAAGCTCTTTAAGAATGTCAAAAAGATTGGACTTACTCATCAAGCCACTTTCTGAGTTGAGCAAGCACAAGTGCTCGATGATGGATGGTCTCTAGGTTACCACGGGGCATCTGAAAAATAAATCACACAGAACATTATTCAAGCTGATCTTAAAGATTTATATAGACCCAGAGACATACTCAAATATTATCTGACAGTCTAAGTCCAACACCAAGGTCTGGTTAATAGCAATTAAAGTTTTTCTCAGTTGCTTTGATGCATTTCTCAGAACAGAACTGAAATTCTCAAAGGTGCTTGTTCAATTTCCACATCCTCTAATCACTTGTGCACATCAAAACAGCATTTTCTTGCTTATTTTGTCCTTTTCCAAATGCTTTTGTACACTTAAGCAGTCACTTATGTGCCATCAATTGATGTATCAAACATCATCAGTTGCTCAGGTCATGATGATCATAATACATTGTACTAGCCCTCAGCTGAATAGTCTTACACTCTAGACCAACTTGTCCTTTTTTCATTAAGTCATTGCAGTCAAAGGTGTTGAACTTACTATCATAACCTGTTGGGTTTATTTTATAGATTTCTACAAGACTTTTTTGGTAAATGTATTCAGAACACAGATGATTCCTTTACCACTTTAAATAGCTCTCTAATTAGGGGAATGTGTGAAACCTAATTAGGGGAATGTGTGTAGTATCTTAGTCGATACAGCATATAATGTGGGGCAATACAACACCCAACATCTGCTGACCTTCTTAGACACCCTCTACAGGGATCTCGTTCCTGCAGGGTCGTCAAGAAAATGTACCAATATTTGTGGTAATTTGCAATAATGTGTGTTTCCATCACTCCAACCCAATCAGGCAATGGTTTGCCAACAGCCACAGGATGCCGATGGATTTCCTACCACCAAATTCCCCATTCCTCAACCCTATTGAGTTCTTCTCAGCTTGGAGGTGGAAGGTATATGATTGTAACCCACATATGCAGAGGACACTGCTTGCTGCCATGGATGCTGCATGTGAGGATATCACAACAGAGCCTGCAGAGGCTGGATAAGACATTCTAGACGATTCTTTCCATGCTGCATTACAAAGGAAGATATCCTTTATGATGTGGATGAGAACATGTGGCCCAACATACAGGATCATCAGCAATTGTAGAAAGCATGTATATGTGTAAATTGCGACCCTTTTTGATAACTGATTTTTCATTTTCTATCATGTATATCATTTCATTTGTTAAGAATAATGCATTGTACTGTATTTCTAGACTGCAATTGCATGGCATGGTCTCTCACTACACAAACATTAAAATATTATTCTTGAATCAATCTCCCACAATTAGTGATGTGTAACTTTTCCTGTTTCCTGCCCTTGTCATTCAGAGGTTTTATGTCAATGAACAAGTCATTGCCATAAGAAGCCATCATGGTTCATGGTTCATGGACAAGACATTCAAAATGTTTAACCATACCTGATGCCAAACATCGCTTTACAGGGTATAAAGCTCTTCAGCATTATACTGTGGAACAACGGGAATGCACAACGGAGTGATGGGGCTTTAAGATACAGAACTCATCATTCAACATCAGTATTGGACCTCACTAATGCTCATGTGCCTAAATGCAATCAAATCCCCACAGCAAAGTTCTATCTAGTGTAAAACCTTCTAAGAATAGTAGAGGGCCTTATTGTAGAAAAGGAGGACCAAACTCCCAATTACTAGCTTTGATTCCAAATGTAGTGATAAATATGCACTACAGACTTGATGTATGATGTGTTTCACAGAATGTGTCAAGAAAATATGGCTAAAATAAGTTTTGATAAAACAACAAAAGATTCTAAATTAAACATATGGAGTTACTAGACAACAACCCCTTTTTGCATGCATGCACATTTGTATGTGAGTATTAACCTGTAGGATGAGTCTGGTGTCCTGTGGCACCACAGTAACAATGCGAGAGCCTCTCTCCACCCTGCGCGCACTCTCATCATTTTGAGTTGCTTCTGAACTCAGAGCAGCCTTCAGATCTGCACACACACAAAACCAAGAGTACCTGGAGTTAAGTTTCTGATTTAAAACAGGAGTATAAATTGTACTGGTTTCATTATAGTTACTAATTCTGTATAACCGTGCATTATTCTATATAAAATTAATTCTATATAACTGTGTATTCGACAAAAAAGAACTATTATTTTAGAGGCACCAGATGGTGCCAGGTCTGTTGCTTAACTTAAAAAGAGCATAATGCCTGGATGCAGTAAAAGGCACCTAAGACACATGCATGGGTTAAATCTGTCTTAAACTGATCTTGATTCATCTTCCTTGTTGAGATGTCTTCTGGACATTAGTCACACAAAAACAATGTAAGTATGCAATGTTTAAAAACATAAAATTTGTATTTCATAACACTTCATTACAAACTCTGGTGCTGCAGCATCTCACCACTGGCCGGTATCGTCACAGGACAATTTTCTCAATGATTGTGCTGTGTGAGAAGATTTGTGTTTGACCAACGAAACAAGAAGTAAGTCCTTTGATTTTTCAGAAATCAGAGGATAAGTTTCTCAACCACATTAAAATTATCTTACAAAATAGGACAGACTTCAAATCATGTAAGAGCCAAGAAACACACCACCCCAGCTGTAACCTTGGCTTTGAGACCTGGCGACTAGGAGTCTTCTTTTAAATCTTCTTCAGTCTCTCACCTTTGATAGACTTTGTGGCCAAGTGAAGACAGCGGCAGGTGTGGGCAAGTGTGGTGAGCAAAAGGAACTCAGCATACACCACAAAGGAAGAAACATTGGAAGCCACCTACAAAAAACAACACAGTGACATCACTTAAGTAGTGAATTACTTTCAAACCAATTATAGTAGATAATAATAATAATAATAATAATAATTTTCACATTGAATTACAATTTCCTCAGGGATAAATAAAGTTTTCTGAATCTGATTCTGGCTTCCTACACCCATAAATGAATTCGACCTGCCATACATACCTCAGAATTGTCAACGTAAAGGTGGTATCTTTCTGTGAGCCCTATCAAATGCTCCTGTGAAAAGACAATAATTATGTATCTATTTACAGAGACACACTGCAAGAGAAAAAGATAAGTGGTTGAATCCTGGTACCTGTCCATTGATGGTACACAGTGCAGTGTGTACACACGGCAGCGGAAAGTTTACAGTGTAACCAGTAGAATCCTTCCACTCTGAAATGGTCACCTCCATGGAGTCTGAAAAAGACATGACAGAATTTCACATCATCACTTGGTGATATGCAAATTATTTTTTTCTGCGGTTTGATGAACTGGAGCGGAAAACCAGAAAAAGCAGTAGTGTTATATTTTTAGAATATAATGTATTTTTATTCACAATAAAAACATATTAAATACCAGTTAATATGGAGTTATTTTTTCCTTTCACATTCTGCACTGCACCAAATACAATTAAATCAAACAAATCAAATTACTATGCTCTCTTTGTAATAAAACTTTGGTCGGTGTACCAAAGATACCCAAGAAAGGTGCAGAAAATCACACTGTGACATAATTTATCATAAAACATTTTACTCAGACATAATTTAACACAGTTTGCTCTAAGTACATTACTATTACTTTGTTAAATACCTTGTAGGTTTTAATGTGTGGTGCTGGATTTGGTCATGATTAGACATAACAGAGTTAAATAAAGCATCCATCATTTTTCACACAAGCACTGTACAGCAAGAATAAAGTAGAAGCCCTTCATGCTTAACTCCCAGCAGATCAGCAGCACTTACCCCAGAGGACTCTTCTAATTTGACCATCCTCCAGCTGCAGCGCCAGTGTGTCACTCTTAGGGTTGTGGCACAGGTTAATTATATGGCCTTCCACCCGGACTTCAGACCTGGTTGCCGCACAGACAACATGACAAAGATGAACTTGAATCAAAATTGCATCGATCCAAACCTTCTATATATGTTGGTTGTTGCACATCTCACTGAACACTATAGCTGCAGACAACAGAGGTCTCATCCCATAAGTGTCAAATCAAATGTTCACTGCCTCCCTGTCAGAATTCTGGAATTAGGACATTCCTACCTAACATCACAATATTCAATTCAATTTGATTTATATAGCGCTTTTTACAACCAGGTTGTCACAAAGCAGCTTTACAAAGTCCAGGTCCGAGTCTCTAGTGAGTAA
>JBBJLS010000128.1:4791967-4815381 GCA_037577275.1 Bryconaethiops microstoma
AATCAATCATCAAGGGCCAGCCAGTGATACAAACGCAGACACTTAGTGCTTGAGTAACTATATATTTATGGTCATCAAAAAAATTTTAGTCATCAAAAATGGTTACCCAGTGATTCTTATTAAACGTTTTGTACACTGTGCTGACTACTTATGCTGTCTTTGGAGTCTGTGTTCTTTAAGTACTACAGTAACTACCGTATGCTCAGGAAAATGTATTATGATGAGATTTATTATGGTTATCATAACAGAAAACCCTCTACTTTAGCTTGCACAAGAGTTTGAATGATAGTTTATTGTGAGCATCCACAGTAGCTCATCAACATATTAGATTGTTAGGTTTAGGATGGGTTAATGAACTTAGAGTTAAATTGAGTGGCTAATTGAAAGATACAGTGAATGTAGTAAGCTAAGAAACATGAGGACATTTCTTTTGTCCTCATCAGTCGGGGGTGAAATTGTGTCTTTCAGTAAAAACAATGAGGTAAATATAGATCCTTGACCCCTGCATCTCTGGCACTCTTCTGCTAAGCATTTGTTTTTCTCTGGTTCTCTTTTTCTTCAGCTGGATGGAGGGAGAGGAAGGGTGTGCGTCTGGGTCACTTCCGCTTCAGGAAGAAAAACACATGCCTGGAAGCGAAGAGTGTTACATTTTGGTTGAGAGTCCGGAGGAGACACACGCGGGCACTATGGGTCTGTCCACGGGTGACCAGGGGAAGGAGGGCGCTCAGACGGACGCTGTGCATCCAGACAGCACTGCTGAGCATCTCTCCAGCACCAAGCTGTGCGGCTATCTCCACAAGCAAGGAGGTCCTCTCAGAGTGTGGAAGCGCCGCTGGTTCATCTACGAAGAGAAGAAGTGCCAGCTGTTCTACTATCGCACGGCGCAGGATGTGAACCCGCTGGGCAAAGTGGAGCTGTGCAATGCCACATTCAGCTACCCTCTGCAGGGGGAGGAGGGCACCTTCCACATACAGACACCAGAACGCACATTCATACTCAAGGTAGGGTCATTGTCTGTACAATTCTTCATGTCACCGTCACAAAACCTTTACAGGAGAAGAGAAACATTAAATCTGTTACTATATCAAAAACATTAGTTAATTTCTCATGCAATGTTCACACAATGTAAATGGCAGCTGGTGTTTTTAAATGGTGTAAATTAAGAACTGTTATGAAATTAATGGAACTACAAACAGGCATTTTGGATTGGAGACATTTTAAATCAGACTTTATTGAGCACATAATAGAGATTTCAGTAACTCCGCAGCTCACTATTTATACATTGTTGTATTGTTTCATGTATACACACGGTCACAATAACAGGCACATAGATGGTAAGCCAGTTCGTGGTAGCTAATAACTTTTGAGGTATTTAGGTGTTTGTCATTAGTTTGTTTCTGTTTGTTTATGGTGGTGTGTTTCAACAGTGTGGTCAGCCACATAAAGTTTTGTAAGGTTTACGATTGCAATATGCTATGCTTTTATTTAATTCCGAGCTCAAAAAATTTCTAAAACCAAGGCCATTATATTAACATATTGGTGCTAGTCTTTTTCTAATTCTGACCTAAGAAGCTCTAACAACTGGTGGTATTATAGTACTGTAGTAGTAAATTCTTATACTAGCAAATATTTTTTGACTCTCTGTTGTTTTGTCCTGTAATCTGTTTGCTATTTGGCTGATTCTGTAAGTGATATATAGATTCTGTCCAATATATAGATTCGGTTCCTTGGATCATTTTCAGAGATGTATGTTGGTATCCATATTAGTAGATGTTTGCTTGAAAAACATTGGACAGATGTCTAGATTTGACCAGTATTTCAAATTTAAAATGGCATTTATTGCCCCTTGGAGGAGAAGAATGGAGAGGAGAAGAGCTGATGCTGGAATACCTTATTAAAATCATTTTAGTCCCAATTTCTGCATTTATACAAATATTTTTTGCATCAACATTGGCCTTGGCATCATCAGACATGTACATGAAACATATTCGATGCATTCCTAATAGTCTCATCTAGATAAAACAGTTTAAAGAGTGGTTACCCGACCTTCAACTGAAAAAAAAAATCCAACATTTTGTAAATGATTGTGAAAACAGTAGCTATGAAAACCATTTGTGGCCTGTATTTTGCCCCATTGGTGTATTGGGTAGTTTACTGATGTTGAAACAGTTTAGAAACTGTGTACAGAAGAAAATGTACAGTTGGTTCAACCTGACCTAGTGCTTCTCCAGGGCCCAAGCCATTGTTGTGAGGGTCACACATTGAAAACAGTTCATAAAAAAGTATTGTAATCCAGCACTCTGATCTAAAACTCCCCCACATTGATTGCTTTGTCAGAGACCTTGTTTACAATGGCCTTTTTCTGGCTCAGGACTTAATCTGGAAATCTTTCCCCTTCTTCCTGAGGGAGTTAGCCAGTGGCTCAGCAGCAAAAACTATTGCACATCATCAGTGGTACTGCAGGGTTAGGTTATAAGATGCAGCACTGAAGCTCAGTGGTTTGCTGGAAATGTAGTACTATACAGCCATGGAAAATAAATAAGAGGCCGCATTGTTTTTTTTTTTCTGGTTGTTGGAGTGTGTATGTGTAAAATGTGCAAGTCACTATTGTTTTATACACTACTAACCACACTTGATTGACAATTTAAAATGGAAATATAATGCATATAAATAATTTATTATACCTTGGAAATGTTAAACTACACAACCTTCTTACATTATTTTACAGTGATGTTGAGAGCAGAATGTGTACATGTGTAACTCTGTTTCGCCCCATCAGAAACTGAATCAGGAGTGAAGCTGCTGGCTTACAGCACTACTACAGCAGCTCACACTGCAATAGTTCATTAAAGAATAGCAACCTGTGCATTTAACACACACACGCACACATGCACACACACTGCTGCAAACTGTACAAACAGTGAACAGAAAAGAAGGGAAAAGTGGTCTCTTATTTTATTCCATGGCTGTAGATGTGCAAAATATATCAATTTATAAACAATACAAAATCAATAGACGTAAAAATATTACTTCGGGACAGAAGTCCATACTTTGATTCCTATCAAGCTGACATATAAATGGTTAAACATTAACTTGTACCCTGACACAATCTCCAGAGTTCTTGCAATGTGAAACTGAAATTAAATATGTGAGGGGTAAGTATGCATGATATAAAGCGGCAGTTATATTTTTGAAGATTTCTCAGCCGTTTGTGTCTCACTAAAGGCTGTTATCACAACACACTTTTCAGAGCCTATCATGGGTATCATCAATACTTCTGAAGAACTCCGTTCATTAACATGCAGATTTAGAACAATAATAAAGAACCAGTAAAGAACAGCCATGAACAACAGCAAACCTTTTTTATTGATTTGTCTTACTTGAAAATGCCAGTTGCCATTTAAGTTTCACATTGAATGTCTAATAGAAATACAAAATGACATGGAATACAGTTTTTTCCTACTTCTGAAAAGTCATCAGTGTGGAGAAACATGGTTCTTGCAGTGTTATATATTCTGTAAAACATACAGGAAAGCCTTTTGCATTTCATTGCAGGCTGCACACCGTGATGCTAAAATGTACTGGCTGCAGCAGCTGCAGCTGAGACGATGGCAGCACAGAGACCAGCTGAGTGCAGGCTGCTCCCTGCCCACCTCCGAGAACCTCATACAGGACGGCCAGCAGCTCTTAGACACCTGCCCTGGTAAGACTTACGAAAGCGAAAGAATGAAATCAAAAGATAACGACATCACACGCGAAGGCCCACTAGCTCAGCTAACGTGCCACAAGCCTTGCGCTTTGGTAATTCAGGGATTTTTCAGGGATGTGAAAACTTTGGGTGGTCAGTCTGCCATGTGATAGTGAGTTGGATTAATAGAAAGTGAAAACCTAACATAGTAATTCTTTTGAAATAGGAGAAGCTGGTTTTAAGTTTGTTCTGTGCAGAGATATGGATAGAAATTAAAGCACAGTTTAGTAATACTTTAGCACACTGAACTCATGAGAAAAAAAACAACATTTAATGTTGTAAGAAACATCATTATATTCCTTCAAAAATACAAAATAGCTTACTGAGACATACATCTAAACAAAACTGCATGTGACTCCTGCATTTGTTACTGTGCAGCCTCTCTTTCCCAACATAAAAATCATGAATCTTCTCCTATAATGCTTAACAACATGGGAGAATATAGAGCAAGTAGTCTGAAACCGCTGTTCAATACGGAATGTCTCCAGATATCCTCCAGTTATGTCTACATATCTTCTAGGTTTCTTGGTCCTTTTAGACCCTTCACTACATACCTCTTTTTTGTACACCAGTTTTTCGTGGGGTTTAGCTCTGGGGACTGGAAAAGTCATGTCTGAAGCTTGATGTTGTGCAAATGTAACTGTTTTTATGTGGACTTGGACATAAGTTTTGGATCAGTGTCCAACCGCAACCAAGTTTAGCTTTTTTTGGCTAAGGCAGCAAGATTCTTTTGATATCTCTTGGTCCTTGATGAAGTCCATAATGACATATTCCATTTTCAGAGCCATCAAAGGAAAAACAGCCCTAAAATATCACCTATTCTCCACCATACTTAACAATAGGAATGAGGTTCCTTTCTGAAACACCATCCTGCTTTTTGCACCAAACTGACCTTAAGATCTTTATCTGTCTTATCTGACCATAGAACCAAATTCCAGTAAGTTCCTGTAGTGTCTTGCTCTAGGTGCTTCCGCAAATAAACATGTTTTTTCTGTTACACCTTCAGCAGGTTGTTGGAAAGAAGGTGGCATCTGATTGTAGTTTTGGAGGCTTGGTGACCCCACAATGCTACCAATATCTTCAGCAATGATCACTGAAAAAATGTTTGCCTTCCTAACTACCCTCATCACTCGATGTGAGGGGAAAATAAACATGTATCATTTTTTCTAACGGGATCAGTACAGTTCAGATTTTTAAAAACGTCGCTATGTACTGTCAGTACATAATAAAATATTTATGCATGGCTCTTCGTGTGTCTGTACCTAGAATATTGCATTATTATAGTACAATGATTTTTTCCTCCCAATCCCACTAATCACTTATATGCATGATTATTTATACGCATTGTCGGGTATACTCATGTTCCCAATATTCTAAACACCTCAAGCCTGAATTCACTGTTTACTTCTAAACTGCGCCAAAAAGTAATCTGTTATGAACTGAGAGAGGAAATATGTCTTTATCTGGAAGCCTTGGAGAAAGTGTACTGAGAGAACTTAGGAAATCCCCTGTTGGCTCATCAGCACTGGAAGGTTACTGCCCGAGATCCTACACCAGCCAGATGCTTGCATGTGACTAAAGGGGCTTTTGCAGTAAAATATGTTTGACCACTTTTTAATTTAACTGTCTCGTGACTTTTGCATGGAATTTTTCTTTCGCTGTATTTCTGAGATCCACAGTCTGGTACACAGAGCAACTGTATTATCCTTATCTGAAGCTTATCTGCAGTCTGTATCAGGGCAGTTACAGGGTGTGTATCTGTGTATTCTTTAGGGAATTTCAGCCTCCGTTTCATATTATCGTTAATTATGAAGAGTTCCAGTAAATGCAAGCCAAAGAATTACAAACCTTTAGGGAAACAGTGCATGAAAACTGCTCCCAAGATTGGGTAAGATCTCATTCAGCATGACTATGCTTTAAAAAAAAAAAAAAAATGAGTATGAACCTGATCAAGTTGCTGCACACCAGCCTGCCATGTTTGTTGGAAATTCACCATTAGACACTCTATCTATTCAGCCTACAGCAGCATAGCCCACCCATTTAATACAAGGAGATTTTTGAATGAGACACACTCACAAGGCAACCAGTCAGAACAGAGATCATGTACATAGATCAGTCTTAAATAAAATACAAAATTAGCATGTAGGGTCTTTGAATAGGCTGGACTAGTTTACAGTGATTCAAATATTCTTGTGGTTCTTAATCAGTATCTTCCCCTGGATGGCAAACTGAACTGAAAATGGATTTCGGATTTCTGTTTCAAGAAAGTAAAATGCAGATTATTCTTCGTTAAAAGTTGCTCAGTTGATGTGAGCAAAGAATGTACTTGTGTTATTTTGTTATCATGGTATTGTAGCGAAGCAGGAAATACTCTTAGTCTAACCTTGTATTCTCTATAAGTTACACAGAATAAAGGGATCACAAAACTGAAGAATGTCTTAGGGCTAGAAACACCCGTTTTAATGATCTTTAATGCTCACTCAGTAAATGATTGTTGGTTTATGAATGATCAACTGAAAGAATAAGAAGTTTAAGCTTTTTATTAACTTTTTTTTTAGATAATTGTGAATGGTCATTTAATCATTTGTCAGTTTTGGTGGCCTTTAAGTGATTATAATGCTGTTTCTGTTTGTCTATCTGTTTTTTGACAGACTCCGACATAAGTTTAGGGTGTAGTCTGTGTGTTTGAGAAGTCTTTTGAACAGACTGTTCTAGTTGCTATGTGTGTGTTTTTACATGTTTCTCTTAGCAGTGCAGCCCTGTGTTTGACTCAGCCCAGACAAGTTTAGAACAGGCATTGTTCATCTGGGATTTTTATTTTTTATTTTTTTGGGACATAGGGATATGAAAGCTAAGAATATACATTTACATATCATTAACAGCACTGTAATTGTTTATTAATATTATAAAAATTATGTTGTGTTTTTCTACAAACAGGTAATCATGAAAAAAATTAAAATCATGTAAATTTAGCAAAGCGATGAGAGTTCAGTCTGGAAAAACATGTCGGGTGATTTGTTTTTTCTTCCTTTTGGTGTAAATTAGAGCTGTCACAGTATCAGATTTCCACTACAGGATTATCATGGCTCAAAGAATTCATTCTATGTCATGTCCATAGAAATTTTGAACAAAATAATAATAATGCTGTCTAATAATAATGCTACCAATACAAAAGTGTAACAAAGGAACAAGTACACTGCATACTGGAGGACATACAGATGAGCTGATCAACTACAGTGATAAGCTTCATGTCCTTTGCTATGAAGTAGGCCAGTGATTTGGTGATAGCTTCACCCTGACATGCACTTGCCATGTCTGGTTTTCTTTTCTCATTTATTGACTCAAACACTGTTTGCTTGCATGAATCAATGATTCTATCTCACTTCTGTGATGCTACCTTCCAAATAACAGCAGAGAGAATAAATGATCAAGTCCAACACCATGCCATGATATCAACACAACTAAAACCTTGATGAAACATTTAATATTTCAGGATTAGCAAACTAACTACATCTTAATGTCTCTACTGAGGTGAAGGTGGACAGACAGGTTGGTGGTATTGCCCCCTTTTTCACATGTTGTTGATTAGCAATATCTGCATGGTGGGGTCTCTAACACTCTGCCTTTCTTAAGAAATCCAGAAAAATGTCCACATTGATGAGCTAAGTAATTCAATGTCTTGCTCTCATTTGACATGATTTTGCATGGCAGTAGTGGCCACACAGCGCACACTGTGATAATAGCTGCTAGCCAGCTGGCTATTGTAACTTCATTCTCCCTTTTCTACTTCATGGAGGGTGGTAACCAGTGTTAACCCTTAGAGCTCGTATTCATAAAAAATCTGATTTCAACAAATAATAATGGTCTTAACGGTCTAAAACCGGTGTTTGTTCTCGTACATGCTCACCGTTTGCTGCGCTTTTGCTTGGCATGCCTGCAACTTGGCCGGTCTCCGGCCCCCCTCCCTCTGCAGGGTGTCTCCACCCACTTGTGAGTAGAAACTATCCTAAAAATTCTCTCAGGTTCAAAGATCTCATGTTCTAAGGGTTAAGGAGCAATACCACCATCTACTATGTTGGAGTGTGAACCAGATAGTTTCTGACACTGGATTATTTACGATATTATCGAATGTGTATTACTAATATCAATATTTGATTTTTTTTTAAATATCATGGTTGTTGTTAGTATAACAATATATTGTGCCACCTAGTGTAAATACTTAAAAATAACATTTTTTAAAGATGTTAATTTGCATAGTATGTAATGAGTGAAAGGGAAGGAAAGATCAGAAGTTTCTGGCCCAGCAAAACAACATCAGTAAAGCTGTGTGGAGAGATGTGTGTTTGATTTGAAAGGCCTGGGGCGCGTGTTTGGTGGTTGTGGGTGTAGGTGGGTGCTGTGTGGAGTCAGAGCCGGATCGCTGCTGCACTGCTTTGATGCCGCTCTGCACTGCTTGCAAATTGCATCTATTTCCTGTGTGTGGCCATCATGCATGACGGATAGATGACACCTAACAGTGAATCATGTCCCTTGTGGGCATGTTCTCCAGTAATCCATGATCAGTCGATCTAACTAAGAAGGGCAAAGTGGCCATTTCCAGTTTAGCCTTGCCCACTTGGAGGTCCATTCCATTTTAGCTATTAAATTGCTTAAATGCTAAAAGCTACTGTAGATTTTATCAGGGAGGGTTGAGTTTCCCTGTCGACAGAGTTCAAGTACACAGCTGCAGGGGGTCGCATGGCAGTGACTATTACAGGAAGTGAAGAAACAATTGTCTGAGCTGCTCAAGCAGGTGGCCAGCCAGAGGAACCATGCCAATTATAACACCACCAATAATACATTTCGTAACTGACCTGTTACAGCTGCAGGCGGAATAAAAGGCTCATTGTAGATGTATTTTGGGCCTAAACTATTGTTTGAGTGTAAGAAGTTTGGAATGTGATATTAATAATTTCCGTTATTTTGTTCAATAGTAACTGCTACAGTGTAGACTAAAATACTGTAAAATACTAATTTATTCAGAATTTTATTTTTGGGGGCTAATAACAAGAAGGTCTTAGATGATAAATAGATGATAAATTATCTGTAATTCTCCCTTGTAAGTGTCTGTACCTGCCTAAAGATTTGATAACCATCTAAGATCCAAGGCATTTTGGTTGATAGTTCTAAAGAACCTCATTCTCAGTGTTAAGCACCTTTCTCGGTCGTTACAGAATCCTCTACAGCTCGGTTCATCACTCTGGATCCATCTGACTTTTTTCATTTTTAACAGAATCCTTTGAATTAGATGAAATGTGAGATGTAGAGTTGTGCCATCATAATAGAATAATTGTATAGATATTACAGAAACAAAGTAGTTTTGTATAATTGAAAACAGTAGCTTTAAACTTAATGTATATGTTGTGTATATTAATCCTTTTTCATATTTTTAATGTAACTTTGGCAGAATATATTTTGATGGAAATTAGTGTGCTTTACAATAACAGGGGCAAACTAATACTCATTTTTTTAAATAAAGAAAGCTACATTGTATTTCACCATGGACATCTCTGTGGAAAGATGTGAATTGTTTAGGCAGCAGGAGGTTCTCACTCTTCCCCTTTCACCCCTCATTGCTCTCTAGCAGCTCAGTGCACAGCTCCACATTTTACACAGGGTACGAAATGTGTTCTGGTTTATCTGCTAACAGAATTACATAAGATTTCTAACCAGCTTACCACTTCAATTTTGAACCTTTTGGGACTGATCCTCAGCAGTGAATCAGTCAGCATGGCTCAGCTAAGACTGATTCACTGCAGAGACGTTTGTGTCATGTTGGGACGTGACTGGACCTCACCCTGTTTTACATACGTGAGAACACCACTCGGTGTCATTTGATACATCCAGCTGAGTGAAATTCTTTAGTCGCCATGTTTTTCTTAGTGCTTCATTTACTATTGTGGCTTACAATGTCAAGCGTTTCGTGCTTCTACCCATTTTGTTATAAATAGCTTGGCAGTTTAGGCATGTTGTCTTGCTGTGCACTGTGATCATCAAAATAGTTATAGAAGCTGAATGTTCATAAGTTGCGTTTGACCTGAGGGTAAACTGAAAATCTAAACTAAAAGCCGAAACCCATACTCAAATAGAAAATATTGTCATGTTATTGAAATATGACTCACGTAGAGGTAATAAATAACAGGACGAGTAAAACATTACCAGGTCAAAACAGCTCCCTTAATTGCATGCTATTAGTCTCTTTTGAATGCAAAATTTGTTGCTATAGCTTGAAATTGTTGCAAGTAAACCATTAAAGGATTCAGGGTGAAAGACTAAAAAGGAAGTGAGTTTCTTACCAAATTTACTTGAGTATCAGTAGATTTATTTAAACCTGAAAACAAATGCAAAAAATTACTTGAGTACCTGTAGGTGAGTTTATGAAACTCTTACTGTTTCTGCCACCTCTGGCAGAATGCATTCCTTTTGGTAAAAGCAGCCAGTGCCAACTCTGGAATGACCGCATACTGCACATGCCAAATGTTGTTCACATTCTGAATTCTGCAGAAAAAGCCCTACAAATCAACCAACAAAGTTTCCTGTGGTTGCATTTATGTGGAAGGCCAGGTTTCAAGTTCTATTACTAATTATTCAGACCTTAACTGTGGCAGACAACCAAATCACTGTTTGACGCTGTTTTGCATTTTGTCTGTGTTTTGTTGCAGCAAACTTCCTGCCCACTGTGAAGATTCCTCTAGGCCTGGTTGGGGAGGAAGCTGCCAGTCTACCCGTGCAAACGAACCCCCTCAATGTCTCCATTAAACACCCCCTCATCGAGATCCAGTAAGTGCAAAGCTTCTGCTCGAATCTCAGCTACTACAGTAGAATAACTGTGAAATGTACTATGTCTTATGTAAAGCTGTGGTGTAATTTCATTCTAACCAGAGTGAAGATGTCAGCATTTAAGAGTGCTGATGTAATGATGTCGCCAAATTTCCCTGTAATTTCACTTGTAGGGAAGTTGTGCTTTGTGTTCATCCACAAGCATGCACAAGATCACGTTGTAATTTTTTGGAGCGATGTGATTCTGTTACGTATTTGATGTCATTGTATAAAATAACTGTTAACTGTTAAATGTCTGCAGCATTACAAGACTGTAACATTGATGTTTGTTAATAATAATGTTTAAGATTTTTTACTACCAGAATTACAAAAAATTAAGACGTCTTACTCAAAAATACCTTTGAATTTCACGCACTATGACTGTTGTGTATGTTTGTTTTATAGGAACAAACAAGAAGGTCTTAGATGATAAATAATACAGTATAATTATATGTTTTATGGGAACAAACAAGAAGGTCTTAGATGAGAAATAATACAGTATAATTATATCTTCAAAGTAGTTCTCTGTTGAGTGACTGGATCTGCCTCAAGTCTTGATCACCACTTTATAGCGTTTTGGATGATAGTTTTCTATCATCACCTTTCTAAGCACCTTTCTCAGCTATTGTAGAATCTACAGCTCTCATCTATAGCTTGGTTTATCACTCTGGATCCATCTTAAGATTACAATGTATTTTTTTTGAGTGATGTGAAGTAACGTTTAATAAAGGTTTCCACTCACTGCAGCATTACAAGATTGTAACACTGATGTTCGTTAATAATAACCTTTTGTACCAGAATTATAAAAAGGAGTTCTTTCTCCAAAATGCTTTTGTAGTTCATGCGTTATACCAATTGTGTATGTGTGTGTTTTACAGAAACTCTGTACATAGTTTGCTGCTTCGTCGGCCATCTCAGGAACTACGTCGGAGTGTATTTTGGACAGACTGCCCTACCACTGATACTGCCAAAACAAATACCCCAAAAATCGTTTCAACAGACATACCCAGTGAGCAACATCATCCTATGTCACACCCCACTCTTTCTTAAGTTAAGTTTTCATTCTTAAGTTAAATTCTTGATTGTTTTTAATTGCACCCCACTGTTTTGCAGGCATTGCAGTCTCTCCTGCCCCAGTGTCACCACACAGCCCCATTCAGTCTCCAAAGCCGGACTGTGAGAGGCTCCATGAAGGCCTGCAGGTCCCTGGGTGCTCTCTGTCTCTGCCTAATGGGAAAAATAAAAAATGCAACTCAGCCACAATGCCTGGCGACCGCAAAGAGGCAAGCGCCCTCGAGCGCGTCTCCCGTCTCCAACAGGAGAAACTGACTCTGGCTGAGGAGGTCAAAGCACAGAAGGTGAAGATTTTTCTAAAAACTCTGCATTTCGTGTTACCATTGTTCAGAAGCACGTTGGTGTGTAATTTGATGGAGAAAGTACTGTTGAACAAAACACTGATGTTAATGATTTATATGGCAGACAAAACATTGAGTTTTTTTGTAGTTAAATGCTATCCTGTAAGCTAAAAACTGTTCAGGTGACTGAAACCAGGTTCACACCACACCCTGCATTCAATTTACACTTTAAAGAAATAGCATACTGTATAGCATACTGAAGTAGTATACTGTATATTTTACTATACATTTTACAGGCCTTTTTAGTAGTTCAACTTTCTTCAAGTTTCTTGTAATATACAGATAACATTGGAACATCATTACCAGTATTGAAATTCTTGGACTTGGAGCCCCTTGGAGTTTGCACAGTAAAAAAAAAACCACTTGACACCCCAGTAGAAGAAAACAGAAGTAGTAAAATAGTAAATTTATTATTATAGTAAAATAACTAGGTAGATTCGTTTGGGTCAGAAGAGTATGCAAAGAAATAAGAATAAAATATCTGTATTTGAAGGATTGTTGTGATTGGAACAGCCTGGTGTAGCAATCTAGAGATGCAGCTCTCCTGGAACACATCTTTTGGAAGCCTAATGTTCACACCAGGAGTACCTAATGCTTGTACTCAACTACTCCTCTCTTTCTCTCTGTTTCCTCTTCTCTCTAGCATATCTGATCAAGTTAATTAGTTATTTGACAAGCTCTTCTTGAGTCAAAGTGTGTGTGTTTGAAGGAAATGACTAAAATGTGTGGGGCAGAGGTGCCCATGACTAGGATTGAGAACCACTGGTCTAGAAGCACTAATCTTACCACATTTAATTCCAGCCCTGATCAATAAATCAATCAATCAGTCAGTTAATCAGCCTGCTCCACCTAGTCAGTGTTTTTCCAAAGCCCTTTAAAACATTTTGTTATACTAAAGTTATGTAAACTTTTCAGATGTTATTCTTTTTATAAAATTATATTAAATGCTACAGCTGACTACTGTGTTTTGGAGGTCTTAACGTTTGTATGTGTGTGTGTGTGTGTGTGTGTGTGTGTGTGTGTGTGTGTGTGTGTGTGTGTGTGTGTTGTTAGGAGTTGGTGTGGCTGCTGCACAAAGCCCTGGAAGCAGCTCAGCTGGAGAAGCGTGCATGTGCTCAGTTTCTGGCGACGGAGGGTGAGCAGGAGCGCTTGGAGCTGCTGAGGCACGGCGAGCGCTGCGCCGCTGACCTGCGGGAACGGCTGGAACAGCAGAGACATGAGAATGAAGCCCTACAGGGTAGACTCGCTGAGCAGAATGCACACTTGGCTGAGTTGCAAGACAATGTGAAGCTCCTCATGGAGAAGAACCAGGCCAAGCAGGAGGTCATCCTCAAACTCTCTGAGCAAGTGGCAGCATGCATGGCGGACCCAGGACGCACTATTTCCTCTGACTGCTTCAGCACGCAAACCTTCAAACAGCTCACAAAGGAGCTGGACAGCCTCAAGGTGCGCTGATGCTGAGCCCTGAAAACATCATACATGTGACTAAAAGTGTCATCATGTTTTAGAACACCTGGGACATTACTAAAAAAAAGTAACAAAGATTTATTGTCCAAAGTGGATATTTATGTTTTGTAGATCTGAAAAAAAAGGTTTCAGAGGCTTACGTAAAGGCTTACGTTCACTTCAGCCATTCATTCCTTTAATAACTGATGAAGAAATAGGGATTGTTTAACCAAACCATGAGGTGTGTGGTAATTACACATGCTGGGCTTCTTCATGGGAAGAAAATACTAAATGTGCAGATAGATAACTTCAAACATACATTTCTCAGACCTTGCATACTTCTGCACTTCAAGTCAAGTCAAGTACGTTTTTATGGTCATTTCTACCATATACACACAGTGCATAGTGAAATGAAACAACGGGCCTCCAGGACGCAACACAAGAGCAGAGCAGAACAGAACACAACACAAGATCACAAGTGCAGACAGGACAAAAGAGCTAGAAAAAGAACACAAGAGCAACAATACAACTAGACCAGACAAGACAAGACAACATTCAGTGCACACTCATTTTAGATAAGTGGTCATCATCCCTGGCCCTGCTCCACCGTCCCGCAGAGTCTAATTCCATTTACGATCTGCCACAACTGCTCTAGCTGACTAATGTCTTTAGACGTTCCTGATTGGGTGGATCAGAACTAAACACTGCAAGAAAGTAGAACTTTCTGTTGATGACCACTGGTCTAGATTATTCAGTATAACTTATGTACAAACTTGATTCAGTTCGTTGCCCAACAGTAGTGCTGTTGTCTTGGCTATCCTAAATATTGTACACGTTGCATTTGTATGCAAAAAATTGATAATTTTATAAACTATAAGGTGTTTCTGATGACTTATTTCGATGTGTGTGTGGCATTTCTTTTAGAAATAAGAACTAGACCCACATGAATGACTGCTCTTTGGTCCGCTATGACTTAAGCAGATTTGTGGTGGCACAGTTAGAGCATGACCCAACGTATTCTTGAGCACAACAAATCTTGTCAAGCAGAGTAAATAGAGAAATGGTCCCTTTGTTTGTGGGTGAGGTTACAGTCTAATGCCTATAAACAGCTCTAATACTGTGCAGTTTGCCCTGGAAGGCCTTGACTTTCTCACTGAGTGGACCATTGTGGTGATTACTTTTGTTAGTAACTTGATTTGTGGTATGTTTCAGGATGATATAGAAGCATATAAGACCCAGAATAAGTTCCTCAACTCTGAGATCTATCAGCTGACCAGACTATGGCGGAACAGCTCGGAACAGGAGAAATCTCTTATGGTTAAGGTAGAATCGCATAAACACCAAATGAAATGTTTTACACTGACAGTATCAAAAATATAGCTTAGGTTTAAGAAAGGTTCAAATCAAGTGACTAATTAATAGTCATTTTAATTATCTAACACAAGCTTATAGCTTCTGAACTGGCAGTTCTTACAAAATCACAACTGATTTCGTTAGTTCAAATTGCCTTTTGCCAGTGGCTACAGTCAAGATTTCAGCAGATTATCTGTATATACGTGTGTGTGTGTGTGTGTGTGTTTGTCAGTGTGCCTTTTTGGAGGCCAGCAACTGTCAGATGGAAAGTCGGTACCTGGGGGTCTTGCGAAAACTACAGGACAGCAAAGAACTCAATGCAGAACAGAGAGACGCTGTAAGGACACTCATAGAGGACGCACTGCAGGAAAATCTCAAAGATGCGATCAAACTTGACAGTGTCAGGTAAAAGCACAGACTTGTCTAGGTAAAACTGTATAGGAATACTTAAAAGCTTTGCTTCAATCAAAGCTTGGGTGTATTGCCTTGAATTAAAGTAACTTTTTGATAGCTTTACAGGCTTTAGTAATCCTGTTTCTAAATAGGGATGTCAAACTCAGACATTCTTGCAGCATTCTTGCACTTTACACCACTTAACATACTCAATTTAAATAATCAGCTAATCACCAAAGTCTTCGTTAGCTGAGTATGCTATAAATCACCTTATAAACTGGATTAATTTTACCTGAGGAGGTTCTATTATGTAAACTGTAAGATAAGCGTCTTTGCCATTTACCAAAACCCCTAAATTTCTCTGTGCATTTCCATCAGTGTTGTACAACACTCAGTACCAATAATACAGTGCACAGCTGTGTCTGTTAGTGGCTTTTTATGTTACCAAAAGGTTAATTTGAACAGGACTACTAGAACTGAGTTAGCTCCATGTACAACTACAAAAGGCAGTTCATTAAGCAATGATCACGTGCTAGACTAGACGTTGCAGATCCCAACTGAAATAAAATCATATTGAAATTTACAAGTGGGAAACACGTGTGAGGCTTTTCCTATTTACACATCTTTACAGTCCTAAGGAAAGTAAACAGTTTGTGTCTAATTCACTAAGTCTGTTCCATAGGGAGTATGATGAGTATGGCTTTAAGATCATCCCTGACTACGAGGTGGAGGACATGAAGCTGCTGTCTAAAATCCAGGCTCTGGAGATCCGTTCCCATAACCTGCTCAACCAGGACATGGAGGACAGGTCCCTACTGACCCGCTGGACTCAGTATTTGGGCGGCCGCTCCCCAGATGAGCTCACCTCGTCTTCAGAGCTGAAGGCACTGGTGCGGTGGGGCATCCCACGGGAGTACAGGCGGCGAGTGTGGCGCTGGATGGTGCAAGCCAGGACCCAATCGTTCCGGAAGCGCCATCCAGACCTGTTCCAGGATCTGTGCAAGAAGAGCCGCACCACACCACACCCCGCATCCAGACAGATTCAGCTGGATCTGCACCGCACACTAACCACCAACCAGTTCTTCTCCTCCCCCTCCAGCCCCGCCCTGGAGCAGCTCCACCGGGTTCTGTTGGCCTTCGCCTGGCAGAACCCCACTGTTGGCTACTGCCAGGGACTCAACAGGTACGTGTTTTTAGTGAGTAGTGTCTGGGATGGTTTACACTAGTGGATCCTATCCATGACTCAGGTGTACCCCTGCCCTGCATATGTTAGTGTTTTCTCTGTTCTAATCACACGTACCCTTACTAACTAGTTACTTACACCCTAAACGTACTATTGTCATTCAGTTCACATTATATAATTACTTAGGTGTAATTACCTAATTCATTATAGTTGTGCAAGAATTACATGTACTTTTGATCAGTAATAAGTAATAATAAGGTGCAAGCTAAGAGTTTTTGTTTCATTGTCATGAAATGGCAAAACAGTCAAAGTGTAAAAAAAAAAGTTGTCCCACAGTGTAAAATGTAAAGAAAAATGCAATAATTCATGTAAACTTATATTTAATTAAAAATAGAACAAAGACAACATATTACTTTGGGGTTTTTTTGTGGAAAATACATGCTGATTTGAAATTTGGTGAAAAAAAATAACTGGGTCTATAAAATGGTTGGGTATAAAAACTGCATTTTCAGCTGTGAAGATGGAGATTTGGGGATTTCAGCAAAATCTATGGTACATAATATCATTATAAGATTCAGAGAATGCAGAGAAATCTTTGCACACAGGTAACAAGACCAAAAGCCAGTGCTGGGTGACTGTGATCTTGGGCCCTCAGGCGCCACTGCATTAAAAAGAGACATGATTTTAGCGTGGAACTCACCGCATGGGCTCGAGAACGCTTCCGAAAACCGATGTCTGTGATCCACACTCACTTTAAACATCAAGGTAGATGAATAGGGTAAATGAGATCATGGCTGGAGGCTTGCTGTTTTCTACTGTTTTGGGCGAGTGAAAGTGCATAAATCAAGTAGCCACTTTTGTCTCTGTAATTTGCAGTCACATTCCTTATGCAGGGTCAATGGGTCACATTACAAATGTCCTGTTGTAAAACTGCATTTCAGAGGTTTTTCCTGTCCCAGCACACCTGATCCAACTAACCAGTTCTATACTCAGTTATAGTGTGTGTGATAAAGCAGAGAAAACTGAAATGGGCAGAGGGCCTCCAGGACTATGTTAGGAAACACTGATTTTAGTTTTGGCTCAGTATTTGTATCAACTTTGTGTTGCCTATTATAACAGACCTCAGTTTTGCAGAGCATATCGAAGGAAAACCTGCCATCTAGTGGTCACTCTACATCACCTCTATTTTACAGTGGCTGCATAAAACCTGGAGGAATCTTAAAGGGGGACTGCATTTGTATGAGTGTGGAAACAGCACTGTTCAGTTGTATGTGATGTGTTGTTTAACATATATGACATGATGTTTTAGGCTGGCTGCTCTTGCCTTGCTGGTACTACAGAATGAAGAAGATGCCTTCTGGTGCCTGGTGGACATAGTGCAGTTCCTCATGCCTCAGGACTATTACACCAAAACTCTGCTGGGCTCTCAGGTACCAGTTTGTTAAAAATAAAATTCCTACTTGTCAAAATAATTCAAGAAAAGACGCATTTCGATTACATTCAGTGCTTCCTTTTTTCTCTGCCCCGAAAACAGGCAGACCAGCGTGTGTTTAAGGAGTTTATGGCAGAGAAGTTGCCGCGGGTTGCTGCCCATTTTGAAGAGCACAATGTGGATGTGTCCCTCATCACCTTTAACTGGTTCATGGTGGTATTTGTAGAGAGTCTGCCCAGTGACATTTTGCTTAAAGTCTGGGATGCATTCTTCTTTGAAGGCACAAAGGTACAACACTGTGCTTCAAGCTTAGTCAGCCACCAAACCGATCTCAATATTATGTCACTCTATTTTTCCCCATTTCTTTTCACCAAAAACGTCAGCAGTCCTTTACATTTCATGATCATTTCACGATGAATGCAACAATAAAAATGGCTTATTACAAAGAGTTTTTAAAACTCTTTGTAATAAAACCGATATTTTTTTTATCTGATCCCTGATAATGCAAAACAAATTTATACATGTATTAACTGGACAGTCAAACTCCCATACGATTTACACTTTAAGATTCACCCTAGATAAGTCACAAATACTGTGTTCTAATGATGTACTCTGTGAATTAATTGATTCACAGGTGATATTCCGATATGCGCTTGCTCTTTTCAAATACAAAGAAGAGGAGATCTTAAAGATCAACGACAGTGTGGGAATCTACCAGTACCTCCGTTTCTTCACCAAAACAGTTACAGATAGCAGGTAGGGAAACACTGAAGGTCTTTTATTAACATCATACTGATAATGACACTGATTATTTAAAAGGACCATAACCTTGTTGGGCTGCTGCAATATCTGTAAATATCTGGGGAGACACAAGTTGTGGTTAACTGTTTCATAACACAACACTCATCTTCACACACACTATGTGATTTGATACATCACAAGGTATTCTCAATTGAATAACACTGGCTAATACTCGTATGTCCGCTGGTTGTATATTGCAAATGTGTAGTTGTATAGAAGCTACAGAACAAGCCTTAAGACAGAGGTCACCAACCCTGGTCCTGGAGATCTACCTTCCTGCAGAGTTTAGTTTCAGCTGCAATCTGCCACACCCGCCTAATTAAGTTATTCAGTTGCCCCTCTTTGGCTGTATCAGATTTCGGTAAACATGGAGGCATGATACATGCACCTAAACTTTGCAGGAAAGTAGATTTCCTGTAGGGTTGGTGATCACGGACCTAAGAAAGTTTCTGGCTTTAGATAACTACTATATTAAGTAGGTTATTTGTCCATATTGACTGAACTGTAGCAGCAATGCAGCAGCTGCTGTGTGTATGGGCTGGGAGAACACTGACCATGGTTGCATGAGCACACGGATTAATAAATATTTAAGTATCAATGGAAATTCATGAATAATTCTTAATCATAGTGCAGATCTAAATGAGAAATTCCAGACAATACTTTCTTTCTGTTGTTCTAATGAATTTTCGTCCTTCAAGTAAAGTTCCATTAGCCTCATATCAACCAAGAGGGTCCATTACAAAAATGCACTTTGCTGACCTTTCCAATATGGGTTACTCGGAACCTCATGGCTTCCTTCCCCTCCGCTGCTTTGTTTCAGCACAGTCTCAGAGCTGTAGACAGTGTTGCTATTTTTACTCTGAAGACAGACTCCAGCATGTATAATTCATAAAGCTCACACACAGCACAGAGCCCAGTACACATGCAAGTTATAGCAGTTTATGGCCAAGCTTGCAGTGAGCAAGGGAAGTCATCAAATGTATTTGGGTCACATCACTGCACATCGTTTTTTTGTCTTAAACTCTGAAATGAAAGACGCCTGTAGGACTGTGAAAGTGTCTGATCAAAGTGTGACATTTCTGATGTGCGGAGTGAGTCTGAAAGAGCTTCAGAGCCGCTTGTCAGCAGCAGAAAGACACTGAATAACATGCCAAGAATCTTTCTTTCTCTTTGGATCTGTTCTTGCCCCAGAAAGATTAAAAGAGTTAAAAAAACAACAACTCAATATTCAATATTTTCTAATATGTAATAATAACAATAATAAATGCAAACGTTATTGCAGTAAAAATAAGACTTAAAAGCTTGTGCCTTTTGAGATTGTTAGTTTTAGTTGCAGATCTCTCTTCACTGCCACCATTTGTGTATAATCTAACATTGTGAGTGTGAGTAAACACTTTTCAGACGTTTGCACAGCAATGTATGTTATTGAAATATGTATTACAAATAAATAAGGCATCTAGTCTGGCTGAAAACCTCTCATACTCTAAATAGGGCAACCAAAGGCACATCTGGTGTCTAAACGTAGTTTAGTACTGTTGGTACAAGGCCAATGTAATGGTGGAAAGTAGTGGAAATGTATACTCCATAAATTAGCATTGGTCAAACATAGGATGTACTACTTTGTGTATTTTTTTTCCATGGTTAATTGGTAAGTTATACGCTTCCATCACTTATTAGCTACATGAGCCTCATAGTTCCAGTGCACAACTAAAGAAGCAAATTTCAGCTGTATCTGTTCAACTACATTTGGGTAAGGTAAAAACTTTGTAAATTAGATTTTTCACCAAATGTATTTATTAAAGAAGCCACACCTTTTTTTGTCCAACATTTACAGGAAACTGACAAGCATCGCCTTTATGGATTTAAACCCATTCCCAATGAAGCTCCTGGTGAACCGGCGGACTCTGCACCTGCAACGCCTGCAGGCTGAGCTCAGCGAGCTGGAGAAGCTACAGGAAGAGTACGCTTCAGAGAACAGCCAGTGCAAGGACAAGGATCTGGACTTAGTCATCAGTGAGGACAACAATGCTGCTTAGACAGCAACACACTTGTGCAGGAGAAATACAGTGAAATACAGAGGGAACCGTCCAGTAATACTTTACATCGGTGTTTCTTAATCCTGCTTCAACCATTCCCTCAACCAAATTTGATCTAGCCCATGATGAGTCAGCTGATGAGCTGGATCAGGTGTGGGGGCATCGTTCGGGGCAGAGTGCACTCTGGGATAGGATTAGCATATGCTGCAATATGGACATACAAGGATATAGAGTAATTGACTGGGGCCAATATGGGATCATTTGGGAAGTTAGAATCCTCTATTCAGACATCTCACACTGCTGTACTATTCACCAAACATTCACCAGACATCAGGAGACGACATGTTCAACTTAGGAAAAAAAAATACATTGGGTATTAGGATGGTCATTATTAGATAAACTGAATGGGGTTTACCAGTAGAGGGCAATAGACTGTAATATACAGTAACAAATGGTACATTCAACAAATGCACTTAATCTGCTTCCCGATCCAAAAGAGAAAAAAAAATCATGGCCTAGGTTCATCAATTAGGAATCCTAAATGCATTCGGTCATTAAAATAAGAGAAAAACCAAAGATTTCTGCTTAGTGGACGGTATAATGGGACTGGACTTTCACTTACAGACATTTTAGTGTATAGTCACAAAGAATGTTCACACATGTATCTCAGATTAAGAATGCCTTTTATACTTCAACACTTAATTTTAAACTGACACTTTTATATTTGTAATATAACTATTTGTAATAAATATTTTATTTCAATCTTTTTTGTCTAACTGTACTGTGATTGTTTATTCACTCAACATACTGAGATGGTGTCCATGATATATATATGTGATATCCATGATATGCTCAGAAAATCATATTGTGATGTGAAACAGTTCCTCACAATGCTGATACATACTGACATATCACCCACCTGAATACACCCATATCCAACATGGATACGGCAACACTGCAGTTCAGGCACAAGAATTTGAAGACACGTTTTTTTTGGTTTTTTTCTAATTTTCCATTTTATTACTTTAAAAAACGAGATACATATGAAATCATAGATATAAAAAACAGAACAAAACCAAAAACTTAGTTCATTGTTACAAACAACTTTACTGCAAGTAAAAGCTAAGAGCTAGTGTTACACCAGACGAGTAAACTGATGTATTGCCTATTCATAAGTTTCTTTAGACAGAAACGGCCTATTCCCCAGAAGTGAAGAGAATAGAAGCACAGTTTCCAGTAATGAAGAGGAGATCGACTCACATCTCGAAAAAGTAAATTGAAAAAATAAATAAATAAAAAGAAACTGTGGCTTATGCTGAATAAAGCTATTGTTCTAGAAGATAAAGTCGGTGTTTAAGTCATGTGGATTCTAATGCCGAACAATTCATGTCCTACAAAAATGGCTCTTTTGTTTTAAAGAGTTAGAAAAAGCCTCGACTGGGAGCATGCAGGTCATATCTGTGTATGTGTGCGTGTGTGTGTGCATGTTGTTGTGTGTGGTGGCTATGGGCCTTGCTAGCTTGGCTCTTACTCTAAGCAGAGCTTTTCGACATCTCTCTAATGGACAGTGACAGGCCCAGGCCCTGCCATACAGCAGCTGCTCAGCTGCCAGGCTGACCGAGGGAGAGAGAGGCGAAAAAAAGGAACAGGCCGAATACCAAAACAAAAACAAACTGGTTTTCAACCAGTTAGCACAATACAGCTTTGTGCACTTTGTCTGAATTTCTCGTTGTGCTCGGATTTGGCAGTGAACGGAACTTCTGTGGAGGGCCGGTCACCACCATTCCTCCACACTGCCTCAGGCTGCAGAAGCTGCTCTTTTACACGGATACAGGACCAGCCCTTCTGACCCAGATCCTCCACAACTGGAGCAGAATCAACAAGCACGACACTGAACTCTGCATAAGGAAACTTCTACCCACTGAGTCTCACCTCAAAAAGTAAAATTATTTTTTTTAAAAAGAGAGATTCTGCTTCATCACTTGTCTACTGCATTCTCAAGGTTTTGAGGATGAATTAGTCAACAGAGGGAAACCCCTCTCTACAACCTTCATGAAACACTCTACTATAAGACAGTTTTAAATACAAATACTGTTTTACAAGTACCTTTCATGTAACTCCATGTTATAATAAATACCATCTTAGTGCAATTCTTCACATGCTTTGAGCATAAGAATAGTGTGGCAAAAGTGAAGCGTTATTTCCCCCCCCCCTCCTCAATTCATGCTCATATTTCACAGCTACAGCTGTGTACATTTCTGGACTCGCTCCCAAAGTTTTACAAAGCATCTTCCAGCTAACCCATAATGTCACATTCTCCTCCCTCGTAACATGAGACAATGACAAACAAACAAAAAAAACACAATACACTTTCAGGTCCCTTGTCAGAAAAAGACAGTTTTCAACATTATCATCAGTCAAACATGTGCCATAACATGTTCAACTATACTGTACATGAGAAAAAACAACATCATGTTCGTCTCTGTGCTCCGACTGAGATAAATAAAATAATGTAAAAAAAATTCCACACAAAAGCCATCATGTCAGAAATGTGGGTCAACATTGCCCAGGCACTCTGAGCGAAATGAGCTAGAAGGCGTCTGACTTCGTAATTGTGAAGGGCATCTTACAGACAATGAGAAAATTTGACAAAATTCATAACACATTTATATCCATTATCTTTGTGGTTTGAAAGTATATTATACATACATACACTTAAACACACACACACACACACACACAGTCACAC
>JBBJLS010000128.1:4821927-4841259 GCA_037577275.1 Bryconaethiops microstoma
CACACACACACACACACACACACACACACACACACACACACACACACACACACACACACACACACAAACACATACACACACACACACACACTTGCATGACAGGATTCCAAGAAGGACTGAAGACAAAGGGTGGTCCTATTTTCGGTCACTTATTTCTTTGATTTGTGAACTAGTTTCTAATTAGATTCAAGTCACACAAATTGAGATGAACTCAGCAATTCACACCTTCTGCGCATTTTTCTTATGAACTATATTGAAAAAGTCATGGCCATTCACTTTTTTCACAACCACAGAGAAAAGCATCTTCACTGCGCTTTCACATAAAAAATTCTCCTCTTAGCAGACGTTCTAACGACAGCACAGATCATTATACAGTTTAGCTCTGTTTATTCAAGGTTGAGCATCACATAGAGGACTCCTTTTTACACGATTAAATGCATAACAAAGGAAAACTCTTTCAAGAACAAAAGTTTGTTGTCGCCCTCAGAAGGTATCTAGGACACCATCTGAATCCTAAAATATCTGCTCTGTATCCAAGAGAGCAGAAACTTTGGATCCTGCTAACAGAAATGTTGATTCCAGATAAACATGGACTATCTTATCTGTGAAACTGACCATTCATCTTTTCTAATTTACAAACCTAAAGTAGACTGAGGCTGAATGAATTGACAACAATTATTCTCTTCATTTTGTTGCAAGACCAAAATCAACCACTCTCACTCACCATTAGAGCCTTGTCCATATAGAACTCTTTGCCAGGCGTGCCGTCGTTGTATTTGGTGTCGATGGCAAAGCAAAGGAAGAGAACGTCCACCACAATCTCGAAGATGGACAGGAAGCAGTGGGCCACCAGGAAGGCGAACAGACACACGATAATGAGCGGGAGCACCCACTCCGTATAGTCTCTCTGATAGTTCAGCGCCAGCACCCCCGCAAACGCCGTACACGTCACAATCAGGATCTAGACAGACAAACACAGGTGCACCTATTCATCTCCAGCCATGTTATAACATACATAACACTTCTCTTAATGATCTAAAGACCTTATGATTCATAAAACAGCACATTAACGCACTTCTATTAGACATGCGAGACTAGAGTTGGTCAGAACTGGGTTTCTGTTCCTACTATGTGTTCGGCAATCAGATGATTTTTCAAGAACGTTTAGCTGATCTGTGTTGCAGTTTTTATACACAATGTAATATGAGCCAGACAAGTACAAGTTGCAGTTATATTTTTTGCCATTTCTACTTTGGCTGAAATAAAGAGCTTAAAGAAGGAATTCTGACTATATCTGCCATTGTCATTTTGAACAGATAGTGTTTACTATGCCACGTACATGTTACACACTGCACTTTGTAAACTGTTCCGGAATTGCTTTCTATTTCTGAATATGCGGTTTCCAGCAGTAAGCACGCTTACATCTGTGTAGTTTGCTATTCTATACTGCGCACTCAAAAACTGACCCCGACTAGAACGGTGTTAGAACTGATATATATGTGAAAAGGTTAGAATAACCATGTTAGTGTGTCATCTATGAAAATGAATGCTTCTCTAAACTCTTCGCAATTGCATGCATCTATGTGGACTGTGTTTAACACCACTTCTCATGTAGCCTGTAAAGTGAATTATGTTGTTTTCTTTGTTGCTTGTTAAAAAAAAAATAAAAAAAAACGCCAACAATTATGATTAATTCACCCCTAACTTGTATGCATATATATTTCCATTCATTCAGCCTTGAATGATGATCAATGTACATTAATCGTTTATTTTACAAGAAGTGGATCAATTTGTTGATGTCAAGCCATTTCCAGACTGAGCAGAAAAACAGAAAAACACACTGAGATCAAAGACTTCTCACTTTGCCCAAGAAAAGCACAAAGTCTCCCACGGTGTTGATGGCTGCCACCCTCAGAGCGTTTTCCACCAGGATCACGAAGGCATCTCGTGCTGACGTACAGAAACTGGTGCTGTTGATGGCCGTAGCTGCATACGCATTCTGAAAAGAAGGCGAACAGACACAACACAAGCTCGATTTCATGTATTAACACAATACTAATGTATGAAGAATTACCTATACTGTGCCTAGACAGATATAGGAAATGTATTATGGCCCAAATAAACTTCATACATCTGTTCATTTGTGGTCTTTACTGTAGCCAGTGATCCAAAAAACACATTCTAACTAAACGCATTGTACAGGAAAGCTCCCCATGGTACCTGATTCAGATAATTGAGGCACTTCTCCAAACACCATAGACAGCAAATACATGCCTTCAGCAAGCAGCGTGCACACGCATTCTCCTGTTGGAGAAAAAAACACAGACTGGGTCCTAATCACAAAACACACACCATTCCTTAGACATATATTTCACGATCACTTAAAGACCATGAGAACAGAACACACTCTGTATGCCCAAACGTTTGTAGCATTTCTTCTGAAATTAAGGTTATTCATAGGAAATTCTTTACCCCTTTTCTGCTTTTCCGGGAAGGCTTTACACTAAATGTTGTGAGGATTTGATTGTATTCAGCCACAATTGTGAGGTCTGGTACTGATATTAGATGATTAGTTCTTAATCAAAAACGTCACTCTAACTCAACTCAAAGTTACAGTGTTGGTGCAGTTAAAGCAATTTCCTCCAGGATCAATAAAGTTTTCTGATTCTGCTTCAGCTTAAAGTAGCTAGATTTACTAATAAGAAGGAGTGTCGGGATACATTTGGACATCTAGTGTAAAAGAGAAAGAGACAAATCCTGAAATGTTCATAAACTGTCCACACATCTGCATGATGCCTAGAATGCAATTTAAAAAC
This sequence comes from Bryconaethiops microstoma, assembly GCA_037577275.1. Classification (NCBI taxonomy): domain Eukaryota; kingdom Metazoa; phylum Chordata; class Actinopteri; order Characiformes; family Alestidae; genus Bryconaethiops; species Bryconaethiops microstoma. The sequence goes on from JBBJLS010000128.1 coordinate 4,824,744, forward strand.
CCAAATCAAGGCTCCAGAATCTACTGTTGAGTGAAGAGCTTTCTGTGCTCACCCTTCCTTTGAGCTGGTTGTAGATGTACATGAGGATGAGGCGTGGGATCTTAACCAGAGTTATGATGAACGAGCCCTTGGCCACAGTGCCCAGGTGATAACGCATTAAACGCAGCACTGATGACAGGATGGGAGTCAAAGGGAGTTTGTTCTTGTCTCTACAAACAGAATGATCAATTATTAAATTAAGTTACCAGAACTATCAGTACAGCTAAAATCATGTTTAACCAATGTTCAGCATTCTCAAGAGATTGTTTTAATTGATGGCATCAATCTAGCATTAATCTAGGAGCTGGTGAACTGAACAGAACACAAGGACAACAATATGCCCAGACAAATCTTCATAATATCCCACCACAAATTAGCTATTTGGCAGGCTGCTCCCGAATGGTGGGCTTGAATATTAAAGTCGCAGGACTACCACAGTGTTTCCCATTTAAGGGCCATCATAATCCTGCCTCTTAGTAGGGTAGGTCCTATAAAGTTTTTCATTTGAAAGTGTTTTGTTTTCTTTTTAGAGAAATTGTCTTTTCATTGATTGCTGATTGTGCGTTTTAAATATACAGTGAACGAGATATCACACAGATGCCACGCAGACCTTGTGAAATAGTACGTGACCACAGCTCCAGCTACAGTCATCTGCTGACACGCCAAAATAAATTCACTGATCCAGATGAGTCCCACAGCATGGTACCAGGTGAGATACTGCAGCGGGCCACTAAGCCTGAACTCAGTCAGTCCCGTCTCCTCATTCTTCTCAGGATTCCCTGTAACCAGAGACGGGGGAGATACAAGCTGAAATTAAGGACCGAATTGGACTGGCCTGAATTTCCCAAAATGGTGAGGCAGTGACAAAACAGAATTTCCCGCTTCTTTTGAAATGTGATGAGAGGTCATACGAAATCTACTGTAACAATGGCTCTAGCCGTCGCCATTCAGTGACTGTATTATTAGCCATGAACACATTTTCAGCACAATGAATAATATGGCAAGGCCCCAAAGAAGAGTACTTAGCCTGGTGAAAATAAAAATGTTAAAATGTGTTTCTGGTCAGAACCTTTAAGGCTGGAATATAAATCACTACTTAAAGCCTAGAGGCTCTTGTTTATCATTGTTATCTGGCCTGATTAAATAGGTTGGTCCATATTATCCATATGATAGGGTGGTACCCAGTTTTAAATAAGCACGTATATTCAGGTTGGCATTTACTCAAACAGCATATTTTGTCATATACACCAACAGCACTTTTGGTATATTATCTATAATGATCTTAATGAGAAATATAACCATCCATTTCTCAATACCACCGTCTATCAGTCAAGTCTAGAGATGCGCTGCGTATGAAATAATTTGTTAACCCCTTATCCTACAATAAGCATCTAATGCCAAACGAACGCCCTTTGGTTAATGTTACAGCATGAGTATAAAAATTCCTCTCATGATGCCGACATTTTTCACAATGAGACGCAAAAAAGGACTGTGGTCATCAGTTAGATTAGTGAAGGTTAGCAAATGTCAGCTCCCTCCAGGCAGTTATGAAGCTCAAGTTGGGGAAAACACAGCCCAACTCAAAATATTTCAACCCCCAAAAAGTGTTGACATAGTTCTAATGCAGACCAGGAGAGGATCAGGACCTCACCAGTGGTACCGAGGAAAAGGAGTACAAGGATCCAGTAGACCCAGAAGAGAAACAAGGCGAGGAAGGTGCAGAAAGGCTGCAGCACGAGCAGAGGCAGGTGAATAAACACCTTCCCAGCCACGTGGAACAGAGCGATAGTCAGCGCCACCCGCTTCCTCATAAACAACATCAGCAGCAGCAGGATCACCTGAGAAAGACAGAGAGAACACAAAGATAGACAGAGAGAGAAAGGAAAAGGGAAGAGAGAAAGAGAAAGACAAAGAGTACAAAGATAACAAACAGAGAGTTAAACCAGGCAAGAGACAGAGAAGAAAATAAAGAGACATATAGGCAGAAAGAGAGGTGGAGATAGTGAGAGAAAGAAAAGAAAGAGAGAGAGAGAGATGGAGATACAGAGATAAAGAGAGGGATGAAGATACAGAGGAAGATAAAGACAGGGAGGGGGAGGGAGAGAGAGAGATAGAGACAGAGAGAGAGAGAGAGACAGAGACAGAGAAAGGTACGAAAAATACAGAACAGAAAGGAAAAGGAATATTGCAAGAACTTAAGAATGCACTACTGTTTGAGTGCCTCACTTTAAAACTGCAGAAACAGCGCCCAGGATCAGCAACGAGTTCATATTTCATGTTCATTATTTATACATCATCTCAGCTTCAATCTCTCACGCTCCCTCTATGACTCACCGTGAACACAGTTGCTGAGATGGCATAGACCAGCAGGGCTTGCATGTGGTCTTTGGAAGCCTCCGCTTCTCCGTTTGTTTCTTTTACTTCCTTTAAATCTTTAGGCACAGTCTCGTTCAGCGTCAGTCTGTGGTCTATATATAACCACCACAGAACACTGGTGCCTCCTACAAACACACAACACACACCTTCAGACTTTCACACATCCACTGAACGATCATGCCAAGTCTCAAATCAGCACCATACGAGTGAAAACAAAGATACCAGGAACATCCCTTCACTGATTTGATTTGTGAAGAGGCTACCGCACGATACCAACAGTTTGGCCAAGGTAATTTAAATTCACTGCAGGCACTTGACACAAATACAGAATGTTCCAAATGGACATTTTCCAGCCTGAAAGAGCTCTACTCAGAGCTTAAGACCAGAAGAGCGAGGGGGCAGAAAGAAGAGAAAGGAAACTTGCCTAGAGAGCCCAGAACCACGATAACGGTGAGAATCCACACCAGGACAGCAGAGATGTAGCGAATAATCACCATCAGGATCATGGAGAGAACTGCAGAATGCACACAGGTCAAAGATGCATGTTAGAGAAACACCCGGACTCATAGACATTGAGAGAAACATAGGTGAGGATGAAGGAAGCACGAATCAAAAGCCACTCAGAACAACCAACATTAAAGGGAAAGTCCGTTTTTTTAAAAGGTTCTGCATAATTCAATTGTTGTAGTGTAAACAAAGTCATATAAAACCGTTTGACGTGAAGTGCTCCGTTCTAGAGAAACAAATGAACTTCTGAATTGTTCACAGTTGTGGTGGCAGGAACCAGACGTCCCAACACTTTAACCTCTAACTGAAAGCTATTGTGCAAAATGGATCCAAATACGCCACCTGATACCTGAGATGTCTTCACAATAGTTCTGAAAAAAGGTTTTGACCTAAACTGTATGCAGGTCATTGCATGCAGGTCATTCTAACGCAAATTAGTCCCTAAAGAAAACTTTACCACTACTTCCCCATTACTATCCTTACGTATAAAAACTCATAGGACACATATAGACTCAATGTTTTTTGGGGAAGAAAATAAAAAGGCTACTTTTGTAGACATTTCAATCCAGGGTTCCAGTCACCACCTGGTGGTTTGTGCAAAGAAACACTATGAAAATTAAAAAGTGGAAGTTGATTTTATGTAGAATTTAGAAGTTACTGGCACCCTAGAACATCTGCCATTACTGAATTGGTTTTCCTGGTCACTATGCATTTGTGTTGCATACAAAAATAGCAACAACTTAGTAATAATAAATAAATTGACTCAGATGAGAATCAGGGTGAGAAAAACTGTATTGGGACATAAACTGATAAACTAAACAAGTTACATTACTGGGCCTGGCTAAACTCCACTTGTACTAGTATAATATTCTGGTCTCATCATGGTATGACAGGGCTATGTTCCAGCAGCAGAAAGACTGTGAAGGCCCTTACCCAATGCTAGCAGACAGAGCCCAACAATGATCTCTTTACTGGCCACTACCCCAGCGATCAGCCTGTGGAGCACTGTGTTATCACTGACAAACGTCACCACCGCCTCAGCAAACTTAGAATAGCAGGAGATATCCACGGGCGTGCAGCGGTTAAACACAGGCAGAGCTTTACTGCAGAGAAAGAGGACAGCATAGCGCAGAGTAAGCAGAAGAGGAGACTCAGGCAGGCTTGCCTTTAAGAGGAGTGAGCAGAGAGACTTACCTCTGAGGAACTGGAAGTTTGGGACACTTGTCAAAGCGCTCCGGAAGGCTTGGGTACTTATGGCCAGCCAGCTCATAAGAGCAGAGCTCAGAGCCTGAAAAACAAAAAGAGAATAGCAGAGAATGATATAAATGCAGGTGCTCTCAAATCTAGAGCAAATGGAGGAACCAACATAAGCATGAATATATCAGAACTGATAAGAGCCTTGAGCCTCATATGTAAGATCTCATGAATCACAAAGTCTAAAGCCTGTAGCACACTGAGACTGCCAGTTTGTCATGTTCAAAATGTGAGCAAAATTCGGGAACATCAGAGTCGCAATTTATAAATCATTACTCAATCATGAAGTTTCATTTTAATCCAGGAGAACGGAACTAAAAAAACAAACAAACATTCCTATTTAGTGGATTCAAGGAGCACAGTTATTTTATTACAAACGATGGCAGTACAAACAGATCACAAATCATCTGAGATAACTCATCCTTTAAAGGGAATAATTATAAATAAAGGTACTTTTTTAAAATAATTTTTGTTAGTTTGCAAAACCCTCTGTTTTAAATGCACTGTGGTCACGGCCGATGCCATGGAAACCAAGTCATAAAGAGTTTCAGCAAAATTTGCAATGTAGTTTACTATTTTATTACATTTGATATCAGCTAACTAACTCTTCATTCATCCTGCATTCTAGCTTAAAGGCTGAACAAAGACATAACAGAGGCAACATCATTAGCACCTGTCTGTTTATCTGAAAGATTTCACAGTCAGTCAAGTGTGTACATTTCAAGCCACGTTATCAACTGTAAGATTTTAATAAGGGATCAAGGTAAGTAGAGAAATGGACATGAGTGCTTTTGGCTATAAACTCACATAAGGCTTGTAAGTGGACCATTGAGGAAAAAATACATGGAAAATGTAGAATACTGGGCCTTGGATTAGCCCAGACAGACGACCTCTCCAAACAGACCCATAAACCAAACAACCTGCCGGATTCTGCAAGTGCACTGATTGATCATTTAAGTCCCACCCAGGTGACTAAGAAGGGGGGGGGGTCTCAGTTAAATAGCACCACTGTTGCCTAGCAACAGCACGAGAGTGTTTCTACAGCTTAAGTTCTTAACAGTGAACAAAACCTTACAGTCAGCAATAAGCACTACGTTAATGACATCATGCTAATTAGCACCCACCAGCTTCCATTCATCATTAGCCATTAGTGTAATCAGTCTTCTCTATTATGGCCTGCTATCAGTGATCTGCTAATCTACACTTACACAATAATGCCTTTAAGAATCTCAATCAAGCCCAGCGAGCCTGCCTTAAAGATTGAGATGCCCAAATGTTGGTGATGAGGTCCAATCTAAAGTCCTCACCGAAACCTACGAAGATCAGCACAAATGAATGGCGATAGGATACAGTTTATTCTAGAAACAAACATGTCAATCATGTCTATCTTGGAGCCAGAGGGCTTGTGTTAGAGCCTACAGACCGCAGAGTGGATGCACAGAGCTGAACCACTGGACTGTAAACAACAGACTCACTGCAGGAGAGAGGGTCAATAGAGTCTTTGTCCGGTCAACACACTCCTGTGTGTTTGTGTGTGTGTGCTTTAGGTGCTGAGAGTGTGTGTGCGAATGCATAAGCACCCCTGAATAGAGATACAGTGTGAAGGAGGATGATATGCTGGGGTCACCACTGCGCTCTGAGAAAAGTCTTTGTTTCGCCAGCGGACGAGGCTGCAGTCAACAGCTCGCTGCCGTGACGTGAGGGTGGCATCTGTGATGATGACCTGCAGCACTGTCCTTGACTAACAGTGGAACGTAGGCTACTTTCCACAAGGAAATCTTTCATATTAGTACCCTGATTGGCTTCCCATTTGTTTACATTTTGCTGTTACAGGTGACCACTAGGGATGTCCTAATCTAATGGAAATGGTTTAATTATATTTTAATAAAAATGTTTTAATTATAGTGAAGTATAGTGAAGTGTGTGTGTGTGTGTATATACATATATATATAAAAAAAACCATGGTATATAAATATATATTAAAATATATTAGATAAATACATATTAGGTCTGGGCATTATTAACTTTAACGCATTATTTACTTAACATAGACAATTATTTAATAGCGTGTTAATGCAGATTTTTAAAAAAATCTTTTATTTTATTTTGAAAGTTTGTTGCTTTTTGTGCTCGTGGGTGCATGCAGCACCGTACGTGTCGGCTGGTTTTTGCGGGGGTCAGGCGTCCCATTACTTTTGTCCATATAATATGTAATATGTTATAACATATAATATGGACAAAAGTAATGGGACCCCTGACCCCCACCGACACATATAGCACTCCCAATACTTCTGTCCATGTTATATTCACTACACCAACAGACACTGCATTCGGAGTTCCCCTTTTTAGCTGCTCTGGACTCTAATGGTAACTTGTTTTTCTATAACAAACTAGATAAAACGTGAATGTCCTGCAGTGACAAATAGCTTTGGTTGTATATTTTATTTGATTACATTAATGTTTAAGTTGAGATTTACAAGAAATCTTATAACTACAATAGTTTTAAAGGGAAGACTGCTTTTAAAAAGCTCCTTATTTGTTTAAAGTGTTTACAAACCAAATGTTATTGCACTTTTGTTCATGTAGCAGTACTGAATTAATGATTTAATTTTGTGTGTAACTATGCGATTAATCACAGAAAACCGTGCAATTAATCCCGATTAAAAATCTTAATTGTTGCCCAGCATTAATGTATATATATATATACACACAAACACACACACACACACACACACATATATATATATACATATATGTGTGTGTGTGTGTGTGTGTGTGTGTGTGTATATATATTTGTGTGTGTGTGTGTATATATATATATTTGTGTGTGTGTGTGTGTATGTATGTATATATATATATATACCCCTTTAAAAGCAGTCTTCCTTTATACTCTGGCCTAAAGAAAAGCTTACTGCTCAGACAAAGCTTCACATATCAATTCTCAGATGGCCTATGCTTTTTACACAGGTCTGTATGTACCTTGTATTTGACAGTATAAAAAGGTCACCTTAATTTAAGTCTTTGCTTATGGGTGACATCAACGTAGTTGGTACCACATAAGCCCAGTCCCCGTGTAGCACAGTGCATTCTGCTTCATTGGTGGCGACTGCATTTGCACGCATCACTTTTATCACAGGAGGCTCTGGCGCAGAAGCTCCATTTTTCCTAACAATACCACCAATACACATAACTGTCACATCGGTTATGCTGGTCTATAAATACGCACTATTGACTGAGGGAATTCAAGCCCATCTATACTTGCTCTTCATTTCACTGCAAACAATAAGGCACATAAAGGAAAATGTCTAGTCTCAGTAGATGCAATATTATAACTGACTCAGTATGTGAATTCTCATGTTGCCCACTACCTCTGCACTGCTTGGCTTGTGTTGGTGTCCAGTGAATCGTAAGGCTTCCTCTGTTACTGAGTGACTCACTGTTGTGCATGGCGAAGCGCTTTAGGTCTCCATACGTCTTCATCTCCTCAGTAGGACACAGAGACACACACAGGGCCATCGACTTTATCTTCCTCTGAACAATGTCTATGTTGCAGGGATCCAGGAAGAACACATATCTGTAAAAAAGAGATAACATGCATTACATTTCTAATCAAACCCGAATATAATGCACATACCCTTCATGTCCAAAAATATCCAGACATCCTTTCCTAACATGGGTGTTCAAATGCACATTCACCGTTTGGATAAACTCCATAAAAGTGTGCTTCTTCAAACAGGAGCACTTTTGGACTAAACCATATCAGCATAGATGTCATTTCCACCACACTCTTGTCTTTTCCGCCAAATAGGGAAATGTGCTGAAAATGACTGTGGACAGCTAGTTCAGGTATTTAATGTATGTAGTATACAATAATTTAACTTAAATCATTCCCTACAAACTTATAGGAAGGTACAGCACATTCGAAAGTGACATGGAATAAAATATCATGCATTCACACATTTTCTTTTTTTAATTTTCTTAGGAACTCTACATGAAATTACATATCAGTTCCTTTTGCCATTGTCTATATCCATTGCAACCATCTAAACTACCTTCTATTCAGACTTTTTCCTGGAAAATGACATCACTGTGTTGGAAATAATGATGACAATGGTATTGTATTTTGTGTGAAAAACAATGCTCACAACTGTCTACCCTCAAAAATGATGTTTTCAGATACATAATATTTACAAACATTATTTTCATGCCTGAATATTTGAATTCTTGGTGTGGGACAAGGGCTTATCAGTGATACTGAAGCCTATAAAGATGTTGAAAATTAAGAAAAAAATCATAACAGATGGTAAAACCATCCAAAAAAGGCCTGTCAGTAGTACAGGATCTCTGGAACAGCAGTGGAACCATGTTCTCTGGAGTGTTGGAACTCCACTCAGTACCTCTGGAATGAGTGGCGTTTGTAATTCAGAACTAATCGTCCAGGATCAGTATCTGACCTCACTAAGGCGTGTTGTGGCTTTATGCAATCACATCCGAGTTGTAGAGTATCAGACATTTAAAATGATAACATACAAAACTGAAAAAGAAAGTAGCTATTCAGACTGACTAGAACTGTTCATCTTCACTGGACAGATAAGATACCACAATAGAGTGTAGAATACAAACCTTGGCATTGTGTGATAAAAATCGACACCAAGCCACGCATATTTTCATCCTAGGACTGCAGGCTCACACCAGTTTTTTGGCACAGAGGTGAAGCAAAGGCTTGTTTCTACACTTCGTTCATTCCTAGCCATCGTGACTGTGGCCTTGCCTCGGTCTTTCATAAGCTGTGGAGTGGGCACCGCGCCCACATGGAGCCGTGAGGCCCATTGTCCTGTATATTCAGCACAAAAGCAGCCTGTCAGATTCTGAAGACACATGCGATTGCCGAGAAGGAGAAAACAAGAGCGAAAGAGAGGGCTTGAAAGCTAAAACAGGGCTGTCATCGCTGCTGTGCTGAACAGGTTTGATACGTGACTGCGACGAGATGGAGCGCTCCGCCCACAGTCCCATCATGTCCTCTCAGGCTTGTCTGAATGCACGTCAGACTCTATAAAGCCGGTACCAGGCCTCTACTGACCTGCGCTCCAAACAAAACACGCACAAACAAACAATCTTCCTTAATCTTGCTAAAAAAAAAAAAAAAGACAGCAAATGACTTTGCCGTGCTCTGCCCACATTTTCTCATGCCAACAATTGCAAGACTGAACAAGCTTTACAAAATAAACCAAAATAAACCTAGAATGGAATTGTTCCAACTTTGTCTTCTTTTAACAGTATCTATTATACTCTAGAAGAACATAACCTGTAGACAATGCCAGGTAAAATCCTAAGATTTCCTGCATATAGGTATTACATTTCTCTGTGACACTACTCCAAGTAGTCGCAAGTTCTATACTTAATAAATGTTTAGGTGTTGACATCCACATAAGAAGGTACGCACATTAAAAGTATAGCAGCATCAGCCCACACTTCCAATATTTATGCATCTCTAAAAATGAATACCATGGAAATAACAACACACTTCTCCTCCTTCTAGTTCTAGTTTCCCCTGCTCCCAATTATGGTTCACCACAATCGATCATCTCCAGTGCAGGTATTTTGACAGAACTGTGTTATGTACTACAGATTCTCACTGGGTTGATTGCTGGATGAACAGCTGTCCTGAAGGAACACATGCAGGTAGTGGTGAAGATGGTAGGTTAAAAAGGTCAACAATGGTAAATGTAATCAACAGGAAAATAACAATACGCTCAGCCACAATTTAATATGACTGACAATACAGGGTTCAGGATTCAATATTCTGACGATATTTTGGACAATGTTTGGATGAAGATGACCCCAGTCATGTGGTTTCCAGCTTATTAAGGAGACTGGAGCTGTGAAGCAGGAGAAGAAGTGTACGTATGAACCAGGGCTGAAGGATTTGGTTAAAATATTTGAGCTTTTTCTTACAAATACTGTCATTTAAACTGCAATTGTTTTCTCTACATAAAGTCCCTAACGTGTAAGGCAGTCTACAGTATGTCAAAACACGCACACATCTACAGACTTAGGTTTCTGCAGTGAATGAACCAGAAGAAATGATGAAGCTGTTAGGAACCGCAGTTAGTACAAAAACAATAATCATTTAAACTAGTGTCGTAATAGAGTATTAAACAAAAATTAGACAGCAGCAAAATATTCCCCCAATTAAAAACAAACAACAAAAAACCCCCAAAGATTAGTGAACATATAAACCATATGGAAGTTTTAAGCCAAACGCAATCTATGCAAATACTTATAGAAAGGTAAACATGGTCACACCTATACAAGCCCACAAGGAGGAAAAGAGGCGTTTTTGTGATGTTTTCCAAAAGCTTTAATTTATGTATGCAAAATAACAAAAACAAAATAAAGCACTAACTCCCACTGTAACACTATTGATAAAATTAGATTTTCTTTTCATTACACGTTATGCATTAAAGAGTTTTTATTTGACTTTATTTTAGACTTAATATTTTATATTGTTCTGCCTCTGTGTGTCTATTCGTAACATAAGCAATTTCTTCCGGGACCAATTCAGTTTTCTGATTCTGGTTCAAATACAACATACTAAACCACAGACTGAAGCGAGTTTTGTAAGTTGGTTACTGAGGCTAGAGGCTCCACACTCTGTAGACACACACCAGTGGCTCAACATCTCTCCCTCAGATTGTAGTGTTTATTTCTTAAACTTTAGTCAGCTGAGCATGACTGAGCCAGACCTGAGCCCGTCTTGCACTGGTTCATCATCTGGTCAGAGTTCTCCTGTTGTGAGTTACAGTGCTCTCCGAGCTGAAATAAACCATTTCTACGAGACGTTCGACATTCTGAACAGATGATACGAAGCATATTAAACAACGAGTCTGCCTGTGGCCTGACACACTGCTACACAACACTGCAATTCTGAGGTCCAGTTTGATAGAAGGACTATATTTCTCAGCAAAGGCCTTGAAAAGCCTAAAAAATCATTCAAATTAAATATCATGTGAAATTTCTTCATCATTTTGGCCATATAATAAGTAGGATAATGCAGTCCACTAGTCATTATTCAAAGATAAATGACTTAAAGATGATACCTACTCTACACATCATTTAATTATATATTATTTCCTACCAAACACAATTACATATTTATGATACAGTGCATTCTGTATCAAACATGCTTTAATATGGATTTTACACTTTCCATGTCAAACAATGGCAAACAACATTTGAATCTTGAATATCTCCTCTTCTACCCACTAACACAACTGTGACAAAAAACTTGCACTGTTTTTTTTTCATTATCTCTGCTGATAATAGCAACTTATAAGGATTACATTTTCTTAAAGCTAGAGGGAAACAGTCGTCACAGCTAAAGCTAGAGGCCCGGACGTCACTGCATTTTTCGTGGCAATATATAATTTTTCATGCATTTTAGTGCTAAATTATTAAGAAATATAGAATTTACTAATTTTGTGACATTAATATTAATGTAAATTAGGCTACACTTCCATATAAAAAACAACCACACATTTTTTGGTACAGAGAACACAAAGAAAGCGTGTCTTGGGATGGTAAAATACCGCTGTACTCAGAGGCGGGAGGTTTGAAAGTAGCCAATCCGAGAACGCTATTTATTTCTCCTTGCTGCTGATTGGCTGCTGCCCTTTGAAGCGGCTGCAGTCAAGAGATTTCCACCGTGGAGCGTCTCGAGCATTCTCGTGTTTTTCGTTTTGTTCTTCTTAAAGTATCTGAAGATCGATTTTTTTGACAACATTAATTTGGGGGCATGTTTAGGGTTTACACTATACATTTTTTTTACCACATCACAACATTGCAGTTTTTCACTATATGCAGGTGCTCTTGGAACGTAACCCCCATGATAAGCGGGGGTTTACCGTATATGTGTGTGTAAACACACATACATAGACACATATATTCTGTCTTTGAATATTAATGACCAAATAAACGAGAGCCTTTCATTACATAAGGAAATGAAGCGAAAACTCTAGGTGGGCCGGGTATCCCAGGGTCGGTGTCATGGATAGCATTAACAGCTGATTGAATGAAGACACGTTAATCTATGTAAGCCAAATGAACTCTGACCTGCTAAAAGCCTTAGCCATTCAGCTTTCTCTTTCTGTTGATCGCATGACCGCCAATGACACCTCCAGTGTTTATTCTCATGTACTGCCTTGAATAGAAAGACCGCTGACCTTCCTCGGGTGAGCGCTGTTGTGTCAGAGCGCTAAACAGGAATCGGCTGACCATCACAGTCATACAATACAATCAGCAACACCATGGGAAAAGAGAGACAGAGACGGAGAGGGAGAGGTGGAGATGGAGAGCATTGACAGCTGTGCAGACCCTAATTGAATCCCATGGCAGCTGTCGGCTCAGTGGAGGCCTACATCAGGTATTTGCGTTCACCCCGGTGAGCTGTCACTCACTCGGTTCTCCCCTCAACAGTGGGCCTGCTACCCGCTGGCCCACTCTCACCTCGTTATCTGAAACCAGGAACACTACCACTACTCCTAAAGCAAAACACCAGTATACTGTCCACTCATGCTGCCACCTAGATTAACTTAGAAACTAAAATTACTGCTATAACAGATTTTTTAAAAATTATTACTCGATATTATTGACTAACTGAAGAACAAATTTCCAAAACTCACTCAGTCCATTTTCTGTGATTTTTTAGGTAACACTACTATTGGCATATTTTTACATGACCTCTTTAAGTGCAATAGTATAACTGACCAAAACTTACTCAGTCCTTGCATAATACACTGTACAAGATTAGATGAGTTTCCAAAACTCACTCAGTCCACTCGCACAGTGGGACTTACTTACTGGTACACAGAAATATGTTTACAATTTTTATGCAGTTAGCTGTCATTAACTCTATGCTGTGTCATATAGTAGGATATAAATATTAAACTTGTACATCGTTTTGTGACACTGAATATCAATTTACTTAAAAAATGTTTTCATTATATTTCTTAAACAAATTTGCCCGAACTGAAATGGGGAGGAGTTGCACTGAAAAATTACAAGTAACTGTAATATTTCAATTAAAAAAATTATTTCCTTTAAGAATTGCTTTCCAAACAAGTAAAACGTGATTTTCAAAAAAAACAACAAAAAAAAACTTTTGGACTGAGTGAGTTTTGGAAATTTGCTCTTCAATTGTTAACTACTGTTAATTAATTGTTAGTTTTTTGTTATAGTTATTGTTATTCCATTTGCACTATTACTACTGTTTTTTCCCCCTAACTCTTTATTGTCTTATCTTTATTCCTTTTGCTGCACTGAGCATGTTTATGACAAAAGAATTTCCTAACTAAAGTTCTTTCTTATCTTCTTATCTTATCTTATCTAATCTGATGACAATTATAATTATTGACCCATGTATAGTCTATTATTATTTAATGCATTAACCTAATGACTATCATAATTCACTATTATTAATTAGCTATTGACTTATCTATTGACTTTAGTCATTTGTTTACTATTACTAATAGTGATCAGATATGATTGCAACTGTCTGTAATTAAAGATTATTTCTGTAACTGATAAACCGAAAAAAAAGTTTCACAAGTTTCATAACTGAAAAAAATAATCATAAGTGGCTAATCAAACCCTTATGCTTGATGATGCATTCTCTCACTTTGCTCCTCTAACAGCATCACATTCCAAGTTCTGTCTGAGAGGAGCCATGAAACGAACATCATTGGTAAGATAGAGGAGGGACTAATTTTCCAATTAATGCAGAGACTATAGTTGCATTCACACAGGAAGTTCTGGCCATTTCACCAAATTTCACTGATTATTTCTTCCCTTCATTATTACAGCCAAATCATAGTTCTTCTTGAGATCAGTAGATTACTGTGACAATTTTGAACCTAAACATGATTTTCCAGATAAATTCTAATAAAAAAACAAAACAAACAAACAAAAAAAAAACCAGTTGTTTGGACTCTTATTCAGTCAACGGTCACAGCATGAAGCACAGTCGGCTGTTGTCGTCCTGGGAGATGAAGGAGAGGTGAAGTGCACGACGTAAAACTTATGCAGACAGGAACTGTCACAATTTTCGTCACACTGACTTGAACTGGCATCCGCTCTCTTGGTGTCCCTTTCGTACAATTTATGTTCAAATCTGTGAGACATGCGCTTTCTTCTGGTACCAGAAGGAGCCATGTTGCTTCCTACACTTCTTGTAATGTACTGCAATCTGTCAGAAGGACTGTGTGGATTATATTAATATTATAGAACCTTTTATTAATACATGCTTTATGTGAGACCCATTAACATGTCTACTTTTTTGTAGAATCAAAACCCTCATTCAAAAATAGTTGCTGTGACACCATGGACCATGGACTCCACCGGCTGAAGCTGTCTAACCCATGGCAATGTTTCCCCAGTTTCCATAGATTCAGCTGCATCTGATAATCCTAAAGAAATTCAGCGTGTATTTCTACAATGATGTCCTCTGAGTATGTGCTAGAGGGAGTACACAGTGCTTTCCTCTGCAATGTGTACTGTCAAGAAAGCTACTGCTGAAATTAATTGAACTGAACTGAATTAATAATTCACGCTCTCTCCAGGTATATTTCTATGCTAATGACAGGTACCTACTCGGTAACACGCTAGCCGGCGTCCCAGATCTAGGCTACACTAGCATCAAGCCAGTTTTAAACAGTTCAGGCTAGCAGTATGTGCAGTTTCACTTTATTTTAACACAGCAGATCCTTGGTCAGCTGTCAAATATTTCTAATGATGCACATAATTGCCATCTAATGTGGTAATTACAGAGTGAGTCAGGAAAACGCTGAGGACTTAGAGGTCTCCAGAGCAGCACTACATGGGGTAAAGCTGGAAAATGTTCCAGTATAAAAGATGACATTCATAAACCTGAATGCCAAGTGTGATTGGGCCCACGTGATTTTGGTTGTATGAGTCAGCAAAGATCTTAGGGGAGCGAAGAATGAAATTCATGAAGGAAAATTTGGGTCTCTACCTTGCTGACTGCTGCAGATATGAATGATCTTTTGCTGTGCTACAGGGAAATGCACAGACTGATACTTATTCTAATACGGTGTGATTCCACTGTGAGTCATGCAGGAGCGAAGGAGTCAGAAGCATTTGAAAAATAAAAACAAAACTCTAAATTCTAGAAAAATGAAGTGTGTATAAACTCACTTATATATCATGATTATGAACGATGCGCCTAATAAAACTACGTTAGATGATCTTATTATAAGAATAAGATCATCTAACACGGCTCTTTCCTAATTATCGAATACACACTGAACATAAAATGCAGAAGCTGTGCCAGTGCGATGAAAAGTGAAATCTGTTCCCTGTCTAAAACACCTGTCTTTCTAAAAAAAAAGGATATTCATTGAGACATTTTTCAAGCTGTTAAGTAACCTCGCATCACCAGTGAAGGCTTCACTAAATCACATAAATTGCTTCTGGTTCTGCTGAGTCACATCTCCAAACTCATGGCACACTTTAGTCCAACCACACTGACAGCAGAGAAAGTAATCTGACATGGATGCAAATTAAAGGGGTCTGAAATACTTGCCGTTCCACCACTGACTGGCAGGCATTAAGCACTGCGAGAGGTGTGACAGTGGCCTCCTTCAGGGCCTTTCTGAATTATTAAAGTTACTGTGTGGTTCTGCCAGGTCTCTGGCGTCTAAAGGTGAAGCCGCAGCTGCCTGACATGTGCATTGATGTGATAATCGAAGAGCACAGAGTCGTACCCCTGCGCTGCCGGTGCCCTTGCCCGCGCAAGGAGATGCTTGAGAAAGCAGAAAGCGTGGACAGACGGAAAGAGACAAGAAAGAACGCTGACTCACTTTCTGTCCGTATGGTCCAGGCCGCTCAGCTTGACCCCTTCGATGGCCTCGTTGCGCTGGCCACAAGTGTTTCCATAGCTGTCATATCCAAACACCAGCCGCGCTGCGCCCCCTGTCACTATGGTGTACCCACAGATAGCACCCTAAAAGAACCATCATGCACAGCAAGCACAAATCAGAAGAATCAAAATCTATGTATATAACACACACATATACACACACACCTATATATATGTACACACACATGTTTATATACACACACACACATATATATATATATATATATATATATATATATATATAAACCTTGGTGTTTTAGTACCCTTGTAGCATCTTGTTGCCCTGAGGCAACAAACCAAAAGTGGTCTTACTGCACAGTGTTGCCCCGAGGCAACAAATGAAAACTACAATTTTAGTATATAAATAAAGACAAAAAGTGTCTTTACTCAATCAGATATGCTTCT
>JBBJLS010000128.1:4857991-4869180 GCA_037577275.1 Bryconaethiops microstoma
AGGCCTCTCTCATCTTTTTAAGTGGGAGAACTTGCACAATTGGTGGCTGACTAAATACTTTTTTGCCCCACTGTATACAGTACATCCATTGTCCCTTTATTATTTTTTAATAAGTTGCAAGTCAGCACTTAGGACTTTTTTGCATTGGTTTTGATGTCAAGACATGTCAGAATTATTGTAAAAATGTAAATGGTAAATGATGGTTTACATAAACAAAAGGGGACACAACAGTGACCACAAACTAATATCTCATCTTGTGAACAGTGAAGATTTGTCTCAAATATTTGTTTAAAGACTGAGAATTCGACAAGACTTTCTCACTCCTTCATCTGAATGATCTGGTTAAACTACTTTTCTCTCGCCTTTCCAACTATCGTTTCTCTCTCATATTGTGGGAACACCCTTTTCTTCAGTGAAGTAGTTCATTAAGCCCCCTCCCTCTCTTTCTTTGCCTCTGCCCGTCTCAGGTCACTTTCCCAACAAAGCCATGCCCTCGGCGGGCACCCTGCCATGGATCCAGGGCATTGTCTGCAATGCCAACAACCCATGCTTCCGCCACCCCACCCCTGGAGAATCCCCTGGAGTAGTCGGCAACTTCAATGATTCTATGTAAGTTTAAACCTTTGTCAGCTTATGGCAACAACCCAAGAGAGCATTAATGTAATGTTGTAAGTTGATTTGTGTTTGATTACAGAACAAAAGAACTAATGTTAAAAAAAGAAAAAAATCAATTAAAATTTAAGAAACTTTTTTTCTTTCATTTTTCTTTTTTTTCCCAGAATTTCACGACTTTTTTCTGATGCCAAGAAAATCCTGCTGTACAGTCAGAATGACAAGAGCCTGGATGGGTTTAAAGAGCTAATCCATGCAGTGAAAGCTTTGCAGAATAACAGTTCAGGTAAGCAGACAGTAGATGTGACTTTCAAAAGCTTAAGTTAAACACGCATTGTGCTGAAACTTTAGGGATTAGTCTCACCCACTTTGTATTGATACTGGATAAATGTCTGGCATTTAGTATATGTGAATCCATGTGTAACTGTAATTGGCTAAGACGTTCCTTTTGAATATAGTGAAATTTTCCACTGGGAAAGGACGTGGGTGAGCGGATCATGGTGTTCAGTCATTTTGGGCAAGCCACGACAAGTCAGTGATGGGATTGGTGTGGGCGATGATAGGCGGAAGATACACACACACACACACACACACAGACACGTGCACACACCCCTTTCCATTCAGTCCTCACACGACACCTGCCTTCCCCATACCACTTACTGGCTAAACACTCTAAAAATCCCTCTTCCCAGTAACACTTAACGCTCCTCTCACTCACAGGCGAGTAATCTATAATTGTGTTAGACTGTCTAATGGAGGCAGAGCATCAGTGTTGGGATCGTATACGGTGATTCAGCGTGCTATTTTTATAGCATGTGTAGACCATGATTGATGTAGCTATATCTCAGGACATTGATGCCTTTAGATTTTCAGTAAATTACAGGAAAGGTGTTGGCTGATATACATTTTTTTACAGTAAATTGGCATGGCTTTTCAGTGAGTTTGGAGGACGTATTCAGCTACAGTGTGCTTTCACAATATCGTTCATGCTCTTATACCTGAGTTATGTTATTAAGCCACTGCTAAAGCCCGTATCATATGCTAGCGATATGATGTCATCAGTTTATCATCTTTATCTTGTCCCGTTTTATAACCTTATATCTCAGCCGTGTCTGAAGTCACGTTCAGTGTTTAACAATGTGCATTTGAAATGCCCAGATGCCGAATGTGAAACAAGTGCAAGCAAAGCAAAAGCAATGTGCTATCAAAAATGTAATGGAAAGGAACCAAGGAAGGACCCCTAATGAAGTAACAGCTTCAGAAGTGCATCCCTGCACCCTTACATAACAATAAGCTTTGAACTGGCTTTCCAGGTATTGTGGAGCTTCTTCATGTTTCCTCATGCTGCGATTACATTCTTTTTTTGTCTGTATTATTTTCGTGCGGTTATAAACAGATGGCGGAGCACATGAAAGCAGTGCAGGTCACTGGGTTTGACATTATTGGCTCTAGCTGCTTAGCTAGTTCCGTTTAAACTCCTTCACACCAGGATCACAGCTGTGAGGGTTGTGAAACCTTTTCTGGTTTATAAACAGTGCACAAACCGGCCATTATTTTTACCCAGGAAGGTTCTTCCTGAACATTCACTGGTTAATGTGATCACATTGACTCATTTACATTAGCGCATTTGTTACATTTACCTCAAGGTTTAATATTATTAGAAAAGTACTCTTTCAGTATGCTATTTTTAGCTGCCACAAGGATGTTGGTATCATGCGTATTTTATCATAGTTTGTTGTAGTGATATAAGTAGCTGAATGGGAATTTGTCTTGCAGTTTACTGTTCTGATCTTCAGAGACAGTGAATTACAGTCTGGCTTTTTGTTGAGCGGTTATAAATCTACCATATCATAACAATACTGCCGCACCCGAAGGGTTTTGTCCCATTGCTTACAATCTACTGAGTTGTTGGAGCAGCCACATATTATATAGCGACTCCAGCAATTCAGTAAATCTCCTCTGTTCACTCCGCTGTTCACTCCTTCTCCTGGTTGGAAAAAAACTTCAGTGTACCTTTTTAAAAGCCTCCAAAAAAGGGTTCTTTATTTAAGCCATTAAATAACCACTGGTTCCCTAAAAACTTTGAATGAATGGTTCTTTAGAGATCCAATTCTGTAAATGAGATGTGTGCTTATGGAGACACCTGTTAGTTGGAAGAAGCTCCAGAAAAGGTGAAAGGAAGACAGAAGACCAGTTTAGAAACTTTACATCATGCGAACATTTTAAACCTTACTCACAAATCTTCTTTTTTTTTTAACATGATTCTTTAAGGAACCGTAACGGCTTCTTCTATCACTCAAATAACTTTCTGCGACTTTTATTTTTATGAGAGTACAGTGCTGTAATCTAATCTGTAATCAGTTTGGGACCATTTCCACTGATTCACTTGTCTTGACATGTTCACACAACAATGTAGCTTCCTTTTTGACAAAAAAGGAAATGTATGGTTTTGGTATGACCGTGACAGTCTTCACTCCACAGCTTTTGTTTTACTCCTCACCAGCCTCCACCTTATTCTGGTTCTTTCTCAAGAGTGGATTCAGTGAGGAAAGACTCTAACAGTGCAGGAATCTATCATGTCCTGGAGCCTTTGCCCTCCTCTCTAAGAATGGAGAGTGGATACATTTCCAGCCTTTGTTCCCTCGAGGAGGCAGACAGGAAAATGGGGGGGGCATTCAATCCGTCAGGCTACGGCGAGCGGAGATTTTGGCCGGCCTTTGGGGGGAAAGGTGTGAATATGCGCACTTTACAGCATTATTTGAAAGCCCAGGTGTGGCTTCTGAAGTCGGAGCTACTAAACAAAATTGATTTGTGTTTTACACAGATGTCGTGTATTTATTCAACCTCATGTGTAACCAATGATATCTTGCATGCTAATGGGCTATTTGAAGAATGACAGTGCATAATTTTTTTCAACATGCCACAACCTGTGCACTTGGTTTGATCTCTGCTTTTCTTTGTGTGTGGTGAAAATCAAGTGAACCGCTTTCATTTCCTTAATGAGGCAGTGAAATTCTTTGTCCTTTCACTTCTTCTAATTTCTTGTGCCGTTTTTCATTAAACATTTTACCTTGGAGTTTAAATAGTTTTAGATGCCACACGGTTTAAGAGGCTTTAAAATAAGTCATATTACTCTGACATCTGTTGCCTGTTCTGTATATCTACTGCAGAAACACTTCATATCTTGTCACGTCTATGCTTATTTGGTCTATATGATTGGGCTACAAATAGGGGACGCTTATCAAAGTGGACTTCATTAGTTACTATAGTAAGTAAGTGATAGTATAGTCAGTGATGCTAGCAATACAAGCCATAAAAAATCTCATATAATGTATCCTGAAAAGGAAAGTATTACAAATGTGTGGAAAACCATATCAGTCTTTTCAAGATGGTCCCGGAATGCTTGTCCCCACCAGAGTGCGTGGCAGATGCAGTGACGGCGCTCAGCCCATGTCTGTGTTATACCTCAGGGCCCTTCCTGCTCGGGCATGCGCTTGAACTTTAACAGATAAATGAAACCTAATCTAGAAATCTGGAGTGCATACAATGGCCGTACACCTCAATGAGTACCTGAGCATTCAGCAAGTGGGTACATGTACAATAAACAAGGCTTAGGGACATGTTAGGTATGCACATGAAAGAGAAATTTGTGGAAAAGGGGATAGCATTTTCCTGAATTAATCCCAAAATGAGTGGGCGTTTTTCAAGGTGCATATTAACGCTGTATTTGTTCTCCTCAGGTTTCAAGCTTAAAGATTTCCTTAATGACAACGAGACCTTATCCACGTTTCTCATGCAAAACGCCTCGTTCCCCGAGAACGCTGTCCAAGACATACTGAAGGCAGATGTGAACCTGGAAAAGGTGAGCCTTGAAATAATAGCATATCTGTGGGTTGGCATCTCGACCCTGTTCCTTATCTATAACATGGGTTATTACTGCACAATAAACTCTTTGGCCAATACCATTAAACAAATGTTTCACTCAGATGATATGTCTGTCTCTGAAAGTACCATATTGTTTTCGACAGTTCATGTAGTATTTAGAACACGCATAACTGTTTTTAGGTGACTTTATTATTAGGCTAGCCCGACAGGTTGTAATTTTCAGCTATGAAGAAGACACTCAAGTGCACTCTGTTACTGTGCCTAGTACAGAGATTGACCGTTGGTCAGATACTATTTAAATTTCACAGAAGACTGGCTAAAGACAGGCTGGGCAATATGTATTGTCATAATAATGTCACAGTATCTCACAATATGCTTTTCTGAATAGATTATATATATTGTCAGCACTTAAAGAATACTGGCCAACTGCATTTTTGTTATAAAGTGAGCATAATTAGTCCTGTTTAAGTGAATTAGTGCATTGCAGTGTGTTATCAGATGTTATCAAGTGTCAGAAAAAACAGTCAGATGCAAAAGTTTCCACTGTTTTGTTGATCTTTTACATAAACTGTAATCTTGCATTAAAACGTGCACTCTGCAGAAGATGTTATTTTTTCTTAGAAAACCAACAAAACATGTCATTTCAGAGGTGCCCAAACATTTGCATTTGACTGTATATATTGCCATACTGTGAATTAGGATAATTTTGTGATCTTATAGTTTTTGCTATATTACCCACCTCACCATTAGACCAAAGGCACATATTTACAGTGTACCATTATGTTCCATATTGAGTCAGTGTATAATGGCTGATGACCAATGTAGGATGGTTACTGGATCAATAATGTTGGTTTATGCAATGTGGGATGGCTGTTAGTTTAATAAATGTAGAAAAGCTGTCAGCAGTCTGATTACGCTGACATCTTTACAGTATACGTGTGTCATGTATATGCAATCAATGCAGGCCAACTACTTTATGACATCCAAGCCGAAGAACCAGCCATATAACTATTACATGGACAGTCTATATACATTATTAATCCTTTCACCCCTTAAGCCTCCAGCTTTTCTCTCTGCCCTGCACTCTTCGGGGTGTTGTAGGTGCTATTAAAGGGTTTCCGGGTCCATCTGAGGGATATGTGCAGCAGCTCTACCCTGGACGACTTTGTGAACATTACGAACAGAAATGTGTCCAAGTTAACCCAGGACATCATCTGCGGCTCCTCGCAAACCTGGCTGAACCAGGCCGAAAGACACTTCTTGGCCAACATGGACTTCTTCAAGCCTTTAAGGGTAAGAGGGTGAAATCACGATAAAAAACAAAGGCCCGATTATTTCTAAGAAAAAAAAGTTGCCATTTTAAAGGATAGTGAGTAGGCCGGGGTGTGCTTTTTAAACTAGCCCTATAAAACACTATTTGGGTCAGTATTATCTTAACAGTACAATTTGAAACATAGTGCATATTGTAAAAACAAGTCCCAGGTAAAAAAAATCTTCCTTTCTTTTCTACAGATTCCCTTGTCTTAATGACAGTGCCAGTCCTATAAAGTATGTTTATATAGATGGTTCCTGTCCATTTAAACCAGAACACAGAACACATCATTAAAAATGTAACATTCCAGGATTTTGCAAATCACCAGGCCTCAGTCCTAGTGCTCAAGTTAAAATATTGAAATGCTGCAATAAACTCTCAATGTCTCTCACCACACAGTTGGGTGCGAAAAATGTGACCCAATTTGGTAGGAGAATGACCTTGATTGTGCAGAAGCTTACAGAAGTCAACAACCTATTCGTGGAAATGGTTGTAAATGACAGCAGGAAAGCATTTGTCGGATCCCTTTCTGTTTGTGTGTGTATGTGTGTGTGTGTGTGTGTGTGTGTCTGTACGTGTTTGTGTAATGGCAAGAGCAGACGCTGTTAAATGATGTCCATCCTGCTGTCCCTTCAGGGATAATGAATCTAGCAAGGTGAAGAGGTCATCGCTTTCCCTTATCAGGAAACTTTATACCTGCCCCTCACACCTCACTGACCGCTGTTGTTTTTCTTCTCTGAGACGTACACCAGGTGACTGACTCATTGATGTGCAGTTTGCAGAGAGTCAAACAAACACTGGGTTGAAAAGAAAGAGGGAGAGGCAAACAGAGAGAGGGGGACGAGAGGCTTGCCTTGGCTTGTTCTCTGTACACTCCTATCTTAACATGTAGCCTGGAGATATGCTTGGGAATTATCGCACGTCAAGACAACTTTAGCTGTATTTGTCTTCGCCTTATACCGGTTTATCAGGAACCCACTAACATCACGTTGTGCCCTACAGTATGCTGATCTTCAGAGTCTGACAATGAGTCAGCATGGGGATTTTGGGACAGTAATTCTCTCATAGGCAAAGCAAATAGAAATAAATGAGACTGACTTGCAGATGGCTTGTAAACAGAATTACTGGCATGTGTCTTATACTTTGTTGAATAATTAACGTACAATACAACATTTATGGTTTTATTTCATTGTTTATTTGAGAAATGACATAGGTCATTTAGATATTAATCTAAATTCTGATTTATAGCCTCATAATTTAGATACTGTAATATTATTCCTGAAACTGTCAGGGCACTGGCACACACTAATTTCGTGTAATAGTTAAAACACAACACAGGTTAGATTTAGAGCTGGATTACATCATTGTTGTGTTATGAATTGACCAATGATCATGCCTCTGTTATTGAATGTAGGACACTAATACCCTTGCTGGACCAACATCTTCTGTTCAAAATAACAGTTTTCTTTGGTTTCATTTGAAAAAAACAAAAACTCAAATGATTAAACTCTTTGCTCTTCCCTTGCAGTCAGACATGAGATCAGACAACAGCAATGCCAATCTGGTTGCCAAGGCCACAGACAACCTTCTAGAAAGCCTGGGTTCTTTGGCTGTAGAGGTAAGCCTCATGATCGATTCATACTCTTAAAGCTATAGTTAAATGAGAAATCGCTGCAAAGTGTGGGGTTACTGCTACAAGTTTGGACACAGAAATGTGTGCATTTGCTGTAATCTTGGTTTGGAAATTCCACAGTTAAAAGTGCCTGCAAGCAGCACATTTAAGTGTGCAACTGATCAAAGTATGTATGTGAGTCTCAAAACATATTCACACAGATGACTAAGAGCTGTTAAGGACATAAAGAGCCTAATAATCTGAATGATGAAGAATGTAAATATGAATGTGTGTGAATGTGTGTCTCCACCACACCCACTGTTGCGATCGAGTGAAGGTTCTGTTCCCTCAGCCAGACTGAAAACAATAAGCTGTTTTCGTCTCAGATTTACAAGAAGAAGCGTCAGATGTACAGGCTAAAACTTCAGTGGAGGCCTTTCCTGCCTTTGCATGAGGCCAAGATTTCTTTCCATAGAAACTTCCAGTATCTTTCCAATCTTTTCATTCATCTCCTTGCTTTTGATGTTTCATAGTTGGCTGTACCTCTGTAAACCTATAAAAAGAAAATCTCAAGATTGTTTAAACCTTCAGATCTGCATCAACCAGACATTACATATGTTTTAGTCGTCCTGACTTGAGAATTTTAAGATTGGGAAAGAAGTCAGTTCACATTTATTTATTATTTTGCGCTGTACTTCCTCTGTGTAATTAAAAACACAAACAAAACCATGTTGTTTTATGTGATAATGGCGAGATCTGGAATTTTGAGTTCTTAATCATAGATGAAACTTATGTGTGTGAAACCCTCTATCTGCCTGTTCTCAAGTGTGTGTGCCTTAGATCGTAAAAGGACGGTGTTAAAAGTAATAGGCTTTTCGTTTTTTAAATCTAGGATTTTATAAGTTGTGTAGTGTAAGCAAAGCTTTAGACCCTGAATGCTCTGTAGTTTGTATCTTTTTTATTAATCCTTTAGAGGACTGTAGAAAGTGAAAGTCATTGAAAGGGTGACAGCAACTGCCAGGTTGCTGGAGCAGCAGTAAAGGTGTCGCGTCTTGCCTGAATGGGGCTGTAACTCACACTGTGGATCTTGTGGGGACAGTGGGGAGGAGTTGTTTCAACTCTCAGCTGGACAGAACTACAACCAGGCACAGCTGAACAAGCACAGCGAATGAACCCCAGCGAGCAAACAGGACAGAGAGAAGCTAAGACTCTCTGAAACAAGGTTGCAAATGGTCAGCATTTAGAGCGTGCGTACTTCAGATGTTTGATTTACACAGTTTGGTTTGTGAGTCTGAGATCTGTATGCTGGAACAAAAGCTTCTCTGTCTGCCCTCCATCCCGGAGCACTAGGGAAATCCTCAACCACAGAACACAAGCCCTTCCCTCTGGGTCATGATGGGTCCGAGAGCCATGTCCTTACCCATGAACTCCTGTAACCCTTTTATTGTGTCTTCATTGAGCCTGGTTTGGTGCAGATGTTGGTGCAGAACTTGGCTGATTGTCTACATTTAGAGTAAAGGGCAAATGTTCCTTGTAGTCCAGCACTTATTCAGTACTGCTGACACATTTTGCCTTATCTGCGTACGTCTGTGTTTGTTTCAGGACAGCTGCAACAGCTGTTTCCCAAATCGCCCTCGCTCCCTCCTCTCCATCTGCATGCCCTCTTATGTTGGTGCGCTGTTATATGAAATTAGAAGCATGTGACAGGTTGGCTTGCTGATGAAGCCGAGTGAGTCATTTCAGAGCCAAACGTTTTCCTCAGCACATCAGCAGTGCTGAAGCTGTTACGCCCAACACCTCTGTGCCCTCAGCTTTAGGCAAATGACCGACAGTAACTCTTCATTTGTCTCGTTTGTCTCCGCTCACGACTCCTGTTCTGGTTGACTCAGGACTTTGGGAGGAAAACACAAAAACAGAGAAGGAAGGCATGTTTGTAGCTGGGTCAAAGTGTCTCTGCTTCTCTTTTCCTTTCAGTTAGTCATTAACAGTTTTTTAAGGCGAATTGTATTGGTCATCTTTTGTTTTAAATAAGATCATATCTTTCTTATACCCTTTCATAAGAGCAAGCTTGTTACAGCGAGGTGTTTAGCTGGCTGAAGAGAGTTCGGTTTGGCAGCGCTGTAAGGCTGTTACTCCCTCTTTCAAGTAATGGTGAATAGAACATAAAACAAGAGTCGAACAAAAGCATTAGAACAGTGAAGGACTGGACAAACACATTGCTCACAGGGCTGGTGTGCACAACCTTAACAATCCATCTCACCTGCCCAGCAACAAAGGACTTACCTTTTATTCTGATATAGACACAGACGTGCATACACTGCAGAGTAAAAGTTTAGAAACAGCAATAACTTTGCAAAAATGGACATGACATTTGTATTTTACAAGAGATAACGACCAGTGTAATTTAAACATAAAACTAAAGAGTTTGATCAAAGTCTGCACTGATGGTGTACTACAAGACTCATACATTTCTATGGTTGATTCTTTTCAGGTGTTTTATGGCTAAACTTACCACTGGACAGTTTGTTCTGACAGATTTTTTTAGCCAGGGTTTATTTTGAAAGCAATAGAAAACAGAACAATAGCACTGTTTATTCGCTCCTCACCCTAAGTTCGCACTTTGCAAGCTAAGGAAACACACAGATTTGAATCACCAGTGGATAAGCCTAAAACATACACGGACCGTATGTGTACACACACACACACACACACACACGCACACACACACGCACAGACAACACATACACACACATGCACACACACACACACAACCATCACAACCACATTAGAGGAACAGGAACTTTTTATACATGTTAAATTAATCCAGTAAACCAAAATATAACTAAACACATGTTAGCAATCTACAGCCATTTTCAAATTCCAGTTATAAACCAAATGATTTTTATTTTGTTTTTGTTCCTGGTCATCATCATGTGCATCTGATTATCAAAAACATATGTAAAGACATCGTCCACTTAGTGGGATTTATAAACAAAATACAGATTATATTTCTCCAACATTTCAGCCACTGCATTGAATTAAATATAGTTAAACAGAACTAACTATGGTCTTTGTAATGAAACATGCTATTGATTGGAATACTTTACTCACCAAATATGCCAAGAAAAGGGCCAATGAACATTTGGCAAATTAATTTCGTTGCAAAATATTTTGCCGAAACACAGTTTGCTCTCATGCTTTTACTATGTGATGTAAATAACACCCGTCACTCCTATCAGTGCTAGCTTTCATAGTTTAGCCTGCAGTGTGAAGAATGTCACTGAGACAGTGTAGAAAATATCCTGAACACATTAAACAGCATACTGCTATCTAATACATATTTTATAAAATAGTGATTGTTCTTATCATACTATTATCTGTGTTGCATTGTGTTTGGTCTGGTATGTTCCTGTTCAGGCCTCTAACCTCTCCAATGTTCCCTTAGCTGGCCGGCATGCGGAGCTGGAGTGACCTGCGAAATGAGATCCTCTTCCTGACCCAGAATGCAACCGGTTCACCCACTCAGATGTACCAAGCTGTATCCCGAATAGTGTGTGGACACCCCGAAGGTGGTGGGCTCAAAATCAAGTCACTGAACTGGTACGAGGACAGCAACTACAAAGCTCTGTTCGGAAACTATAACAGCAGTGATGAGGAGCCTGTTTCACTTTATGACAACACAACAAGTAAGCGCTCTTCCCTGAATATTAAACCCCTTTAAGACATTCATGACATTCAGTTATTGATCTTAGGACTTATTTTATATAT
>JBBJLS010000128.1:4869280-4897080 GCA_037577275.1 Bryconaethiops microstoma
ATATACACACGTATATGTACAAAGAATACTTATGTACATATATTAATATTTATCATTATATTTTTAAATATATGACTACATCGCATGTTCATATTGTAGATTGTATATTATTGTATATTATATCATTTAGTATATTGTTCATTGTGTCTTTACATATTGTTGTTTTATACTGTTGTGCTTGAGAGACACCATCGACCAGAATCAAATTCCTTGTATGTGCTCGGTCAATAAACGCGTTTCTTATTCTGATTCTGATTCTGATGTTGCAGTAATATCTATACTTTTGTTAATTTATGTAGAGTTAATTTATGAAGAGTTCTCTAATGAGTTTTCTCATTTTACTTCAAATCAGTGTGCTGAAATTTGTGTCTGGAATAAATGCTGGAAGGAGTCAGTTACTCTTCGGTTTAAAATGCTCCAGACATGTTAAGATTGTGGAAATATATTGTCCTGAGCCTATGTTAAAAATGCCTGTTCATTTGTTTGATTGCAGCTCCCTACTGTAATAACCTAATGAAGAATATGGAGACTAGCCCCATCTCTCGCATGATCTGGAGGGCTCTGAAGCCACTCCTCATGGGAAAGATCCTGTACACCCCTCACACACCTGCCACACAGAAGATCATCCAAGAAGTGAGTAGCCTCAGGATAAGAGCACAACAATATTGTGGGCATTTATGGCCATAGGTCTTGCTGATGTTTTTATATTCTGTTGATGTACGAGGGTATGAACTGAATACAATGAATAGTTTTGGTTCTAAAACCTGAGTGGCTGAGTCGGCTTCAAAGCTGTTTTGAAATACTTGTTTCACACATGTACACTCATATGACCTGTTTACTAAAGTTATTAAAAAGCATGCTGCTGTTCACGGATTAATCTTTAACTACATTGTCTGACGCAACAATTCTTTTTTGCACTTTTAATTAGTAATGAATTAAACTGCAAACTGTGTTGAACTATACAAACCCTTGTGGCTTATCATTTTATTTCCTTGATATTATGAAAAAATCATACTGCAAAAATATTATACAAAAAAATGTGATTGTACTTCTCTAAAAAATGTAAGCATTTTTCTTCTCTGTCTCAGGTCAACCGGACATTTCAGGAGTTGGGTGTTCTCAGAGATCTGGGCGGAATGTGGGAGGAGACCAGGCCCAAAGTCTGGAACTTCATGGAGAACAGCGAGGAGATGGACCTAATGAGGGTAAGTTCAGCCTTGTACTCATCGCTGCCCCCCTGTGGTGGGCGCAGCATTGGCTAATTTTTACTGGCAAATATTTTACATGTGGTGAGCAGACCTTGCTGTTTTGTCTGTATAATGAGCTGTAATTTCTGACGGTTTGCTTTTTTTGTACTCAGACGTTACTCCAGAACAATGCCACTGCCACGTTCTTCAGTGCCCAGCTGACTGACACTCAGTGGAGCGTTCAGGATATTATAAGTTTCCTGTCCAAACAGTCAGAGGACACACGCCCACGTGGGACAGCGTTCACATGGAGAGATGTCTTCAATGAGACCGACCAGGCCATTATGAGCATATCCCGCTTTATGGAGGTCAGTTTCTATCTCTGCTTAACCTACCATCACTGTCTCCCACATACATCCTTATATGTCACAACATGTCTCTGCACATGCAAATTAGCCCCACTAATTCGGGAATGTGCAGCGAATGCTGAGTGTTTGATCTAACACGCTCTCCTGCCTAACTACACTGATGTCAGTAGCTGACTACCATATCAACAAATTTCATGAACTTATGGCATGGATTAAAAGCAGAAGTGAAAACAAAGTAGCAAGCAGAATTTTTCTTGTTGTGTAGACCAAACAGGAAGACCCATTTACGGAAATTATGGTGTCAGTCTGCTAGCAAACCCACAAACAGACATTAACAATTCTATGGGCTCTCATTATAAAGTAAGGTAGCCAACGTATGAGAATCACTGTAACAAGATTGTGTCATAGTGATCCCTGGTCAAATGACTGCAATAAACAGGTATATTTTAAAGATCCGAGAAGACAGACAAGTACAGTTGATGTAGACACACACATAAATCACTACAGTGTATATAAGTATTTATTTGTAAGCCTGTTTGAAATATATCCTGAAAGTCAATGGTGTTTAGCAACTATAGCTGAAATAGTACATGTTAAAATAGTACATATTAAGTGTAAAACCCCTGTGTGTTTAATTCTGTGTCAGTGTGTAAATCTGGATAAACTGGAGCCTGTGAGCACGGAGGAGAAGTTAGTCAACGAGTCTATGGATCTTCTGGACAACAGGAAGTTCTGGGCTGGAATTGTGTTCCCTGACATCGACTCGAACAGCTCCGAACTCCCTCCCCATGTCAACTACAAGATCCGCATGGACATCGACAATGTGGAGCGCACCAACAAAATCAAGGATGCGTAAGTTGATACCTGGATGTTTATTTTAGTCAAAACATGTTATTATTGTTTTGCTACACTATTGAAATTCTAAAATTAGATATTGTGTTTTACATTTAAGTGCCATTGTGCTGCCAGATTTCAATCTGCAGTTTTTTCCATAAAAAGCATTACATTTACAAATTCGAATCAAAACAAAATATCACTTTTTCTGCTTGCAAATATTAACGTGGTACTGACAGAAAGTTTAGAGTCGGTACTTTCAGCAGAATTTCCCCACAGATTATAACATGCTTTTGTTAAACCTGGTGATAAGCACCACTTTTCACAATTAGTGTCATTAAAATAGGCTCTGTAACGTAGGTTTTATATAATATTTCTTCTCTGTTTTTGTCATTGTTTCAGGTACTGGGACCCTGGCCCCAGAGCTGACCCATTTGAGGACATGCGTTACGTCTGGGGTGGATTCTCTTACCTGCAGGATGTTATAGAGCAAAGCATTATCAGAGCAGTAACAGGGACCAAAGAGAAAACTGGAGTTTATATTCAGCAGATGCCTTATCCATGCTATGTTGATGACATGTAAGTTTCTCTCGTTTCCTCAAAAGTCTAGACGTTTAGACGTTAACTTACAGCTTAATTTTTGCCATTTGTCTCTCTGTAGTTTCCTGCGTGTCATGAGTCGATCCATGCCCCTCTTCATGACCCTCGCCTGGATGTACTCTGTGGCCATCATTATAAAGAGTGTGGTCTATGAGAAGGAGGCCCGGCTCAAGGAGACTATGAGGATTATGGGATTGGACAACGGGATCCTGTGGTTCAGTTGGTTCATCAGTAGCCTCATTCCTCTGCTCATGAGCGCTGGACTATTAGTGCTTTTTCTAAAGGTAGCATTACCACCTGTGTTTCCCAATTCATCTGTAATAACACTAAGTGTCTGTGATTGACATAAACAAGATCCATAAAAAAGCATTTAATGGGTTCTTAAGATCTTAATCTGCCTTTGAGTCATATCCATTCCTGTTCTTTCACCTTTTTTTTCTTTTCTTTTGGGTGCAGTTGTGGTTTGTGGTGAATGCACTTTAGGTGCACTAATCTAATAGATAATCATGCAGAGCTGAAGGCTTTTCTCAGTAACAAGAATGGGAGACTGCAGAAGTACAAATTCTATTATTGTAGCAGGTTTTAAAGTGTTTGAAGGGATCAGCCAAGACCAAAAACATGCAGTTATATTTTGTAAATAATTTGAACTGGGAAGAACACTCATGCTCACTCTACATTTGATGCTGCCACACCAGTGTCAAAATGCGATAAATAGCAACTTCTCTCTTACTTATTTAACTTAGGTTACTTACAGACAC
Source organism: Bryconaethiops microstoma (assembly GCA_037577275.1). NCBI lineage: Eukaryota > Metazoa > Chordata > Actinopteri > Characiformes > Alestidae > Bryconaethiops > Bryconaethiops microstoma. The sequence goes on from JBBJLS010000128.1 coordinate 4,873,028, forward strand.
CAGTCAGCTAATTTTTCGTCAAAGAATTTGAAGTGCCAGTTTGGTTCACTAGACCACTAGCAAATTTGACTGTTAAGAAATTGGAACTGATACATGATTATTGTGTCCCTGGTTGCTTGAACAAATGTATAGCAAGTAATTGTTTGCAATCGAAAGATAATTACTGGCTTTTTTATTATCTTAGTCTTGCAAACACTGAGGTCTACTTACAGCATTATGCTGCCCTGCAGATTTATGAAGACATTATTACTGACTGTAAAGAGAGAGATGTTGATATTTATTACTCTCAGTTCCAGCTGCAACGGTACTGACATGAAGCATAATTGTGGAGTGTGGACTGGAACTGAATCTGAATTGAGTGATATCAGTAAACAGGAAATCCTGTGTCTATTTCAGTCAGAGGATGACTAAGTTGTATTTGTGTACATCATTAATGTATTTTGGTTTCGTCACTACAGATGGGGAACCTGCTCCCCTACAGCGACCCTGGTGTGGTCTTCCTCTTCCTGGGCTCCTTTGCTGTGGTCACCATCATGCAGTGTTTCCTCATTAGCACAGCGTTTGCCAGGGCCAACCTGGCCGCCGCCTGTGGAGGAATCATCTACTTCACCCTTTATCTGCCCTACGTGCTGTGTGTGGCCTGGCAGGATTACATTGGCCTCCCCGCCAAAGTTATCGCTGTGAGTTTGCAGTGCTCCTGTATCAAAGTGCAGCTGTGTATATGACCTCATATCATTTCCAAGAGTGCTTTATCATTATCAGTTTATCTGTGTCATCGCTCCTGTATCTACATAGTGTCATAAATGATAAAGGGTGCCCAGGCTATTTTTAGAGTAAAGAGACATTTGTGTGTCATGATGCAATTACTATCATAAAGCTCACAGAGACATTTTAACTTTTATTTAACATGAGCCTCCTAGCACATTACCATTGTAGGGCGTAGATATAATTTAAATCGAGTTTGAAATCTTAAATGTTTAACAGAAAATATGTTACCTTACTAATTTAAGACAACAGAATAACATAAAATAACAAAAGAAAGATTTTTTTAAATTCAAACATGTACCTGTGTCTTAACCAAGGACTCTGTCTTCACCTTTGTTGTTTGCAGAGTCTGCTGTCTCCAGTGGCGTTTGGGTTCGGCTGTGAGTACTTTGCTCTGTTTGAGGAACAGGGAGTGGGCATCCAGTGGAAGAACCTCATCTCCAGCCCAATGGAGGAAGACGACTACAGCCTCACCACCTCCATTATCATGATGTACTTTGACGCTTTCCTCTATGGTGTCATGACATGGTACATAGAGGCTGTGTTCCCTGGTCAGTATGGCATCCCCAGACCATGGTATTTCCCATTTACCAAGTCTTACTGGTTTGGGGAAGGAGACCAAAGACTGACACCCACTCTACAGGGAAAGAAGGCAAATGCAGGAGGTAAGAGCATTTTACCGCCTGTGATTTTGCTGATGAGTGTTACTGCAGGACTGTAAAAAATAAAAAAATAATTAAAAAAATTCACAAGACTTACGAATTAAATTAACCGTCTAGATCTGTAAAATTTGTGTTTCCGCTAATAGCACCCATGCCGTAATCTTTTGTGTTTAATTTTAGCTGTGTGCATTGAGGAAGAACCTGCACACCTTGAGTTGGGAGTGTACATTGAAAATCTGGTGAAGGTCTACCGGCATGGCAGGAAGTTGGCCGTCGATGGTTTGACATTGGGCTTCTACGAGGGCCAGATCACATCTTTCTTGGGTCACAATGGGGCAGGGAAAACCACCACCATGTAAGAAATGGCATCTTATAATAACTAAGCAAAATATCATATTTACACAGTTTTCAGCAATATAGAGTTGATCAGCCATGACATGTTTGATGTCTGAAGTTCTTGCTTTTTTGTGCAACTGGGGAGACAAATTTTTAGCCTTTTTTTGCGGTGGGACAAAATCCAGACATTATTAATATCTTGGCTGATCAGCTGCATTTGTTAAAAAGGGAAAATTCTGTACATTAACTGTTCATTAAACATCTAATGCACTAAATTTACCAAGGTGTCCTTACAGATGATGTTCATTTATCATAATAGGTCCATCCTGACTGGTCTGTTTCCACCAACCTCTGGCACGGCGTACATTATGGGCAAAGATATCCGCTCAGAACTGAGTGCCATCCGTCAGAGCTTGGGAGTGTGCCCTCAACACAATGTCCTTTTCAGCATGTAGGTTCTCTTCATATTGAAGATCTTTCTTTTGCATTAACTACGTTTGTTCATATCAGAAAGCTGCATTGTAACGACTGAAGTGTTTATCTAAAGTTTGGGCTTTTGTCTATTTATATATTTTGCATTCTTAGAAAAAGAAAAGCATTTAAAAAGGACTTCAGTTCATTCCAATTTACTTTAACATCACATTTTTCACATTATGTTCTTCACTGAACTACCTTTTCTTGCAGTTAGTTGTTTGATATGGTTCAGTTTACACTGAATCACTGATCTTATGTATGTGTTTTTTCTGTTCAGGCTGACAGTGGAGGAGCATGTTTGGTTCTACGCTCGTCTCAAAGGTCTGTCTGAAGAAGAAGTACAGGCCGAGATAGATCAGATTCTGTATGACACTGGACTGCCACACAAACGCAAATCCAAGACAAGTGAGCTCTCTGGTGAGTGAAATAGTGGATAAAAGAGTAGATAAAATCATCACTGGGAGTTTTGATTTATTCTGACTTCTTAGTGCTAATGGTATTTTCTTTAATAAAGGTGGAATGCAGAGGAAGCTTTCAGTGGCCCTTGCTTTTGTTGGAGGGTCAAAGGTTGTCATACTGGATGAACCGACTGCTGGTGTAGACCCTTACGCTCGCAGGGGCATCTGGGACCTCCTGTTGAAGTATCGCACAGGTATAAACTCCAACACTAATTTTATTTACTCTTTAGATTGCAGTCTAGCTATTCATTATTCCGTGACTACTGAAATAGTCATTTCTATAAAGGAAATGTGTCATTTTTGAGTTATGACTTATAAGTAAGCTATACTGGGAGAAAATAACAATGCAGTAAACTTAATAATCATGCTCAGCAGGTGAAATGATATGGGATTAACATTATTTGTAACAAACCCAATGTTTATAGCTATTCCAAACATGATGTTCAGTGCAGTGCATTGTGTTATCCTGCAGGCCGTACTATCCTCCTTTCTACTCATCATATGGATGAAGCAGACATTCTGGGTGACCGCATTGCCATAATCTCTCATGGAAAGCTATGCTGTGTGGGTTCCTCGCTCTTCTTAAAGACCCATCTGGGAACTGGATACTACCTCACCTTGGTTAAGAAAGAACCGGAAGCTTCTCTGAGCTCCTGCAGGAATTCCAGCAGCACTGTGTCTTACGCCAAGAAGGTGAGACAACGCGCTTCCAGTCCTTGACGGCTTGGTTTAAATATTATTCGAGCATATGTGTAAAGATTTAGATTTAAATTCTAATGCTGAATGAAATGTCTGCTTCAGGATGATGAAGCCTCAGAGAGCAGTTCAGATGCTGGTCTGGGCAGTGACCATGAAAGTGATGCTGCCACAGCTGTTGGTAAGCTTTTGACCTAAATTCTTCCATTAAAAAAGACAAAACTATGGGAAAGTATGTAAAATGATATCTGCTTTCCTGCACACATAAAAGTGGTATCAGTAGAAGGTTTAAGATTCTTGGGTTTTGCAGAATGTTCTTCTGACAAAATCTAAGAAGAGGCATTTCAATGCATAGGGGACATAGGAGGGTTAATCCTTATAAGAAAAAATGAGACTAACATCTAACATCAACACTCTGCATTTAATCCTGGCTTTAATCTCACTACTAACCCATTGTGTGCCTGGTTCCAAATGTATCTGCAGGCTCTTCATGGACTGACTCACCTATTGTTCCTGCAGACGTCTCTCTAATCTCAGGTCTCATCATCAAACACGTCCCCAATGCACGCATGGTGGAAGACCTGGGCCATGAAATCACCTACATCCTGCCTTATGAATCTGCTAAAGACGGCGCCTTTGTTGAACTCTTCCAAGACATGGATGATCACCTCACTGATTTAGGCATCTCTAGCTATGGTGTTTCTGACACTACCCTTGAAGAAGTATGATACAGTTTCATGTATCAAAATTATATTTAATATCTGCTCATTTTCAGCATTGATTCTTATGTTTGTTTTGTTTTTGGTTTTTTTTAGATTTTCCTAAAAGTGGCAGAAGACAGTGGTGTTGATACTGAAATTATGTCAGGCAAGACTTTAGTTTGGAAATTATTCATATACCAAGAGTAATGGAAGACAGCCAGGAATGCATTATGTAAGTGAGAATACGTAGTCTAACGGATGAGTGTGTCTCCACACAGATGGGACCTTCCCCATACGTCGACGCAGACAACATGCTTTTGGAGCGGACCACCAGAGTTGCCTTAAACCATTGACTGAGGATGACAGATTTGATGGCAATGATTCTGAGGTTGACCCAGGTAATGCTTTTACTAATAAACTACTAATAATTATAAAAAATAAATGATTTACTAATAATTATTTATTTTGTAGAGTTCTGTTAATTGTTTTTGTATCTTGTTCAACATTTCTTGTATGTATTCTTGCTATTTAGATTCCAAGGAGACTGATTTTTTGAGTGGTTCAGATGGTAAAGGCTCATTCCAAGTTCAGGGCTGGAACCTGAAGAAACAGCAGTTTGTTGCTTTGCTGTGGAAGAGATTTCTCTATGCTCGCCGTTCCAGGAAAGGCTTCTTTGCACAGGTTTGAAATCAATTAAGTGTTCTCTCTGCGGGAATTATACCGAACACATTTTTGTCTGTTTTTCTGTGTAAGGCCATGTTATTATCTGTTTCCAAAACAGACTGCAAACTAATGACAAATGCAGCCAGTGAAAAGACCATTTTTGTAATGAGTAGAACCAAGTGATTTATATTTACTTGTTTCTTTTTTTGCAGATTGTGCTTCCTGCTGTATTTGTGTGCATCGCTTTGGTCTTTAGTCTTATTGTTCCCCCGTTTGGAAAATACCCCAGTCTTGCCCTGCAGCCTTGGATGTATGAGGAGCAATTCACATTTATCAGGTACCTTTTTCTGCCCTGGTATAAAGCTAATCCTATTATGTGATTATTTATTTTTAATGTGAATACTGGGATATTAATATCAGTTAATGTCTTGTAATATTACTCAAACTTAACAATTATGGAAAGGAAAATACTACCCTTAAAAAAGTGGTGCGTTGAATTTAATTTGCATTGCCATATGAATAAAATATCATTGTGATTAGTTAACTTAAATTTGGAAGTACTGGTGTGAAATGTGTTGCATATTACAGTTTATTACGCTTTTACAAAATGCAAAAGTAACCAGTATGAACTATGTTTGATCACCAAAAACTTTGTTACACTTTGCTGAATAAGTAGTTTGTTCCTCGCTTTTCCTAACAGTGACGATGCACCTGAAGATGTTAGCACACAAAAATTACTTGCTGCTCTCTTGGAAGGCCCTGGGTTTGGAACTCGGTGCATGGAAGGCGAACCCGTACTGTGAGTGAATCATGTTGTCAAGTAAAAGTAAACGTAACAAAACACACTAATCCCTCCTGGAAACCCAGGAATACTATTGTAACCTTGCTCTGGGTGACCGTGTTTGTAGAGATGCTCCGTGCACAATGGGTGATGAAGACTGGTCCGTACCAGAGGTACCAGAAAGTGTACTGGAGGTGTTCCGGAAGCAAAACTGGACCATGGACAGTCCGTCTCCAGCCTGTGAGTGCAGCTGTGATGGCAAGAAGAAGATGCTCCCTGAATGTCCTGCTAGTGCTGGAGGTCTGCCACCGCCACAGATAAAGATGAGCGATAGGGACACCCTCCAGAACCTGACTGGAAGAAACATCTCAGATTACCTTGTGAAGACTTATGCTCAGATCATTGGCAGAAGGTATTACTTCACTGTAACAGCACTTTGAAATAAAAAAGATGGCGTGAACAATTTCCATGAGTTTAAAACTTTAGACATTCACTAATAACTGATTTTGATTGTTTTCTGTGCAAAACATTGAAGTAGCTGCAATCGTTCCTTTTCTTTTTCACAGTTTGAAGAACAAAGTCTGGGTGAATGAGTTCAGGTATGGGGGTTTCTCATTGGGCGCGCGAAGCTCTCAGGTGCTTCCACCTGCTGAGGAGATTGATGATGCCATTTCTCGAGTGAGGGAAATATTCAGTCTGGAAAAGGTAAGCCAGTCATTTTTGCTCCTACATAATTATGACTATTCGTGCAACGATTAGTCCCATAGTCAATGGCCCGTTTTGTCTTGTATCACTAGAACTCTGGGACGGCAGCTGATCGATTTCTAAAGAGTCTCTCTGCTTTTATAAATGGCTTGGACACCAAAAATAATGTGAAGGTGAGTTAATGTTGGACAGTTGAGCCATTTTCTATTTGTTTCTTAAATCAGTGTAGGAGACATTTAACAGACTGTAATTTTTCACAATGAATTCATATTACAAATAATTTAACGTTGACTTTCTTTTTCAGATCTGGTTCAATAACAAAGGCTGGCATAGTATTGGAGCTTTCCTCAATGTGATGAGCAATGGCATACTGCGTGCCAATCTGCCCGCAGGAAAGGACCCACATAAATTTGGCATAACTGCCTTCAATCACCCTTTGAACCTCACCAAAGAACAGCTCTCCCAAGTAGCGCTGTAAGTGCAACATTAAATTTAGATTTTTTATGGTTACAATTATATGACAATAGTTGTTTAGTCAGACATTGAAATTGGCTTCTAATCATTAACAGCTATGAAGGTATATGTATGCTTTTTATACTCACTCTCTCGCGTATCCCGCCTTTGTTTTGTTTCAGGGTTACGACCTCAGTGGATGTGTTGGTGTCCATCTGTGTCATCTTCGCCATGTCCTTCGTCCCTGCCAGCTTTGTAGTCTTCCTCATCCAAGAACGTGTCAACAAAGCCAAGCATATGCAGTTCATCAGTGGTGTACAGCCATTATTGTATTGGCTGGCCAATTTTATCTGGGATATGGTATGTGTTCTGATTTTTAAAGCTACAACTCAAAAATGTCTTCACTATTCCCTTTTGACGTTTTGGAGTCTGTTCTGAATACACTCATCCCTTTTCTTTTCACAGTGCAATTATGTTGTACCAGCGACCCTGGTCATCATTATCTTTGTGTGCTTCCAACAAAAAGCCTATGTGTCTTCTACTAACTTGCCTGTGCTGGCCCTGTTATTGCTTCTGTATGGGTAAGTGGTTCAAATTCATTTCTTTTTGAGTTGGATGTTGTTTTTTATTAATTGCCATAGGTCATTTACCCAGCTTTTGTACTGAATGAATAATAGTCTCTGTCTGTTTCATCCCTCTCTCTCTCTAGGTGGTCCATCACTCCTCTGATGTATCCAGCCTCATTCTTTTTTAAAATCCCAAGTACAGCTTATGTTGTCCTCACCAGCGTCAACATCCTTATTGGCATCAACGGCAGTGTGTCCACTTTTGTAATGGAGTTGTTTGGCAACAATGTAGGTTTCTTTCTTAACATTTTGCACAGTACCATCTGAAACCAGTTTTTCTCGAAATTTGTCTCAGAATATGTCTGTTAACCAAAGCCTGAATTTAAAATAACCGAATGCATGACTCTTCTTTTATATCCCCCCCCAGGAGATTGGAGGCATCAATGACATTCTGAAGAATGTGCTCTTGATCTTCCCTCACTTCTGTCTTGGGCGAGGTCTGATTGATATGGTGAAGAACCAGGCCATGGCTGATGCTCTGGAACGGTTTGGTAAGAATGGTTTGTTTATTTTAACAAAATAAACTCTTCTTTTTGTACTACATAGTTTTCCTAGTGTCTTAAAGATTCATCCGAGATATGTCTAGAGTTTAAGAAAATAATAGAAAATGAAGAAAAGAAAAAATACATTGATTCAGTGATATATAATATCCATATTATTAAAAATGTACTTGCATTGGGATGCCTTGCTGTTTTCAGTGGATAAAATGCGATGTTACATGTGAAAGACATTGTCAGCATGTGCATATTTAGTATGAAAGGGTCTTTTTTTGCAAGGCAGTCTTTAAAGGTTTGTTGTTTATCACTGAAAACAGGTGAGAACCGTTTCCGCTCTCCTCTGGAGTGGGACATGGTGGGGAAGAACCTCTTTGCAATGGCAGTGGAGGGAGTGGTCTTCTTCATCATCACCGTCCTCATCCAGTACCGCTTCTTCATCAAACCCACGTAAGCAACGTCTTCATCCAAATATACTGCAGTATTAGTATCATGGTAGAGAAATGTTCACTGTTAGAGGGTTGTTTGATTGACTTTGTGAATTCTGGTGGCTCTGCAGGTCTCTGAGCGCAAAGCTTAGTCCAATTGGAGAGGAGGATGAGGATGTAGCAAGAGAGAGGCAGAGGATTGTTTCTGGAGCAGGACAAGGAGACATCCTGGAACTCCGAGAGCTCACCAAGGTCTGAATTTTTTTAATTCTATAATCCTTAGAAGTCCAGAGTTAGTAAATTTTTACATAGTGTTCAAAGTAAACAATATAATATATAATTAATTGCATAGTTGTAGGATACATTTCCATTCCATTTCAAAAAAGCAAAAAATTGTAAAGAATGTTTTTTCTGTAGGCACAACATTAGCTTTTTATTTAAATCCTAATAAAACGTCTAGTCTAATATCAATGGGAAGTCTGGAATCTACACAGAATTTGCTTGAGAAATAATATCAAATTACTACATGCTTTTGCTATTTCCACCTCTGGGAACAAAGGGTTAACTTCACTTCTCACTCTAAGAGTGCTCTGCTCACAGCATTATTTTGTTGTGGTGCAGGTGTATAAGAGAAAACAGAAGCCAGCTGTGGATCGACTTTGTGTGGGCATTCCTCCAGGCGAGGTAAGACGTACATGCACAGTGTTGACACATACTGCTCACACACTGCTAACAGTTCAAACAGTCCAAAAAAACAGACCACAAATTTGACGTTTATCTCATTCTTGTCCCAGTGCTTTGGTCTACTTGGTGTGAATGGGGCTGGAAAGACTAGTACATTCAAGATGCTAACAGGAGATTCTGTAGTGACCAGTGGAGAAGCTTTCCTAGCTAGAAAGAGGTAAGATAGCACAAACATATTCGTTTAATGCATTATATCATTTATATTTACATTAAAGGTCATGTCTTGTTTGATATATTGTAGTTTAGAAATTGCCACTATGTTCAGCTTTTTTATTCCATTTGAAAACACTGGCTTCCCTTTACATTATTGTTTAATGACGGCTGGACCAATAACATTATTTTTTTGGGAAATTACATCTTGATACATTAATGTTCATAAAAATGCATGTTTTTACTGTTTATTACCACTTCGGTGGTTAAAGCGTTTAGTAATGAAATCAAACTATTGTCAAACTGAAGAAATCTTTATCTCTGAATTTGTTGTTCTCAGTATACTAAGGGAAATTGACCAGGTTCACCAGAACATGGGCTACTGCCCTCAGTTTGATGCCATCAATGACCTGCTGACAGGCAGAGAGCACCTGGAGTTTTATGCCATCCTGCGGGGGGTCCCTGAAAGGGAAGTATGTGAGGTAAGTACATGTAGTGTCACTGATGTGAAGCACCACTTTTAAATGGGACTCCTCTTTGCCTGTAATATCGAAAGTCTAGCTGAAGAATCATTAAGCAGCGTTAGTTTTACCCTGCATTTGGGAACTCACATAAGATTTTCTGATTCTGATTATACTGCTACATATTGCAATTGTGATGCCTTTGCAAATGTATTAAAGGGCCCATATCATCACTTTTAAAGAATTAAAATATGTAAAGATTGTTAAAGCTTCAAAGTGTTCATTCACTGCCCCATCCACAGAGTATGAAAACTACAGAACCAATTTGGAAATCATTTTTGCGATATCACAAAACCAACACATTTACATATACCTCCTCATTCAGTCTTCAGCAGTTTGGCCCCACCCATTCTAAGGAGTGTTTCAGCCCTTATGAATGAACTGCCGTACATGGTAGCCAATCAGAAAATAGATTGTTTGCATGTATTAGTCTCAAAGGCTCAGTAACAAATCAAATTCATTCTGCTTAAAAAATTGACACGTAAGAATTAAGATGAATGCTGAATTACATTTTGGTATATAAACCCAAACAAAGAGTATGGAAAAAAAAAAGGGCAAAGTAGAAAATGGGCTCTTTTAAAACAGCTTGGTGTATTATTGTCTTTAACAGCTACAACATGGTTTGTGATGCCCGTAGAAGATAAATCCTCTCGTTGAAAATCTTTAGACTGCTAAGCATGCATGAGTTAAACTGAATGTGTGTGTTTCTGGCAGGTGGCTGAGTGGGGTATCCACAAACTGGGCTTAATAAAGTACGCCGACAAAGCAGCAGGAAGCTACAGTGGGGGCAACATGCGCAAGCTCTCCACCGCCATGGCACTAATAGCAGGCCCACCAGTGGTGTTTCTGGTATGTACACACACACACACACACACACACACATTTCCCATTGCTTGCACAATTAGCTCATGCTATTTTCTCACTCTGGGTGGTCATGTGCTTTGTGCAGCACTGTACAACAAAAACAACACAGGCCCGATTCCTGTGACTGTTGTTTAGTTGTTCTCTCAATGGGAGCTTCAGTACTGTTGTATAAGAAGAGTTAGATTAAAATTCCCCACTGACCATAGTCCTGATTCTCTGACAGAGTTGGATATTTTGTACATTTGTTTTTAGTTCTTTCATTACAAGGACTAGTTTGGAATCTTTTTACATGTTCTAATAAGTACACTTAATCCTCAGTTAACAACAGCATAAGACTTGAACTGGTGGTCCATTGTTGATGCTTTTCAGATGCTCACATTATTTTTATCTTACATTCAGAAAATTATCTGTTAAATTCACCTTATATTTTCCATAATCCTAATTCTAGTACCAAGTGTCTGAGTTTTACCAGTTTATTAACAATTTAATCTTTTGTAGATGAGCTGTATGAGAGACTTTTTAATGTGCTTTAAAATAGAGAGATGCTGTTATAATGTAGGAGAAGGCAAAATGTTACTTGGATTTTCTGTAAAATTTTTGGACTAATCTGATCTGTGGACTATGCTGTTTATCACAGGACGAGCCCACCACTGGTATGGACCCCAAGGCCCGCCGTGCTCTGTGGAACTGCATCCACAGTGTAATTAAAGAGGGTCGCTCTATCGTGCTCACATCACACAGGTATGATCCACTGCACCTGCTCAGTGTACGATTTATAATACTGAGTGAGGGATGGGAAGACAGGGGACTTCCACTAGCACTGCAGAAATATTCATATCTCAGTGAGGAGTGAATACATTTGTAGGCTTAAAAGCTTTAACTTAAAGCTGTTTGCAAAACACAGTACTGAAACATCCGCGCTATGCCTCTTAGGTGGCTTAAAAAGGTCACATGTAATATATACATTTGAATAAAACTGTAGGAACTGAAGGCAGGCTGCATTTTTCTCTCTGATGCACTTTTGGCTAAAACATAGCAGTGAGAAGAGTAACCAAATGCAAAGTAGTACAAGTGCTGCCACCAACTTTATAGAATGAAATTAAATACAAAAATGTAATTGCTAACTAAGGGATAATTACTAAAAATGTAACTGAGGAAATATTTAGAATATACTGGAGTAGAAGTAAGGAATACATGCAGTTAAGTAAGTGTAACTAGTTACTGCCCACTTCCTTCCACGGTTCTCACTTGTGTATCTACTTACCTTAATTCTATTTAGCACTAGGGGGCAAGAATTCCACATTTCTTATGTCAGTGTGTATATTTTGCTCCCTTGGTTTTGAGCTAACCTTTGCTCTGTGGTTGCACAGTATGGAGGAGTGTGAAGCCTTGTGCACCAGGATGGCCATCATGGTAAACGGCAGATTTCGTTGTCTGGGCAGCGTCCAGCACCTGAAAAACAGGTGAGATTACGTCAGAGCTCTCAAATTGCACTTGCCTCACTTTCATTTGCATTTTGTCAGGCAGGTTCAGGTAAGTTCATGTAATACCAAGCAGTTTTAAGCAGGTTCTGAGAGCTTTATATACTAAGCAATTTCCCTGACATACCTCTCTTTGTGTGTCTTTCACTGTGCAGGTTTGGTGATGGATACACCATCATCCTGAGGGTAGCAGGCCCTGACCCAGACCTGCAGCCCGTGATGAAGTTTATAGAGAGTGAGCTGCCTGGCAGCACACTGAAAGAGAAGCACAGGAACATGCTGCAGTATCAGCTGCCCTCATCTCTCTGTTCCCTCGCTCACATCTTCAGCATCCTTGCCAAGCACAAAGACCTCCTCAGAATAGAGGATTACTCTGTTTCCCAAACCACACTGGATCAGGTGAGAGCAAACAGCATCAGACTAAATTGCTACAAAATAGTAACACTTTAATAGAGGGCAGTGGGTTTTTTATGACAACTGACACGTACCTACTTAAACATGGATAAATGCTTTTAAATGTCAGATGTCATACAGGCTACTTTAGTCGATTTCACCACAGAAAGTATTATGACGACTGACTGTTGGAATAAGCCTATATAAATGTTTAAGTAGGCTTATGTCAGTTGTCATGAAAGGCTTATATTGGTGTTATGTAGCCAATTGCACCACAGTAAACAGTTACCAAAAAATTTAAGTGTTTTTTTTTTTTATAAAGGTGTGATACGTAATTGCAGTGTTTGTATATTTTTACAGTTTGATCATTTAAAAAAAAATGTGAATAGTAAATTTGACTAAAACATACTAAAATTGTTTAAGGGGCGTGTGATGCAATTATATACGATCTTATTTGCGTGGAGAAAGTCACCAGTGTATTATTTATTGAAAACAAAATGATGAAATTTAACACCACACAACAGTTGTATGAATTATACCAGCGTTTGGTGATTTCCCTGCTCAGACAGAACCTAGTATCTGGTAATTGCCAGGTTTAGGAATCCCCGCACTCTGCTGGACACCAGCCTTTCAAACTGAAGAACCGTCATTAACACCTTTTGCCAGACAGACCATCATCTTTGTTGGCACTGACACACTTTAACGAGAAACAGGACTCTGAGGCTGTTGTACTGACCTTTATTTCCTCACCTGTAGGTGTTTGTTAACTTTGCCAAGGACCAAAGTGACGATCACTCCGACCATTCGATACGGCGTAAAGAGGCAGCGGTGGACATTCCTCTGCTCAGTTTACCAGCTTCACTGAGAAGTGAAGAGAAACCCAAGGAGAGCTTTGTTTGACCAAAAGACTTTATTACACTTCTTAGTGAAATTCACTAATTTCACATTGCCATTCTTGTTTTTGAGCTGCAGTGTGCTAATTATCTGCTCAGTCAGCCGTAAAAGGCCTCTAGGAGTGTGCTGGTGCAGACACTGTAGCTAAGAAACTCAATGCAAGTCAATGCAAAAAAGTTAAAGAGTCCACTCGGGACATGCCATGGAGCTTGGATCCCCATGCTAATCCCAGATGAGAGTGTGAGAGTGAAACTTGAATAACTGCCATAATTTCTTTCTCGTACGGACTGCGCGGGGAGTTTTGGCGCAGTTTTTCTATTTGTAGTTGACAAATCTTTCAAGTATGCTGTGTGATTTTGTATCTGTAACTGCAATTGACTGGAAAATTCAGGGTCACTTTCTGTTTATTTGTACTAGAAATGACATAATGAAGAATCAGTCTAAGGGCTCAACGGCAAAGAGAAATTGCTGTTGAATTGATTATCTTTTAATACGTGCCTTTATTTATGAAAAAACCCAGTTGTTTTAGTTCAGGTTTTTTTTTTTTTTTTTTGAAAGTCATTCTTTTGTGAAATATTTTTGCAAGTGACTGATAGTACTGCAATCTGGGAGAAGAGGGAGAAGTGTTTATTGTTAAGTTAGAAAAGTATAGAGAAAAGTACTGATTTTATGTGTTTATTAATAAAAGAACAGATAATTATTAGAGGAGGGTAGTCTCCCAGTCACAAAATATAAACATATACCTCAGCAAACACAGGAGCCCTGACATTTCAGCATTTTGAAGGACTTTTGAGTATCATGCGTGAGAAAACGACCTTATTTCAAACGGCGTCCTTGGCAGGGTTTTAGGAACCAATAATCCAGCAGGCCTTACGACCTCAAGTAAGCCTTCCAAGCCAAGCTAATCCTTTGTAGTATTCGGTTAAGTACAGAAACAGTGAGTTGTCCACTGACGGTGAGTCAGGAGCCTGAACTATCTGGTCTATCCGAAAGAAGTCAGTGTTATGAATCCAGTGTACTGTGCTCGCTCAGCGAAGCACAGCTGTTTCTTTCTAAACTACATTACGCCATGATCCGTCAGTATTCAGAAACAGAGCTGTTCTCCGGTCTCGGAGAGAGGGTGGCCACGAGGCCTGTCCTTTCAGTCCTAGCACTTTACTGGCTGTGTTCATTGGAAAAGTGTTCACTGGAAATGTGTTTATTCCTTTGCACTGGATTTTCCACAGAACTAAAACATTCCACATTTTAGCTGTACCTTCTCTTTTCTTAAAGGAGAAAAACAAATTCACTTTAACTTACACATATTCCTTATTTAACACGTGTTTACATTTCAGATGAACAGCTGTGGAACATCTGTTACTCACCCTGTACAATACTTACTTACACAATAAAATGTGACAAATCTAGCAATGTGTGTTTTCATTGTTTTGTCGTCTAAATGATTCATTTCACCTGTTCCTTCATTTGCACTTATACTACAGTATTGCTTCATTTATTGATATCATAGCACATATTCACTCACTTGTTACTGAATTATGATACTGAATTATATCAATCAAGCAGGATTTTTTTTACCGTTTGTTCAGGTTCTTGGTCATACAAAGCTGACTATTCAAAAGACAAACCATGACATTTTATTTCATCTCCGTTTGAAGTGCATTCTTCTGATTTTTGTGTCGTCACCATGCCCCACCAGCAGCAAGCAGGGAAAAATACAATTAACCACTGATATCATGAACCAACCACTGGTCCAATCTATCATCAGGCAAAACACCCCAGCAGCTGAGACACCCTCCCTGTTTCCTGTTGTTTTTGACTCTAAAACTGTAAGCTGTAGTAAAACTCATCCAATGACACAAAAAGGTAAAACAATAACATCTGCTAAATATTATTCTGTCCAGAAGGAATTCTGTCACATCTACATGAACAGAACAGTTCAAACTCTAAACTAGTTTTTCCTAAAGGGTGGAATACAGCCCCCTGCTGGGCTGTGATGGTATTGCAGGTGGGGCATGAGAGGTCATTTACACACACACACACACACACACACCTTTTTTAGTAAGCCTGAAATTGACTTTCTGTTTATGAAATCAAAAATACTAGTTCTGTTTATGAAATCAAAAATATTTAAACAAAGAAGGACAAGTTTCAAAGTGGTCATTAAAGGTTTGGCTTCTCTGATTTCAAAATGAACAGACATTCCTAGTTTTGGGAATGGCTGTTCTAAATCTCTAAGTTTAATATGTATAAAAAGAAAAGCAGCTCTCAGGCATTTGCATATAATTTTATTTTTAATCAACACATAAATCACAAGCATTAGAGCATTGCTGCATGAATGAAAAAGCTGTAAAACCCTTTGTAAACGTGCCTGCGTCACTGTACATAATGGCTTGAGGTAACTGTTAAAGGAGTAATATGCCTGCCAATACTACTGCCCAAGTGCACTTAGTTAATATAAAGGCTGCATAGCTGGTAAGGTAAGAAACTGACAATGTTCAGGACCTATGGTAATAAAAAAGTGATTTGCAGAAAAAAAGTCTGCAAACAAAAATATACTAGTAACAAATCCCAACTGATTCCTTTCAAAAAGCCCACATATCTGTCATCAAACATGAACGAATTGGGCACTAAAGTATTAGATCTTTTCATCAAGGGAATAACTGAGAATATGGGAAAACGAATTCATCACTGATCAGCAGTAGCCTGGAGTAAATTGTCCACTATCTCAGCAAACAACTCTACAGGTTTAGTTGAGCGGTGAAAAGGGGCAGGGGAACATCAGCTTGGTTTCCTGTGATTCCAGGTACGAGGCACTCTGCCGCACTGTAGAGATAACACAAGGAAACATGAGAATTAATTATAAAGAAAATTACTATATTCTTTCAATCTTTACATAAGTGTTCACTTCTCAAAAAACACTTTACACAGGAACATATTCTAAACACAGAACATTCCGATTTGAAAAGCAGCTTGAGACTTTTTTGAAATAGCTAGTTTTTAATGGTTTATTACTTTTTTTTTACCAATCTGATTTAATGAGAGTCTGTAGAAGACAGTTCATAGTGAGCAAAGAAAATGTAATACACACGTATAGATCACTAATGTTGGGATCATAATCATAACTGTCTGCTTTTTTCTATCGGTTATGATGTTGGGAAAGAAAGAGGTTTTACCTGCAGCCACTACTCTTGGATCACTGTGAGCTTTGTGTCTTATAGCTGCCCGAAGGTCTGCACTCTCATACCACCACAGAATATGCACTGCAGAACACAAGAGAAACTCGACTCAGGAACAGACCAAACACATCCTAATTTCAGGAAAAAGTTCTGAGGCAACGTGTTTTATTGGGGACAGGTAGATCTTGAATGCATATTTTAACGAAGGCTCAGAACATCACCTCCTGGTTTGGGAACAGCTCGGTACGGAACATTACGGGAGTGAGAGGGGGATCCAGGGGGCAGAACACTACCAGATCAGCTCTGCAAGACATTTATACCAGGAGATGCAGGACCAGAGCAACTAGGATCACCAGAGACTCATCTCACCCAATAACTGTTTAAACTACTGAAACTACATTTCAGGAGCATTATGGCCTTAATGAGGACATGCCATCATGACTTTCAACTGTTCATCATAATGTTCAACATAAAATGAACTCTCTACCTCACTGTATCTTACCTGCTGTGTTTTAAGTTTTATATTTATGTCTATGTACTTCAACAGCAACTAGCACACTGCACTTTACAGTACATATTCTGTTTATATAATGTTTACTGCAGAATATATATGTTTACATTTTACTCAGTTCTAGCCTTTAAATTTCTCTGTATTTACTGTAACTATATTGCACATATATGTCTCAGACATTTCTGGTGCACATTTCTCCATATGCTGTATTTGTAGAACTGTGTATGTGACAAAGAATCCTGAGTCTTAAGTAGGGGGCATACACTAGAGGTGGGCAACATGGCAAAACCATAATATCATGATCGAAAGTATGTCTCAGTATTTTTTTCTGACATCTGATTCGAAGGAACTGACAAAAAAAGATACAGTGGTGCTGCATTTAAATAATACTTTCAAAAACAAACAAACAAATATAATATGATACGGATTTGTAATTTTAAAACAATTGTTATCAGTAAGTGACACCCACCTTTGTTGAGTTGTCCGAACTCACAGTGGAAGACACCTACTGGGTGGGCATATCCTGGAGCTGCGTGAGCACCTACGGCACCCTGAAAAGCCTCACCCCACACTGCCGGACCTCCTGGCTTCATCTGGAAGGACGTCAGCTCATACACACCTGGGGAAAACCGTACAATGCTTTACATTTACATTTACAGCATTTAGCAGATGCTTTTATCCAAAGCGATTTCCATCTAACTACAGGGGACAGTCTCCCTGGAGCAACTTGGGGTTAAGGGTCTTGCTCAGGAACCCAGTGGTGGTGTACTAAAGGTAGGATTCGAACCCATGACCTCTTGGTCCAGAGCCAAGTATCCTACCCACTAGGCCACCACCAGCTCTGCAGGCCACCACCACCCCGGTTTTTTTTTTTTTTTACAACAACCGGTCTTGGTTTCACTAGGTGTTTGGGGCTCTATACAAACTGCACAAATCCATCTGAAACCAGCCATTAACATTACTTTGACTTTATACCATATTTTTAACTCCTGGCATGGTGAAGTCTTGATGGTAATTATGCCCAGGGTAAAAAAGGAGCTAATGCTGTTTTTGTTCACAGGTCGTGCCACATTGCATTTTATTTCAATTGTATGGCATCTGGATATCTAAAATGCTGGAGAAAAATAGATGCTGAAGTTGATGCCTTAACATCATCTTACTGTAATGAAGGTGCAGAGTTGGATGAACCTGATGTAGAAAGTTCACCTCAGTCTCTTCAGACAGAAGAGAACTTAGACTCCTTTTCCTCCACTGAGGGTCCACTTAAAGATCCATCATTGGATCTCGAATATTGTTTACAAGAGAGTGTTGAATCAAGTTCAAGTAGTTCAGATTCGGATGAAGCTTTGGACTTTATAGGAGATCTTTGAGCCTGGTCTATAAAACACAGATGTAACGGAGAATCTGTAAATGAGTTGTTGTGCATACTAAAGCAACACGGTCACGTTGTTCCAAAAGACTCTCGTACTTTACAAGGTACACCTGAATCGGTTGCAGTTGTTGATAGATGTGGTGGACAATACGAATATTTTGGCATTGAAAATGGTCTGAAAACATTGCATCAGCAGTCCGCATTATTATAAAGTGTAGATTCTGTGTCTTTGTTAGTCAATGTTGATGGTATTCCATTATTTAAATCTTCAAAGACACTGTTTTGGCCTATATTGTGTAAGACTGAGTATTCTAAACCTTTTATTGTTGTACTGTATTGTGGTAATTCAAAACCCAGTCCAGTAGAGGACTTTCTTAAATAATTTCTTACTGAATTATCATATCTAACACAACATGGACTTAACATAGAAGAAAAGCTATACAATATTGTCATCAAGGGTTTTGTTTGCGATGCTCCTGCACAAGCATATTTAAAGTGTACTAAAGTTCATATGTGACGAAAAAATATGTATTAAATATGTGTTTAAACTCATAAAAGTAACATCCACTGAAAAATAGGCTAAGCTTGCACCACTTAATAAGGAGATAACCTTACACAAGTGATCTGCTCTGCTTTAGGGGGTGTTTGTGTGTATGTGTGTGTGTGTGTGTATACGAATATTCATGTATGCTATACATGGCCTTTTAGGCGCAAAAGGTTGAGCTGAGGTTCTTGTATGTTATTCTTATCGGAGCTTCTGTATATGGTATAGAGTTTCCATTGTGCTCATGTGACGATGAGGACAGAAGGTATGACCAGGTATGGCATTGTATGAGCATGAGGTTTGGTGTGTTATTATGAGACAACCTATATTTATGTTAAAGGTATATTAGCTCCCTGCGTTGGAGCAGAGTCTCTGAGAAACACTGGGGACTGCTTCCAGTGCGTTTCTCCCTGCAGAAATAAAGACTGCATTTGCATTGACTGGCCAGAGTGATTTTCTGATTATTTGGAGATTTTCCACCACACCATACTTCTTATTTGTCATGTGAGCATTGTGTAATTAAAAGAAAATGGAATGACAGAGTAGTATTTCATGTTAAAGAGGCTGTGCCAAAACGAGCTGATTATCACTTTAGTAGCTTTCAGTACCCTGACCATTAAACAAGGTTAACTCCACTAGCTGCTCATGGGATAGGGTGCATTTCACAGTTTAGCTTGGATTACATGCATCTGGTTTGTTTGGGTGCTGTGAGGAGAATACTCTACTTTTTGATACAAGGACCTCCCATATGTAGGCTTTCAGTTAGACAATGTGGGCAGATATCTGAAAACCTCTGAAAGTTTGCTAGTCAGCCATGGCCATTGACAGATTTGGAGCGGTGGAAGGCAACCGAAGTCCACAGTTTTCTTTTGTATACAGGACCAGTTGTGCTGAAGGATGTAGTGCCTGAGCCTTTGTATTTTCATTTCCTGGAACTGGCTGTGTCAGTGTCAGTTTTGTTAGAAACAAATGAAGATAGGAGATCCCATTTCATTCAGTATGCAGAAGAACTACTGAAACATTTTGTCAGCAAGTGTGAAGACCTCTACGGTTGAAACCTTTTAATGTTTTCAATATTAATGGCCTTCATTTGGCTGATGATGTATCTTTGTTCAAGTGATCTTTGAATGATGTTTCAGCTTTTCCTTTTGAAAATGATTTACAGAAGATAAATAAACTTGTGAAGAAAGGCCAGAATCCTTTAGTTCATGTTGCTAAAAGATTGACCGAATTAGAGCAAGTTGGCAGAGTAAGTGCTAACAATAGTGGCAAGTAGGGTTGCAGGGATTAACCGGTTTGACTATTAAACGCAGTGTGAAACATTGCGGTTAATCCACCATTAAGACATTAACACTGCCAAAAAAAAAAAATCAGTTAGAACCAAAGACATATAATAGCACGACCCACACAGACGAAAACAATACACATGCAGATCATGGCTAAAGCAGAACAAGAGACAACCACCACCGGGACTACTCTAATCCACCTAGGAAGCGCTTGAAGTCTCCTGGAATATTTTGAATACCCTAAAGATGCTAAAGCTACTAGCTAATACAAAAGCTACTACAGCTACTAGCGTCCCCTCTGAGAGTGTTCAGCAGTGGTGGCAATATTCTCTCACCTCATCGTTCAAGGCTGAGCTCAGAAAACATGAACATGCTCACCTTTTTGCACTTCAACTTGGACTGATGTTGTGAACTGTTAAAGCTCTTATGTAGACAGGTTTTACATTATTTTGTTTTTCTTTTATTGTCACTGCATTTAAGTATTTTAACAATCTTCATCGCGAGGATTGATCGCAAGGCTGTTTGCCTACCTCATGATGATAGATATGTTGTGTTTCCAATTCTGCATGACCCTGAGAAGATCTGGTCCATATTAAAGTAATTTTTTTTCTTTTTCCTTCCACCAGTTTACATTTTCAGCTGTATAGTTTGTTTCAGATGTGGTCGTTAGCAGTACAACGAGAAGAAACACAGGAAGAGGAACTAACCATTCCAACTTCATGGATTGATAAAACTCTGAAAGTTGTATCTTGGCCCAATGGCAATGCTTTAAAGAAGCACAGCAAGAGGGAGCCACCTTCAAGTACATGGAAATCATTTCCACTAATAAAAGTGAAGATATCCTCAGGTCATTCATTTAAATTAAAATATATAGAAAACTCACCATCGACTTCAACACCATCAATTCCATGCAGAGCTTTAACTCTCGTTAAAGCTTGTCTCCCATCTCTGGTCCCTCATATCTCTGCCATCACCCACTCCTCTCTTTCCACTGGAACTGTTCCTGCATCCTTCAAAACTGCTGTAATAAGCCCAATACCAAAACAACTGGTGCTGATCCAATCAACTTCAATAATTTGCGTCCCATTTCTAATCTACCCTTCATTTCCAAAATTCTCAAAAAAACTAAACTAAAAAACTATTCAACTTCACTCTCATTTGTCTCATAGTAATCTGTATGATTATCCTCCATTGGTATCACTCAGACCCCGATAGACTGATTCAAATCTTATCTCTCCTGTCACACTTCATTCAGCTCAAATCTTTCTCATCTCAGCCTTCCCCTGTTACTTCTGGTGTGTTACTGCCCCTGCTACTCCTCTCCTCTTCATTATTTATCTCCTTCCCCGTGGCAATATCTTCCACAAATTTAACATCAGCTTCCACTGTTGCGCCAATGGCACCCATCGCTACCTTAACAGAAAACCCACTTCCAACCTCCCACCCTCCTCCCTTACTGACTGCTTGACTGAAATAAAAACTGGTTTTCTTCAAATGTTCTCAAATTAAACAGTGACAAAACTGAGGTTCTCCTCACTGGTACCAAATCTACTCTATCCAAAACTGACAGTTTCTCCCTCCTTATTGACAATTGCTCTGTTTACCCCTCCCCACAGGTTAATAGTCTGGGTGTCCTCCTCGACAGTACTCTTCTTTTCCAATCCCATATCAATAACATTACCCGGTCTGCATTCTTCCATCTACGCAATATAAATCGTCTCCGCCCCTCCTTACTGCCCAGTCTACTGCTATTCCTGTCCATAGTCTTGTCACTTCTCGACTAGACTACTATAACTCCCTCCTCTTTGGTCTCCCTCAAAAATCTCTTCATAAGCTTCAAGTGGTCCAGAATTCAGCCGCCCGCGTCATTATCAGATCCCACCTCGTCACTCCCACCTTATAGCAGCTCCACTGGCTCCCGGTTACGTTCCGCATTGAATTCATAATCCTTCTGTTAACCTTCAAGGCAATTCACAACCTCGCCCCTCTATACCTGTCCGACCTCCTTCATATTGCCACTCCCTCTCGTACCCTCAGATCATCTTCTTCCATTCACCTGACTGTTCCGTCTGCCCGTCTCACCACTATGGGGAGCTTTCAGTCGCTCTGCTCCCCGGCTTTGGAATTCATTACCACCCGACCTCAGAAACATCAGTTCCCTATCATTTTTTAAATCTAAATTCAAAACTGTTTAAGCTTGCATATTGTCTTTATATTACTTGCATTGTTCAATTTCACTCTGTTTGCAATGCTTACTTTCTTCTTTTTCTTTTTTATTGTTGTTTATCTACTATACATTTTTTCTTTCTGCACTTTCTGTATGGTGTCCTTGGGTGCTAGTAAGGCGCCTATAAATACATTATTATTATTATTATTATTATTATTATTATTTAGGTTTTAAACTATAAAAATAGGCATTTATAGGCATTTTTTTACCACATCACAAATTCACGGGTTTTCACAATTCGCGGGTGCCCTAGGAACCTAACCCCAGCAAATTTCGGGGGTCTACAGTATTGTCAGTATTGTTCATTACCGTTCAGTGTTGTACGGTATTGTTCAGTATTGGTCAGTCTTGTTCAGTGTTGTACAGTATAGTACAGTGTTGCAGCTCAGTTTTGTAAATCAAATGTTTTTGTCCAGAGTTTTAATTGGACAGTCAGAGCATTACGCATGGTGGGCACGGCTTGTCTCTGGGGGGCAGCGCCCAACCCAGCCCCGCCGTGGTCACACATCCGCTGCTCAGCCTGTTTACTGAGTGTTCACTTCACACATTCGAAATGTCCAAAATACTTGATAATGTCATTATAGCTAAGGAGAGTATTTTTTTTTATATCACACTCTAGTATGGCATAAATACTGTTTAAAGTTCTTGCGTGTGTGTAGAGAAGAAACTGACAGTGTATGTATAAATGTTTCACACCTGTGAAAACATTTCACGATACTGGTAATGTGATCAGGTGACACAGGTAAAGTTTGTGTGTTGGTCATTGGAGAAGGAGAGAAGATCACAGATCTCAGTGCTCTGGATTTCACACAGTAAGTTCATTAAGTCTGGTACTTGCTGATGTAAAATAGTCATATTCACAGCAAGATGCGTGTTTGTGTATTTCAGTTCTTGAATCAGCTCAGTGGGAGATTAAAGTGGGAGTTAAGATTCAGGGATGGAGCTTTTTCTACTGGTCCAGTCATTAGATTGGGCTGGTACTGGGCAATTTATAATAATTACTTAAATTTTTTTAGAGCTTACTGCAGCCTACTTATTAGTTCCAGCAGAGTGCAAACCAGTGGTAAGATTTTGCATGATGTCAGTTTATGTTTTCAGTATTTAAAAAGTATTTTACAGTTACATTCAGAAAACAAAAGATGTTTACCTTTCGCTGCAGATGGCGGCAACAATACCTTTTCAAATGCAATGTCAATATATTTTTAAAAATCCATATATTAAAATCTTGTTTATGCGATTATCCATATTGTTTTAAAAATTTAAATCATTTCAATGATGAATTTTTGTTGGTTATTTAAGAATGTATTGTTAGGAATTCTTCAGTCACTTTAAGCAAAGTGTTATTAACCCAGAGAGCTGAGTACCATCATCAAGGTCTGTTTCTCTAAATCTTCATAACAAATAGAACAATACCTACCAAAACTTCAAGTGTTTTCATATTTTTTATTTTTGACTTAAAGCAGGAGATGAATGTAAGACAACCATAATAACTTTCAGCTTAGTGTTATATAGAGGTGCCATGCTGTCCTCTATTGATAACACAGGTCAACAGCTCAAAATCATCAGAGATCAGTTTATGTGGGTTTTGTAGTGTTTATCATGCTGATTTCAAATCTGTGTTTAGTTTTTCCCGCACGTACAGTTTTTG
>JBBJLS010000128.1:4902777-4920277 GCA_037577275.1 Bryconaethiops microstoma
ACACCCAGAGGAACCCTTTAAATAGCTGCAGTGGATGATCGTCTTCTTCAGAGCTTCAGATACTAAAGTCTCCAGTACGTTTTGGCAGCATGACGGGAGTAGCGGTGTTACTGATGTGCCTGCTCCTCATCTCTTCTGTGGGTGAGTCTGTGCTGGTCTTTGACGTTGTTCAAGTATCAAAAACTGCAAATTTGTAAACATTTTTAACTTTTTTTTTTTCCCCTCAGATGCAAAACTCAAATATCGAAGGGTAAGACATGTCTGCTAATAATACTAATTTAACTCTGTACCCAGTGCTGATACTAAGCCAGTACTCCTATTCTATGATTAGTGCTCATAGTGCACCACTACTCTAATCAATTTTGCTGCTTTATTGCTACTTTGCAACCAGTATTGATTACACCACTATCCTGCTACAACTACAGATGATGTACTTTTTATTTTTGAAAGCCTGCATGTGGGAACATGAGTCAGACTCATGTGTGTACCTTCATCTACCTTCCAGTCTGTGGGAGTGACGGCATCACATACCCAAATGAATGTACCCTGTGTGTGCACATAATGTAGGTACAGTCATGTATGATGGTTTACCACTATGCAAAAACTCAAATGGTTCATTCTTTTTTCATTATGTGAAATTCTACCCTTCTTTATTATGGGGTCAGTTATGAGTCCTGTAATGTTGTTCTATTGTATGTCCACAGGCAAACCAACAACGATACCCTGATTGTGAAAGATGGGATTTGCTGATAGGGGAGCGAGCAACTCCTTTATCAAACTTCTGCATTTGTTATTTCTGCTTGTTAGGGTGCAGTTTTCTACTCATATTCACTCTGCCTCTAGAACATATCTTATTAAACAGACTTGTGTAGACGTAAACAACACTGCTTCAGTTTGATTTTTTGCTATTTAAAGTTAATATGTAAGGTTAATGTGTCTAATCATTTCTGCAACAAAACATGTTTCTTTACCAACTGACACAAGCTGTGAGACAACAATCCTAATGGATCGATCTGACTATTGGAAAATGTTTAAGTTTACTATTTTCCTCATTAACCCAGACTAACTTAGGGCTGCATGATATATCACCTGTTAATTGATATTGTTATACGGCAGTACTGATATTGCAACATACAAATGAGCCTCTAATCAAAATGTTTCTGACAGAAGGACCAATCGCTGAGGAGTGGTACTGTTTTGATAAATAGGAATATCCATGTAATTCAACAAAAGTGAACTTTTTTTTTTCGCCAGTCTATAAAAACTGAAGACACTGATTCATGAAGGTGCTGTGAAAGACCATAAACAGTTTGACAATGATGTTCGTGTGGGTTTATGTGCCAAAAATATAAATCATAATTCATCACAACTCATACTTGCATGACTCACAATGAGGGGAGACTAAATTATAGGATATATTATAAATGTGTTTGCTTTGTGATGTCACAAAAACTATGACTTGAAAACTGGCAGTTTTTGAGGCTTAGTTTCCATATTTGGACTGTGTGGATGGAAAAGTGAAAGTACATTTTGAACTTGAACAGTTTTTATATACTTCAATCCTTTTCAATACCAGAACAGTGATGATATATGCCCTTTATTATATTGAAAGGTTTTGGACTTGCAATAAGTAGCAGTATAATCGCAATACTATTATGTTTTTGGTTCATATGTCCTTATTTTTATGTTAATATTTTAACTGATAACATGCATTTTGAATAAGCTATCTGCACTATACACAGACAAGAGTCATTAATCTAAATAGAAATGGTCATAATTAAAACATAAATATGAAGATTTTTAAAGCATATAGTGTCAGCGGTGAAACACAATCAATTCATATATTTGAAATGTGCATGAATATATCAATAATTGCGTTCATAAAATATAAAAATATAAAGAATATTCATCAGAGAGGCATTAAATATGGCAGGACAACAAGAGCGGAACTATTCTTATGCATCCTTGTTTCGCACGGTGCACTTGGGCGGACATATACAATGAGGGGACTTCCACGTGTGTTTTGGGTGGAGTGTCACGGAGAATTTGACCCTTTTAGTCTTACAGGAGGATAAAGTACTGGCGTGTATTTGCAGTACATGTTTACCACATGTCTATACGAGTAGTGACCATAATAAAGAGCGTTTGAGAGAGATATCAGGCTGGGTAACACTGGGCGGCTCTGACTTACACTGAGTTAAATGAGTTTAGTCTAAATCTTAATCCAAATAGTGAATGCTCATGCAGTGTCTCAGCTCCTCGGACACTCAATGTTGAGATCAGTTTATTCTGTGTTTGGGAAGATCAAAAAAGACAAGAGTCACCGTATCCTGCCCAGCACTAGCAGTGTCAGCATCATGGCCAAAAGCAAGTACGAGTATGTGAGGGATTTCGAGACTGATGACACGTGTTTACGAAACTGCTACATTGTCGTGCGGCTGGATGGACGAAATTTCCACAAGTAAGTAGTGAAATTACACTCCACGAGCCGTTTTTATCTGCTGTTTACTCCTGCATATGCAATTTCTTGTCTTAGCTGGGGAGGCTGGTGGTTAGGGAGATGCCCCTGTGATCTGAATCTCAGGTTCGAATCCCAGGACTACCAGTGGCATCACCGAGGTACCCTATGAGCATGGTACCGTCCCCACACACTGTTACCCGGGTGGCAGCCCATTGCTTCACTTGGCAAATGCAGAGAAAGAAGTTCACACTGTGTGCTTTGGTGTGTACATACAAGGGGCCAATTTACTGTACTTGCCTTCTCAGCTGTTCCTGATGGCAGGAACCCTCCCTTAACATTTGCATTTAAAAAAAAGTAAAGTGGCCCCTTATAGTCATGCAGGAACAAAACAACACACAACAGCACACAGTGTGAACAATATGAAATTCTTTCTCTACATTTTAATCCGTTCATCAAACGAAGCCGCCCGGGGAGCAGTGCGTAGGGACGGTACCTCAGTGGTGCCACTAGGAGGCCTGGGATTGAACCTGTGGCCTTCTGATCATAGGGGAAACTCCCAGACCACCAGCTGCCCCAAACACATTTTATTTGTTTAATTTGTAGTTCTCAAGATTAGCACAGTCAGGCTTCACATGTGAAAATGTCCCAGTAGGAGACAATCTAGATCCCTGCCGTTCATCACCAGTCTGACAGTGATGACTCTGACATGGGTGTGCCAGGAGCACACAACACAAACAATGGGCAGATTTTGTAGCATATTTTCTCATAAAAACAAGATCTTATCTAGCTTAAAATGAACACTTAACAAAAATAATTTCTAAAAACGAAAAAGAAGCATCATCGAGATTGTCCTTCTAGCCAATTAAAATGTGTTGGGGCCATGAGAAGGCTGAGTGTTGCATCTCTGGAAATGATCAGCATCACAGCATCATGGATTTTCTCAGTGTGTTAATAATTAAAGACTATTTGCAGGTTTGCTGACCAGCACAACTTCACCAAGCCCAATGATGACAGGGCACTAGGTCTGATGTCACGCAGTGCCCGCTCAGTCATGGAGGAGCTGGAGGACGTTGCCGTCGCTTATGGCCAGAGTGACGAGTTCAGCTTCGTCTTCAAAAGATCCACCAACTGGTTCAAAAGAAGATCGAGGTAAACTGGCACCCAAATCACTTTCGCTGAAGTAAAAAATGATGTCATGTTAATAGAGCTGTTAAAATAAGCACTCTTATGATTACACTACTGACTGTAAAAGGGAATTACACTGTTTTTTTAAGTTTCTGCATATTTGAAACAGTCATTTTGAGTGATTTGGTGTAAAATATTTAATGCAGAAGAAAGTAAATTTTGCTTGCAACAGTGGTGATAGCAGCTTTACAACAAGCTTTTGAATTGTATTGTGAGATATGTATTTTTTGATTGATTTGTGATAAAGTTGTGGTCTAAAATGTTTTTCTTAAGGTGGAATGTACATTCAGAGCACCGTAAGGCAAATAGTACTCAAGGAAAACATTTTCAGGTTTAACACTATTTTATCATCAACATAAAATTTAAACTCTGAGGCATCACAAGTCGTTTTGAAAAATACAGAAGAAAATATCTGAAGAAAATATTTCTATATTTATTTATATTTATATTTTCCTTGGAAACATTATGACTCCTGGTTTCTATCTCCACCACACCAAAGAAATCCAAGTTAATAAGTTTTTCTATCCGACTACTATGAATGACCATTTACAGCTTAACTGAATTATACACACATTTTGAAGCATGATGATTAAAATATGTGTATAATTCAATTGTTTAAGAGCATGGTTCAATAAGTGGGATCACTCTTTAAGACAGGTGGGCTACTCCTTAATCCCAAAGTGTTTTCTGAATTCCATTTGTGTCCAGAGCTTTGAAGAAGTCAGAGAACAAAGTGAGATGGTTCTTTTCCCTCCCTTCTCTCCCCCCCATTCCCTCCTCTCCCTCTCCCCCTCTCTCCTCCTCTCCCTCTCCCTCTCACAGCAAGTTGATGACCCATGTGGCATCTCAGTTCTCCTCCAGCTACGTGTTTTATTGGAAGGAGTATTTTGGAGAGCAGCCACTGCTGTACCCTCCAGGATTTGATGGCAGAGTTGTCTTATATCCTAGCAACCACAACCTTAGAGACTACTTAAGCTGGAGACAAGCTGACTGTAAGTGTTTCTGAAATGTGATGTGTGTTTTACCCTCTTAGTCTGAAATATGAGAGTAAACACATTTCTGACAAACAAGCTTGTTTATCATTGAGTGAAACAGTTATTAGTCTGCCATTTTTATTTTGAGTTTTTCTTGTGTTCAGTAATTCCAGTTGTTCAATACTGAAGTATTACTTTGTTTCTGTTGCCTGCAGGTCACATCAACAACTTGTACAACACAGCTTTTTGGACGCTGGTGCAAAAAGGTGGACTCTCTAAAACTCAAGCAGAGGAGAGGCTAAATGTGAGATTTACGCCTCAGGCAATTTTTAAAAATACTATTATTATTATTATTACCAAACTACCTTTTCTGGTCCTGTAGGGCTGGTGTCCAGCACAGTTTGATGGTTCTCCTCCTCATACCCAGTCACTAAACCTGACAATTAACACTGGAGGTGAACCAGGTGTGTTTGAGGAGGGAAATCACCAAACTCTGCTGGACTGGCACTCCAGGACTGGGGTTGGGCTCCCCTGGTATGTTAAAAGGTTCTTTGCTTCTTGGTTGCACATCTAATTTATTTTCACCATTTACTCTTATGTCTTTTACATTTCTGTCATTCTGTTGTTTCAGGGCACTTTGTCTGGAGATAAAAATGAGATTTTGTTTTCCGAGTTTAATATGAATTACAACAACGAATCTCCACTGCACAGAAAAGGCACTACTTTGATCTGGGAAAAGGTGAGGAATGGTGCTAATGTTCAGGTACTTCAATTAAAATTTCACCCATCTGGTAACAGTAATTCACGCTGATTTTCTGTAGGTTGACGAAACAACGACTAAAAAGATCACAGTGCCCAAAGAGGGAGAGAAAGAGGTCACCTTCACACGCGTTAGACGAAAAGTTACGGCTCATTATTGCGACATCATTGGAGATTCATTCTGGAATGAGCATCCAGACGTCTTAGAGGAGGACAGCTGTTAAGCCTGGATGAAGAAAACTACTTGTGCTGGACTACACAACTTCGGTGGACCATTCAGATTTTCCGCAAACCAGTTCAGAACTTTATTTTATGTAAATAAATATTTTTAACTTCATGACAATTTTTATGTTCTGTGATTTTTATTTTTGCCACTCACACTCCTGACCAGTGGTGTATGAAATGTTCCTAAATGTTCATATGTTTTGTTGTGACTTTGATCCCTATTTGAGTTTTTTGTACTGCTGAGGACAGCCACGATTCTCTTAATTTTCGAATCATACAGTATAATTCGAGTGAATTTAGTTCCGCTGCGATGTCCCGTAATGCAGTTTCCCATAATGACCCAGACTCTCAACTCTGTAGAAACACTAACAAACACAGCTGTTTACATTTCAAAACTCTTCATTTAGCGAAAATGGTGACTGGTGAATGCAGGTTAGTACAGTCATGGACACCATGGACCAAAAATATATAAATTTTCGATTGCAGCAGTTCGTTTAATTCTCCTTTCCCTGTTAAAGTAAGACGTTGCCAGCTTTGGTTGTATCCTAATAAGTTTGAACAATAAGTTGCAATCTTCAGATAAAATTTAACACAGGGCAAAAAAATGTACTGCGAATTTTTAACCACAAGGTGGCACTCTTTCACTTCTGACGTCACAGTCTTCTTGCTGCAGGCCTAATCGCTCAATTTCAGCCTCTTTCCTCAGATCCAATCTTTCTGTCTTTATTTCATGAATTGAGAATAGTCAATAATAAAAAAAACACTAAACGAGCATCCATACATTCCAGAACAGAACAGTGGTTAAACAAGCATGAAGAAGCTGGACAGAACATTTTTTTAAAGAAGAGTCCCTTATAGTTACACATGAATACACCACAGCACACAGTGTGAAATTCTTTCTCTGCATTTAGTCCATTCACCAAGTGAAGCAGTGGGCTGCCACCAACCTGGGGCGCCCGGGGAGCAGTGTGTGGGCACGGTACCTTGATCAAGGGACCCTCAGTTGTGCCACTTGCAGCCCCTGGATCCAAACTGATGTTTCTCAAACTACCAGGCCACCAGCTGCCCAGGTGATCTGAGTGCTATTGAGTCCAGATCGGCAGCTAGTCTTTGTCTCACATGGCTGGTCCTGAGAAAAATACTGTTTTTATTTTTATTCAGCTGGAGAAGGTTTCACTCTATTTTATATTAAGTGAAAAACTGAGTAAAACACACTCTTTAAAGAGCTGGTTGGTAAAGCATTAAGACTGCAAGAAGTTGATGTAAGGTGACCCACTGTATCAAATAGAATTTCTTGGCTAATAACACTTAACTGGTGTATTTTAACCATGACATCTTTACATAGTGATCATATAGTGATCAAGGGTTCCTGACCAGTTCTGAGTTTATCCTCAAAACACACCTAATTAAACTCATGAATTAATTGCCAGATTTAGTTGGTGCGTTGGAGCAGGTAAACTTATTTTTTACAAATCTACAATACGGTCATTAACAGTGATGAGAGTTGATTTAAAAATAAATGAAAAGCGTATGAGTGTGCTCCTGTGTGACAATGCATACAGAGCTAACAATATAAAATTATAAGAAGCTATAGTTGCACTTTTATAATTGTAGTACAATAGCTTCTGAGGTTCAGAGTAACAGCAGTATTTAGCAGAAAGTATGTTTTCACGCTTGATGTCCTATGAGTGACATCAGCCCTGAGTCTACGCTGCTCCCGCTGCAACCCCTCCCCACTAGATGGCAGTGTGGCCTGTTCAGTGATTAAGCATACAGACGCTAAGATCATACAATCCCTTTAACATTATCTTTGATACAATAAAAGTGATTTACAATCCATGATAAATAGGCCTATGAATAACAAAGCACTGTTGTGATTCTCCTCTGGGGCCCTTCACTGAATGGAAGAAACCCAGTGTGAGTCTGTGCCGGCTCAGAAAAAGACGCACAAAGAATGGCATCACTTTTGGGTGAGAACTAAAATAAAAACAATTTTTGCTTTCCTTAACAGCTTGATAAAATAAATGATGTTAGATTAAATTAAATATAGAGCTTAAGCATAGGCCACAGCAGTAGCATCTATATAAGAAAACTTGAATGTCAGATTTGAGGCTGAATTAAACTACACATCTATTCAGCCTCTTTAAGGTACCCGCTGCTGCCTGAGACATTCAACCGTGCAGTTTTATAAACTTCACCATGCATTAATTCACCATACCCAGAGCCAAGTATCTAATATGGAGTTTAACCCCAGTATTGGTCTGGAAACAGAACTGAGTTCTCTAGTGTGATGGATCTTAAATCAATAATTTTGAAATGAGCTGGAATGGTGTTTGTGATTCAAAACTAATAATCCAACAGTAATACTTCAACTCACAATTGCTCTTGTGTATGAATGCAATCAAATCCTAACAGCAATCTTCCACTATCTATTGTAAAGTCTTCCCAGAATAGTAGAGGCTAATATAGCAAAGAGAGACAAACACCCAATACATCTGATGTCAAAGTATGTATGTTTTCATGCTAGTTTTTACTTTATTTATGTCTGACTGCTGAAAAGATTTGTGGTTTATATGCAACTTATTATGATTTATCCATGTCATACAAAACAAATAATGCAGTAGTTCAGGCATTTCATTGTTATATTTGATACAGTCACAAATAATTTGAATTCAGTAGGTAACTTTCCCAATTTGCTTTAACATTAGTTTTCATTATTATTGCATATTAAAATATTTTAAAAAGGGTTGGCTGCATTTTGCACATCTGCATTTTGCACTTTTAATTAACAATCTCAAAACAGCCACGTCACATCGTGTCACCGTTTGTATTCATGTGCAGTATTCTGCAACTGACAACACATGCAACAAATACATTTTTTATTAAAATGAGTAACGGTTCTGATATGTGACTTCTCTGCTACTTCTAAGCCGCTCTACAGACAGTGGAACATCATAACCTAGTTTGCCGGCTCCCTCAGCTCAAATCTAGTGCTGATTCAGAAAATTTCCCATCCAAATCTCTATTCAGGTCCTGCCCAAAACACAAGATGGATGTTCTCTTTTGGTTAAGAAATCCATTCTCTTGCCACCCGTGCTCCCTTAGGTGGAGAGGATGAATATGTAGACTCCTCTCCAAGGTGAGAGCGGGGAGGCGAGGGACTGGGCTGGCTATATTCGGCTCAGGTCCTGTTTTTTTGCCTGTGGACACAGAAAGAATCACATTCATTTGGCCTTTCAAACAGATAAATACTTTCTCTGCAAGAACTGAAGCTCAGGTGGAAGCGAAGAAAAGTGGGTTCGTATTGTTTGTGTTGTGTGTCTCCGTATTTTTTTACACGGGGGATCGGGAGCATGCTTATGAGTGATATTTTGAGTGACTGAGATTAGGCCCAGACTGAAAAAGATTTTTCCAGTGCTAATTCTCCAGTGACACAGAACTTGTTCCATTAAACTGGCACATTAAACTTCCATTAAACAGTTCCATTCAACTGGTACATAATGTTTAATTCTGTTATTACTAGCGGGGAATGAAGGAGAATGTAATTTTCATTCCATATTTAAAGACTAACAGAAAAAAAAACTCGCTCAGTTGTGAGTTTATAAAATTTAGTTTAAACTTTTAAGTGAATTTGGTTAGTGTAGCCCTGCTCTGATATCAGCGAATTAAACAAATCATACATGATGATACCTTACAGGTCAAGAGCTAGTCAGTGGCCATTTCTCTCACGTCTGAATGATGAACTGAAGTATTATAATACATGTAAGGACATGAACAAATGAAGAGAACCTGTTGCTCAGGGTGAAGAAATGTATTTATTACTATATTATTGCTGTCAGAGCAAAATCTATTCCTTTTATGTCACTTTTTATTATATTGTTATGTAACTTGAAAATGCTGTTTACTTTGTGCCAATATGGACCAACAGAAATGCCCCTAGAAAGGCTTAGAATAAAATCCAGTTACAGTAACCTACACAGAAAGTTAAGTTTTTGTTCCTTCTCCTGTAAAGTTTTTTTTTTGGAGATCTGACATTTTGTTTCGAGCAATGACAATATATTAGCCCTATTGGTCCAAATGAACACTTAGGCAGATTTACTTTTCATTTATCTCCAGATCTTGTAGTCATCATCTAAGAGTGTAATTCACAGTCCTGCAGTAGTTTTACAGTAGAACCGTCTTTTATGATTATTCTTCCCTGCAGAAATGCAGAGTGTTGGAATGACCGCAACCTTGAACTCACGTCAGTCCCTTGGAAAGCTGACAGGTATGTCCTGCTATGAGCTGACAACACTCTGTCATTTGGAATTTGGGCCTTTTCCTGGAGCTGTGCCTTCTGACAGTGGTTGCTATGGGGGCTTATGCAGGTATTCATTAGTGACAAAGCCAGCACAGTGTAGTGCTTTGATTGAGATTTCTTCCTCCAGCTTTCACCTGACTCATACCCCACTGAGGTGGAAACAGGGCACCGGAGAAAATAGCCAGCCCACCCAACCCCTTGCCCAGGAAACAATGGTGTTGTAAAATATCACAAGGCAATAAACGCACACACCCAACAAAAGGGCAGCACCAAACACAAAAGTGTCTGTAAATGTTTTGGGTCACTGCAGCACCATGCTGAACTCCTGACCCCTTGAGTGACCGTAGAGGCCACAGATTTAAGACAAAGCAGTAATTATCTTCAGGTTACTAACGCATTGTGAACACAATGAAGGCACACACGGTGGAGTGTGTGTGTGTGTGTGTGTGTGTGTGTGTGTGTGTGTGTGTGTGTGTGTGAGGAGCAATAGCTCACTGCTTCCTTACTCGAGTAAAAGTGCAAGTACTCATTCAGTAATTATTCTAGTAGTTGAGGTACAGTTTCAAAATCTTTACTCTGGCTGACGGAAGATTCCACTAGTGAAAATGAAGTAATTCGGAGCGGTCTGATGAGAAATGAGCCGCTCTACAGAACAAAGTGCCTCTAAAGCTACTTCACATAATATTATTATGTAAAGTTATGTACTCATAGTCCGAAACATTGTTTTACAAGGTTTAAGAAAGAATTCTGGCTTTTGTAATGCAGATTTGCCAACATCACTTGCAAGAACTTCAATAGGTTCACTGGTTGTACTGGACACATTCCTGACATTGTTCCTATCACTGTAAAGAAATCCAAATCAGTACATTTCTCTACAATGAACATTTTACATTAAATTGGTGTGAATTACTTTACATCTCACTAATTGTATTCCCCTTTTAAGTTCAAAGGCATTAACTGAAAATGTACATAAAATGTAAAAGTAAAAGAAAAATCTCATTAGTAGGAGCTAAGGTCATATATAGTTGTGTGACACAATTACTTGCACAACGTTGGCTGGATTAATATTGGCTGAATCCTCATTTATGTTACTGCATTTCACCAGTTTTCTTTTCTCTTTTCTCCTCATTGCTACTTCTAAACACATCCCTAGCTTTACTTCATCGCAGACATTCCTTACTCACTCCTCTACTTTACTAATGAGCTTCTCCTTTGCCCTTCCTACTTTTTTTAAGAGACTGTGTTTGTATGTAGGTGTACTTATGGGCATTGTGGGGGAAATGAAGAAATCTACAAATGAATATAAACTCACCTGTTACTTATTAGTTATTACCTATTATTCACCTGTTTCTGTCATCTTTGCATTTATGTTTAAATATTTGATAGACATTCTTACCCAGAGCAACTTACAAAAAAGTGCAAACAGTCACAGAGATACAAAAGTATCAGAAATATGGTAAGAACATACGCTAAGAGGTGAAAGCTGTATCACAGATAAATTTACATAAATAAATAAATGCAATGTATGTATGCAAAATGCTATTTTTTGGTCAAAATAAATAAAGAGGTTTGATGCAGAAAGTCTTTGGTCCACAGTGGATGGAAGTGAGTGAGCGTGGAGTGCGGAGTACAGAGTTCAGGGGGGAGCTCATTCCACCACTGAGGGACCAAGACACTGAAGCAGAGAGGCCTAGGCTTATGAACAGGCTTAAGATTTAAGAACATATTTGTTGGAGCCCACATTTGTTAAGAACTAAACTTTGACACTTAATCAACTGCTGTGTCTGATGTGAAAATCACCTCATGATTTCCAAAGATGTTCAGATTTTACAGGAATCTGAATGAAATACAGCGAGATTCAAGCTGAGATTTCCATTGAAATGTAACGAGTAAAAAGTCTTATGTGAAAGACAAACTGCAGTGAAGTGCAGACCTTTGAAAGTCATACTTGAGTACAGTAATGAAGTTCCTGTTGTACTCTGTTACTCCCCTCCTCTGGAGAGTGGCTGATGGTGTGAGTGATAGTGAGAGGGGTGAGTGGAAGAAGGGCTGAAGTGGGGGTTCTTCTGCTTGAGCATCTGCTGGAGCGTTGCATGCTGTCTGAAACATCAAACAGTCGAAGGCCAGACACTGGGCAGAAGAAAAGCTTTAGCAGGAGGATTCTGCTTTTCCAGACAAAACAAATGCTTCTTCAGCTTCTCCAAACCAGAGGCTTCACCGGAGGCTTTACACTGAGGAGCTGGGCTCATCCTCTTCATTTGCAGGACACAGAGAGTCGGTGAAAAGGAAGAAAATCTACATGCTGGGGGGCTTAGCACTGCAGCCCCTCAATAGGCAGTTTAGTCATCACAACAGGATTTCGGATTTGCCACAGATCCCATTGCGCCTAATTCCCAATGTAATGCAATGCTCTCTCTCTTCCTCTCTGTCACTCTCTCTCTCTCTTCTTTCACATTCTCTCTTTCCTTATCTTTTTTCACATTTTCTCTCTCTTTCTCTCTCTCTCGCCCCTCTGTCTCCATCTGTCTTGGTCTCTCTCTCTTCCTTCAATATTTTTCTTTTTTCTCTTTACCTCTTTCTCCCTCAGTATCCTATTTCTCTCTTATACCCTTCTTTCTTTCTTTCTTTCTTTCTTTCTTTCTTTCTTTCTTTCTTTCTTTCTTTCTTTCTTTCTCTTTTTGTATTTCTCCCCCCTTTCTTTCTCAGTCTCTCTTCTTCTATCCCTATATTTTTCTGTTTCTTTTCTCTCTTTCTCTCTCTCTTTCTGTCCCTGTCTCTCATTTCGTGATCGTTCTCCTATGAAATCATGCAAGAAGCCAGCATAAACCAGCAAACTGTCTTATATCAACAGCGGCACAATCGGAGTCTTTTGTTTGCTCACTGGAGCATTGATCTGTGCATCTAAAGTCCCCGCTCAAAGAGTCTGCGGGGCTGGTAGACCACCACTCCACTCCCTCTCCTCCCTGGCCGCGCTGCCAGGACCGGCCCGCTTTCTCATGCTAATCGCACACTTTGTCCCGGGGTGGATTATCCTGCCGTGCCTTTTGTTGGGGCCCCAGAGCGGAGCCCCACGAGGGCGACCTTAGCTGCGGCCTCAGACACAAAGCCCCCCGCGCGCATGCAGCCCCACTCTGAGCACGTCCCTCCACACACAAATTAGTCCAGCACAATTCCATCTCACACTGATGAGGCCCCCCCATCATTAAAAATGACTGCACATGCTCCCAGCTACCAGTACTCAACTGAAACACGGCCAGGCTCGAGTCTAGTGTCTGCTCAGCACACAAGGATGGTAAGAGTCTTGCTGGCAAATCCTTTATTTGGGAAAGTTTTCATATTTTATTTCTCAGTACCACTAACAAGTATTGCTTATTATGCCCCCTTTGATAGAGTACAGTTAAAAGATTTCAGCAGTAAAAATCATTTTTTTGCTGATGATACAATAAAAAAAAAGATTCTAGTACGCTGCTACTACCCATGTCAATTTATAATAACTGTATTATTGTTTTACATTACAAAATAATTGAATAAAACATGAAATTGAATACATTGAATAAAACATTCAAAATATTGAATAAAACATAAAAATACATATATTCATGCATACATATATTTTGGTGTATTATACATGTACACTGCACTGAATTATGAGTTATTACATTCAGAAAGAAATTCCAAACTTTTGAACAGTAATGTACTGTAAATATTAACTTTGAGAAATATCCCTGTTTATTCCTATTTATTAATTTACAATCACAAGCACCTGTCTTTCCGATCTACTACAACACTCCAGGCTATTGGCTGGAGTCTGGTTCCATTCACCTCTCTTGAAGCTAACTTCTTGGTTCTGATCCAGCTGCTACACTGTGCTCTACTCTTTGTTTGGTGTCAAGGCAGATTTGATCCTTTTCCCGCTCCGCCCCTGGCAGCTCAGGAGGAGTGCAGGCTCTCACAGGTTCTTTAATTAGAGCTGTATCCAGCCCCAGAGACCGTGCCGGTCGCTCTGACTCCACACAGTAGATGTGACCTCGTTTGAACGAGGCTCAGTGGAGAATGAAGGGCATGCTCCTGTGCCGTGGCCTCGTATTGTTGCACTGGGGCATGCAGTCTGCACCATTTGGCTATGGCTGCAGTCTAGTTGATTTCATGCACTTTGGCAAACTTGGGAATTCTTCATATACACCCTTCAGTGGCAACAACACCATTGCAAAATGATGAAATCCATCAAATCATAACAAGACCTTTTATAAGCACATATTAATCCTGCACACCAAGCAAAAAATACTGAATTTGTAGTTGCACATTAGAAAATGTAATAATACCCAGAAGTGTTCAGTAATGCAACATAATGCATAGGGCTGTTTTTTATATGTGCTTCTGGGGCAATGCACATTAATCAGTGTGAAGTAAATATGCCATTGTAAGCCATCTGGCAAATTTTTAGCTGTAGTCTCTGTTGGCCAACTAGCAAATTTTCTACTGTAGTCAACTGTAGGCCTGATGTTTTTAGGCTGAACTGTCTATTTGATCATCTTTGCAAAACTTTGCAAATCCTTATGTCAGAAGTATTCACTGCAATTCATAACTGAAACATGGATTCAGTAATAAACTTAGAGAGGCAGAGAGGTATGCCCCTATGGGGCGTCCTCATTCTGTATTCAAATAAGGTTGATGGCAAGTTGACTGACAGTGAGCGAAGCCAAAAAAGAGAGAGAGTGAAAAATACTAAAGTTGACAAAAGAGTCTTACTCCTCCCACTCGCTATTGGCTGGTGACATGGAGGCTTTTCTTTTTCCTCCAGCTAATTGGCCACCCAGGCTTTCACTTGATTAGGAGTTTTTCTTGTACACGTGCACGTCCTTCCCTGTCTGGAGTTACCCTGCGGCATGCCAGCTTTAACACCACGCCATCCCAACGTTGCCATGGAGAGCTGCCAAAGACCAAAGAGGGGGAAAAAAATCCATTATTGTGTTTTCTGTTTGCAGAAATGTGTATACAATGATTTTAGCAGACATTTACATAAACATGCATGCAACAGATTCTTTCATGTAAATGCATGCAATAGAAATGTGCAAGAAAATATGATGGAAAAAACAGACATGTGCTCCAGTTACACAAACAGTAAAATCCTTGTCAGTTACCTTAAAGAAGCTGTTTACTCAGTCCTAATGTACAAATTCACTACAGAAATATTTCCAAAGCCATGAAACAATAATAGACCATTAGTTAGTTAAACACAACAGGTGATGATGGTAATAGAAGTTTATACAATGAACTTTGCAACACATAGTAACACATAAACATTAAAATCACAAGAGCAAAGTACACACATACAGAGATTAACAAACTTTATCTTGATACTTTTTTTTTACTCTGTGCTGAATTGCTTTTGCCAATTAGGTTCATTTAAAGCAAGAACAATGTGCAAAGACTTATAGGACGTCCGGCCCTAGCTCTAGTGTCTCCCTTGGAGTCAAGGGGTGATAGATGAGCTAGACCTGATCTCATTATTTCATTAGTTATTTAGAAGCAGCGACGGAATTTGGTCACCTCCACTCACCCCCACTCACCCCCATCCTTTTGGGTGCAGATTTGAGGGTTGCGATCGTGTCTTTAAGGCCTGAGAAAGGAGGTGTGGGGGGAGGTGAGGTGGGGAAAGTGATTCAATTGTGTGCTGCTTCCATATGGTACCACGAGTGCTCAGTTTTTCTGGTCTTATCAATGGCAGGCTCGAGCCATTTGAATGGTATGAAACCAGTGCCACCCCTTCACCAGCCCCCACCCCCAACACAACACAACAAACTTTGTCCCAGAGCCAGACCCCACCACCTCAGACCCAAACCCCAACCCAACCCAACCCCAACCCCCCGGCCCCCTCATATATATAAAAAAACAAACATAGGGAATCTGGTTAGAGAATAATAGCAGGAACGGACTATAAGGGGCAGAGGCAGGGGGGTTAAAAAATGGTGGGGTGTCAAGAGAGGCACGGAAACCTCAGTGAAACAAAACTGGGGGCTCTCTGAAGCACACAAAAGCACAGCCACGTCTTTTCTGTTTGGTGCGACTGGTGGTGAGAGATAAGGGAATTCCTCAATACACAGAAAGAAAAGGCGATTCAGTGTTTTGGGGTTTCCACCTCAAGCCACTGGCATTATGCATATGTGTTTAAGAGATTGGGCTGATAATGCAGCACTTTGTCTGACAAGTTTTTGCTCTGTTTGAGTCTCAGTCTCTCTTTTGTGAAGCAAGGTATTATGCAGTCTGGCTGATCCCATGCAAATGTACAAGAGAAATTTGGGACTAGCTCACCTCTGCATTTACTAGGAGAATGCCCACCATAAAAATACAAGAAACGACTGTTTTAGTAGTAAACATCATCAAATCAGTGTAATCTAATAGGGCCTAGCTAATGTGTTCATGTGCTTTTTTGACACGCCTCATTGCCTTGGTTCTACTTCTCAATTAGACTACGAATTGTAAAAGGATCCATTATATTTCAGTGTAAATGTCAATTGCTTACATTATTTCTCCTTTCTTTTTTTTGTTCCTTCAATGTGTTTCGAGACTAAATGACACTTCAATTAGCATTCACTTGCCAGACACCTGTCATCAACCTACATTACATTCCATGTCTTAATACATTTAATATACTCTATACGAGGACCTAAACTAGTAATGCGCCAACAGGCAAATCTTAAACTCTGCTTTAACCAATCTAAAATGTATTATTAGCATGCCTAAATTATAACCCACCTGAACCCCTTCAGCAAGGGTTTATGTTCTGGGAGTTTGCCAATTCGCCATGCAGCGAGTGTTCCTTTGGAGAGTAATATCCACATAAATCACCAGCAGCTCACTGCAAGGATATTTCAGGGCAAACAAATTAATCATAGTCTGTGTTTTGTAAGGCTGTGTGGTTTCTGAACATTCCTCTGTGAGGTGAACTCAAGGTAGCATGGGAGGGCGAGAGCTGGGAGAGTGTGAGATTCACTCTCTGTATAAGTACAGTAATGTGTGTCAGAGCACGACAGCTCTAGGGAAATAATGATGATATGGGTATTGTCATAATTAAATAACAATGTAAATGGAAGAGTACATTCAACACACTCCCAAGAATCAAGCGGAATGTTTACTGATGTTTACTGCTTGTTTGTTCGACTTGCTCTGGCCTTTAACCTAAGAAGCCATAAAATTAACTTCTTAACGACACTATTATTGTTCCAGAGTACTAAATATTTTACAGTAGTTATAATTCAGAATGCTAAATGGTACTGAATATGTCATAGTAGTTATAGTACTGAACACTAATACTAATATTAAGTAGCATACTCTTGAGACCTGTTGTTTCCCTCCTTACTTCTTTGCCAATAAAGTCTATAACAAAGTAATAGAATGCCATTAAATGCATTTACTTTACTGCATTTAACATCACTGACCAAAGCATGTCATAAAAAATGTCCAGTTTGTATATAAATATTTTTTTTTGCACCTCTCCAGAGCTGGAACACATGGTGTGTTGTAATAAGCTCCAGAGTAGAGAGTTTGATTTATGAAGAATGATACGTTTATCGCAAAAGCCCAAAACGAGGCAAT
>JBBJLS010000128.1:4922777-4929301 GCA_037577275.1 Bryconaethiops microstoma
AATTCTTTAAAAATCAGACAATGTGATTTTCTGGATTTTTATTTCCTCATTTAGTCTGTCATAGTTAAGGTTTACCTATGATGAAAATTACAGGCCTCTCTCATCTTTTTAAGTGGGAGAACTTGCACAATTGGTGGCTGACTGCATGCTTTTTTGCCCCACTGTATAAATTGAAATTATGAAGTAAGAGGATGGCAGTAATACAAACTGCCCTGTTCAAGTCCGTAATTTCAGTTTTGGTCAAAATGTTATTTGTTTAGCATTATTTTATCATATAATATACTGTATTAGGTTTATACTGATATCCCTTTCTTAACACCTAGATTGCACAGATAATCTAAAACATACAACCACTCAGAGATGAATATTTAATTACAGCCGTCAAGGTCTGGGATATATTAGAC
Source organism: Bryconaethiops microstoma (assembly GCA_037577275.1). Lineage (NCBI taxonomy): Eukaryota > Metazoa > Chordata > Actinopteri > Characiformes > Alestidae > Bryconaethiops > Bryconaethiops microstoma. Next base: position 4,923,182 of record JBBJLS010000128.1, read on the forward strand.
AGTCAGTTTGTGTGTTGGATATGGGAGAAATGGGCAGATGTAAAAATCTGATCAAGTTTGACAAGGCTAGTCCAGCTCCATTAGTGATTGCAAGACTGATGAAATAACTCTTCGTTGGCCCTACTGATAAGTACAGTCGTATGCAAAATTTTGAACACACCTGGTGAAATCCTTTACAGGAAACACATTTTCTTCACATTTTAGTGCACAATTTCTTATTTGTTGAGTTTAACATGCTTTACATTAGTGAACTGTACAGATTTTTCTACACTGAGCATAGAGAGCATGTAAGCCAGTGAACCATCCTGAACACAGTGTGCTATGAGCATTTCATCATGTTTGATAAGGTTTCCTGTCATTGAAGTGTGTGTGGTGAAACAGCTGGCATATTCATAGTCTAGAACAATCAACACTGCACAGGCTTATGAAGCGTGTAGCTTTATTTGAAGTATTGGTTGCACACAAGGCTAATGGCTCTGACTGATGCAGTGAGAACTGGCAGAGATGACCTTTTATGAGACACACTTAGTACTTCACTGATGGACCCTTTATCATTAACAAAGCCAACCTGGGAGGAAACAGAGAGGGTGGAGGTGTGGAGGTGGGTGTGAAGTTGACAGCCAAGATTTAATGAGCCCAGAGCCATTGAGACTTAAATGCCATGGTAACACTTCTAACTCACAAGCGTGGCTACACAGCATTAACTTAAACATGATATTGGACACAGAGAACATACACTACAAGATACAGTAACCTTCTTTAGCAGTGCTATTCATCTTTGAACACATTAAAATCTAACATCATTCCTAGAAGTGGGGAAAAATGATACAGTAAAACATTAAAGTAAAAATACTTTGTATAAAATAATATTAACCCTGTGTCTTTTTTTAATGTATATTAACTCCATTCTTAGGCTAATAGAGTACCAAAATCCACATGATGGCACTAATTCTGTCTGGTGTGAACAAAATTTCTGTCTGTAGAGTAATTAGGTGATTTTGGTACTTTAGGTAATTAGATCAATCACTATCTCATTTGGTGCAATGCATGTAGGTTTGATTTTTAAAAAAATCAAACTTCCATCATATTGAAGCAGGCCATAATCATTTTCAGAGCCAATCGCCAGAGTTGCTTGAGCAAAGATGATGACAAAGCTTGGGAGTTAGTGGGGGTTCACATTATACTTTTCCTGAAGGCAGAAAAACATGAGGTACTGCACAGACTTTATTTCACGGGTCTTCAGTCCTTTTTTTCAACACTGTATCGCGCTGCATGTTTCCTTATTGCTAAGCAACACTAGCATCCTGTTCTAGCTAGCTATCGTTTCAAGCGGAAATCTCTTGCTATTTTAGTGAGTGACCTACTATCAGAGGTGGACAGTAACGAAGTACATTTACTTGAGTACTATACTTAAGTGGGATGGGTTGCTGCGTGCGTGCAAAGTCTCTGTCCTTTTAGGAGGTGGGGGGTTGGGAACCGCTGTTCTAGGCCACGTTAAATGAATGTTCAACTATAGTTTAATTGAACATTCATTTAACGTGGCCTAGGGCAGCGGTTTCCAAACTTTTTTCTGCGCACAATGGGGCTGACATTACCTGCTCCAGTTTCAAGCAGCCTGTCTATGCACTGGCGATTCACTTCACTTGCATGCGGTGAGTTGGAGCGGATTTCCAGTGGTAAGTGTATTCTCCTGTCGATTAAGTGGAATGGATTCTTTCGCGAAAGATTCAAGATTCAAGATTCAACAGCGCTGGGTGAATTAATATTTTATGTTAAATGTGGGGGGGGTCCAAATGAATAATTATGAAATGAAGTATGACAATACTTCACCCCCCCACCACCACCACCACACACCCACCCCCACCCCTCAAATTTCAGTTCTAGTTTCATTAGTAAAATTTCTAGTTTCACTGGTAAAATATCTTCACATTTCACTCTAAATATTTCAGTCATACTGTATTGAATATATTGTGAGTATACTTGTTGGAGAAATTTACATTTTCATACATTTTCATTTATGTTAATCATGTATTCTTTTATTTTAATCATGTATTCTTTCATTTCTTCATTACTTGATTCTTTGAGTAGCTTATTGAGTTATGTGTAGTTTTCCGCAAGGCTACTCTGTCTCTAGGGACAGAGAATTAGACATAACAAGAGGGAACTTACTGTAAGCTAAAATGTGCTTCTGGAAGGCCATACTTGGGGCCTAATGTCCGGGGGGACGGCAAAATATTCGCACCTGGAACAGAAGCTGATAGGAGCTTCCTGACTTCCAATTGGACGGGCCCTGGGGAGTTGGCTTTACAGAATCACATGGTAACGAATTCCTATAAGATCTGTTTTTCTGTCTGGCAGACGGGATCTGGAATCTGGACTGGAGGGACTGCCCCTACAGGTCTGGCAGATTCGCGTCTCCGCTTGCAAGTGATAATAAACTCGTTCTGATTATTTTGAGCAAAATCAGTTTCTTTGTCCTTTCTTGGATTGCTTCTCTCACCCGTGTCAGCTTTGCTGCGACAGAAGCTAAGCTTCACCACATTGCAGTGTTATATGCTTATACCCTATTGAAAATACACCTGGTGACGAAGGTTGGATAAAAATATGAAGCATATGTAATGATTTCAATGCATAGAAGACCTCGATTTAAAAATTGTGTGTCAGTTTGTTATTTTTAATGTCAATTATATAAATAATGACAGGAGTGATAGTTCTTGATAAAATGAGAAGTGTTCTTTTCTTGAACATTTCTTGACTGTCGGTCTGTGACTGTATTCAACAAGCATATGACTCGTCTCTTCAACATCTGAGCGATACATCACCAAGTAAATATTATTTGAAGTAAGTTCTTTCCTTACTGTCAAGGAGATCCCTCTTCATCACAGAGAAAAAAAAATCAGTCGGAGCATCACTGAGCAACAACTGATCACTGACCTTGACTGATTACGTTATCAGCCATGTCAATTTACTTTACTTCCATATCGTTGTATGATGGTGTGACATGGCCAGAAAACTATTAGTCTGTGTACCTTTCGCTAAGAACACATCCGTCCCTTTCTCCAGGCGACCCAAATTGAAGGAAACAGACTTACTTTTACAACCCAATAAAAGCTCATTTGGTCATTTGCGAGATTTATGTCTGAATAAACTCTTATCTGACAGGGACGTCTCTAGCATTTGTTTTATTTTTGTATGGGCACATGCAGAACTATGTATGCTTAAAGAAACACACTTTAGACACACTTATTATATGTCTATAATTTTATGAGCCTTCAGGTATTAATAAATACAAAAACATGCCAGTTTATCCTCACCTGTAATATTGGCATATGTAAACATCAGCATTGCTTTTAATGTGACTGTTCAGAGACTGAAAGGTCACACGGATCTTCAACTATCAAAATACAGCATATATGGGGTTGTGATGGATCTAAATGTTATTTGCCTTAAAGCGGCAGTCTGTTCAAAATGCCAAACTTAACCATTGCTGCAAACATGCCTGCTGGCCTCCTACAGTGGAGTCAAAGTAGTCCCAAAGAAAGATATTCTGGTTTAATGTATCTTGAAAGTGGGAGGAGCTATTGAAAAAGCACATTTTTTACTGGCAGCTAATACTTAATAACCAGCCATATTGCTAGGAAGTGGAATGTCACATCTGTATTTATTAGACACTACACCAGTGCATTTGTTTATGGTCATCTGTGAATGAAATATTTGAGCAAGGCATGCTTGGTATTGTTGTGAGAGAACGTTAATGGGCAAAAATGGAAAAATATAGTCACAAACACACATGACAGGCTAGGCATAAAACTAATGTGACAACTATGGATCTTCCTGACTCAAAACATATAGTCCAAATCCACACAAAACTGGTTAATTGACCACAAAATCCAGTTCATGGCCTTCCCAGCCCCTTGACCTAAACAACACTGAAACCTGACAGGGTGAGCTGAAAAGGTGAGTCCAAAAGCTGCATCCTCCACCTATCACACTAAGCTTTATAGGAGAATACACATTGCTGTTTTGTTAGCAAAGAGAGGTGATGATAAAAGGTCCTACAACTGTGATGCATGTTGTTTCAAAAAAAACAAATTAAGCACTGATTTCTTAGACACAATTTACTTCAATTTAAGGTTTGAATTTTTTTCAGTGTGAGGCTGTAGCAATTAACCATTCCATTAATTTTAATTTATTATAATTAATTATAGACCTGTCCAGCAGGGTGTTTCACTGCCTTTCGCCCTGTGACTGCTAGGATACGCACCAGCACCCCCAACAATACCGCCAACCTCCACACACTTGGTTAAGGATAAGTGCGTTCAGATAATGGATGGGTCGATGTATGGATGGAAGGATGGATGGATGGATTATAATTTTTTACATCTCAAAATTTATTTTATACAGAAATTCACAGACTGCTGGATTTATGTGCATTTTGTGTATATCTTTGTGAAATTCTTTTTTCCTGTCCTTTCCTGTCTGTTCTTGTGAATTAGTTACCTGCTCTGTTACTTTCACTTCTCTCTGTATCTCTTGATCTTTCCATTATTTTTATGGGGGGCTATACAGTGTCAGGTTGGCCTGTTTATGCAACGCAAGGGTGTGACTGAACTTCAGGCTTGTTAGCTTTTATTTGGGACGCTGCTAAACTGGTTCAACACTAGGCAATCAGGCCTATAGATTAGCGATCTTCATTCTGCAAGAACTTAGAATATGGAGAACTCCAAAAGTGCCTGGACCGACCCCGACGACCAGTACAATTTAACATGGGAAGATGACGATGACAGAATGCCGCCTGAGTGTATAAAGTTTTGTTTAAGCAATCAGTTCTTTTTAACATTCATTTTTAACTTCATAAAGTTCTCATTACTGCCTTTCTTTTAGCTGACAGGAAAATCACAATGAACTGTTGTCTAAACTTTGTTGAAGCTGTCAGTAAGAATAATAAGGTCATTGTAAATAAAGAACAAAGTGAAAGTAAAACAAATACACAGGCTTACTAAGTGCAAACAAAGGTCAATGGATGAGTTACGGGGAGCTGTTTTAGTCCAATCAGGGAATTTGAGAAAGGTCAGTGAAATGTATTAGCTGTGCTGTCACCTCCTCCCCCCAAAATAGATTTCATTATGTCTCGTTAAAGTGATGTATATGACCAGTTGTTTTAGTGATTTAAAGACATTTTCTTACACAAACTATAATATTGCAGTGAGTGCTTTATGTTACTCATGTAATACTCTAAGATAGTGCTTTGATACAGTAATCTATAATACATATAATGTGTAGTACCCTCCTTTCGTGTAATTTACTAATGGCTCATTGTAGCATGCTGTTGGGCAAGTGACTTCTAAGTACTACACTAAATAGATTAAATCATTGCTCGTGGATGGTAATGGCTTTTTGTGTTGCATCTAGCCACATTTTCTTCACAGTTTCCCAAGCAGCAGACTCAGCACGCCCACAGAGACATGCATGCTGCAAAAGACATGCACAATTATAGAGGTACATGTCAGGTAAGTTTTGACAGCCTTTAAATACGCTGTTGCCAAGAGAAACCACATAGATCTGTTTGGATTACTATTAACAAGGCTAGTTTGATGCTCTAGACAATGTCCTGCTGGGAAAACTTGGGTCCCGCCTTTCATGTACATGTTACTTTTACACAATCACCCTACCTACATTGTTACAGGCCAAGTACCACTTCTTTCTGGCAGCACTATATATCACTATATCAGAAAACTTTATTTATCCCGGAGGAAATTGTATGTGTGTGTATATATAGATCTATCTATCTATTTATTTACACTGCCCTCCATAATTTCTGGCACCCCTGGTTAAGATGTGTTCTTTAGCTTCTAATAAATTCAGTTTTTTTCTAAATAATATAGGACCAAAATGAAAAAAGAGGACAATCCAACCTTTAATTAAAGTGCATTTATTCAGTGGGGAAAAAATCCCACATTAAGAAATAATTCTTTTACATCAAATCATGTGTGCCACACTTATTAGCACCCCTGATGTTAATACTTTGTACAACCCCCTTTTGCCAACAAAACAGCACCTAATCTTCTCCCATAATGTTTCACAAGATGGGAGAATACAGAAAGAGGGATCTTCGACCAT
>JBBJLS010000128.1:4945996-4963835 GCA_037577275.1 Bryconaethiops microstoma
TTTCTTTATTTGATGTCATTAGCATGTATGTACGTGTCATTAGATGAAACCGTTTCTTCCTTTTACTTTAATTGGCTTCACATGGCAGGTTCCAACAAGAAAATCCAATTCGTGAGACATTTATTAAGAATATGAGATAACATGTTACAACATAAACTAATAAATCAATCACTGAAAAGTATGGCAACCCCAAACATTATGAATTTTCTCACCCGCTACAGTATAAATTGCTGCTGTCCAACACAGCACTAATTCTCTACAGTTCAAAAAGAATAACAAAGGGTAAAGCAAGAAAATGTTCACAGAAAAATAATCAGTGGAAAACTTCCGCTGTCTAGGTCTAACACAGAAGTCCAGGTTCATTTTACCAACCCACAGATTTTAGTGATTAGATATATTAATTTCTACATTATTTAGAATCAGATTATAAATACAGTTCTAAAATACATTAAATACACACATCAATTATGCATTCTTAATGTGACTGGTTTTTAATGCAATTGATCATTTCTTTTTATTTATTTATTTATTTTTTGGGTGATATTTTGCCTGGATTTAGCCTACTATGGACCTAAATTGATTGACAGAAGTGTTGGTTATTAGACTTATTCATAATTAATGATCTATTGAATACTCATAGATTTCATTGTGTTGTTTTTGTAAAGCCTTTTTACTAAAAGAATAAGTCAATCAAGGACATGAGTTTAAAGCTCACTGGAGGCTCACTTCCCCTGAATGGGAGCAAACTTCACAGACAGAAGGGGGGTGCAAAGAGGAGGAGAGAAGGAAAGGTCTACTGAAGGACCGATGGAGAAGGTGAGGGAGAACAGAGTGAGACGTGATGTGGCTGTTCTCCTGGCTCTTGTCGCCCTGATTTGGGAGGATACTGCAGCAGTAGTGCAGGTAGCAGGGCTAGCCAGCAGCTCCATCTAACGCTTGACAAAGCTGTCAGAATACATCACGCAGGAGGCTCTTCTGCAGCCACGCAGAGGAGAGAGAGCGCCTGTCTGCCCGAAAGGAGGGATGATGAAGGACAGACGGACAGCAGGAGGGACGGAGGGGTGCAAGTCACAAAGAATGAGATTAAGGGTTTAGGTTTTTAAGTGCACTGAACTGTTCTTTTTATTAGTCATGCTTATATAGAGCTGCAGGCACACACACACACACACACACACACACACATTCACACACACAGAAACATACACATAGGGACAGGCTACAATGTCAGTACAAACAAAAAAAAGTAATGTGTACAAATGATACATATTTTAAATTCTTTCAACAAAAAAAAAATATTTATTTTTGGTAACTCAGGGAGAGGTCAGTGTATAGTGTCAGGTTAGACTGTGTGACGCCTTTGTGTTTTTATTTTTATTGTGGATTTATTTTTACATTAGTCACACATATGTTAGCTATAATTTATTGTGAATGTTAGAACAGAACAGTCTACACGACTAATGCTACACAGACAACGGTGCCACACTCAGCCTTCTGAGTATGTAAGGTAAATAACGCGACACACAAAAACCCACAGCATGTATATACATACGGATATTTGTTACATTAAGGTTCTTACTATATATTAAATATATACAATTATTACACATACAGATATGTATAACCCTATGTCCTGAGCCGAACTTGCGTAACTCTCAAACAAACACAAATAACAGAGACAACGGTTTTTTAACCTTTTTGTATTTTCTCATTTGCATTGAATGAGTGTATAGCACTATGCAGTGCACAGATAATGTGCAGCATTAATTGACGGAGTAATGAGCTGCTCTCTGGGGCAGGAGTCTCCCCTGCAGCTACACACTGTAGAGAGGAATGTAAGGGAGTTAGCTGCTCTGCAGGCACGCAGGCAGGAGAAGCTCCACTGCAATCCCCAGCAGCCCCACTTTCAGGAGACAAGAGTGAACCTGCCTGCCACATCCACACTGCCCTGCCAGCCTGCAGCGAAGACAACACACACAGCCTCATCATGCGTGCAAATTTGCTCCAGTATGCTGTGTGTGAATGTTTTCATGTAAATGTACTTGATGCAAATGTGCACATCACTTTTTCTGACTGAAACAAGCAGCCCTTGGTGTGCATGCATGTTCTTTTTTCTCTTGGAGTGCCAGCTGATGCACAGAGTAGCTACTTTTACCTGTGTGAAAGTATACACTCTGTAAGACATGAAAAATATCAACGTATTTTTTTATCTTTCAGTAGACTTTCCATTGGCAGGAATGGTCTTGGTGCAATATTCTTGATTTAAGTGAATCAAGAGAATTTATTGCTCGTTGTGAGAACTGATTTTCTAATTCTGATAAAAATCTGTTACTATTGTGGAGTTTTAAGTGTTTTAAATGGCAGAGGCACATCGCCTACTGCGATGATCAGTACTCACGAACTGAGCAATTATAAGGTTTTAAGGCATAATTTCCCATTACTAAAAGGTTCAAATTCTATCACACACGGTATGACAGTAATTCTGGACAGTAAATCGAGTTATGAGTGTCTGCAGCTATGAAGTTTCTATTGTCATGTGTAGGCCTACATGTTCTCAGATATCCTGTTTTTCCTCAGAGAGTTTACAACCGATCTCTGGCCTTTCATGACCTCAAAGCCTTTACTGTTGTTTAACAAACCTAAAACAAATGAAAATAACAAGTTGCCGGTTTTTAACTGTGCTTACTGTTAAGGTGCAGCCTGCATCCTACATGTTTTTATTGATGTGTTTATGGAGAAATAATCGGCACTTCAACAACGTGGACCTGCCAGCAGTTATGCTGCTCAATTGACGAGGATAATAAATACATCATCCTTTGTACTGGGGCATTCCAGCGTAAAAGTAGTGTTTACTGTATGTTTTTTTCTGTCAAACAATGTTGCACTGTGTCGGACAGTATTACATACTTCAGTCTCATCTATTTCACAGCATTTTCATGTATTTGTCTATTAGTGTGCTCTGGATACACACCGTCCTACAACCATAGGGAGTCCCCACACCACACACACACACACACACACACACACACACACACACACACACACACACACACACACACACACACCTCCAGACAGCTATAATAAAATACACTGACATAGAGGATGAGAAATACAGACATCATATTCAGAAGTTATGATGAAACATGTCCCAGTTTGTTAGGATTGGTGGTGCCACTAATATGAGCAATAATGCTTATGTATTTACTTCTGTAATTACTATTTGAATCACCATTATACAACCTTAGGCCCCTCGAAGCATCTATTACATTCATTTACTGAACGCATCTATTTCATGCATCTGTGGGAAAAAGGCTAGCAGATCAGTTGTAGTACCTGAGTAGGAATTTTTATTTAACCACAAAGGCATACACTACCAGACAATAGATTTGGCGCACACCGAGATTGTTTACATATGCATGTTACTCAAATAACATTTACTAAAAATACACTCAGTATACTTTGCTAGCAAATAAATGTACAGTACATTCACAATTTCAGTACCTTTCCTTGCCAGAAAATGTCATAGATTTTTTTGACTACAAAAGGCCACGTAATATGATTATTATTATAATGTGGATCACCAGACAACTGTTAGATATTTAACAAGTTATTAGATTAAATAGTTAGACTAGTGCATTTGAAGTTAATGGATAGTCTAGAATTTGACTCTGCATCACCACACAACCAGTTAATAGGATGACAGACATGCACTGTTACAGATTTTTTTCTGGTTATAAAGAAAACTTGCATTGTTTTCCATATTTTCATTTCTAGCTGTTCACTGAACAGCTTTCCATTGTTTAACAAGGATAACTATCTGCAGTTTACGTACGAAATAAATGGATAAATGGTAAAAGCCTGTGGTGTGCAAATACTTTTTACTGGTCATGTACATGCACTAATCAAACACAATTTCCAGGAAATCCTGTCAAGTTCATCAGTAGACCCTTAGCAGATTAGGCAAAATTATCTTTATCTGACAGAATGACAGAATGAAGAGTGGATGAGACTGTATATGGCTGTAAATAGAGAGTTATGCAAATATGACATAATTTTGCATCACCGGCAGTGAAAGAATGCTCACTTGAATCCAACACACTTTTAAATTCCACTCGGAGAGGAATAAATAGAAAACCATATCAGAGTGGGAGCTTCAAACTTTGGAGTACATTAAAACCTGCAGTAGCCAGTTTTCGTGAGCATAAAGTATAAGCAGGCTAAGCCCATAATATGTTGCTTGTATCATATTAGGTCCCTATTCTCTCTCACTTGTTGAAAACAACACTGAATGAATAAGGTCATTGTCTCTTTGTCCCAACAAGGCAATGCCCTCCTAAACGTCCCCCTAAACAAACCGAAAAGAATCCAAATTTGGGCTCTATACAGTACGCAAGCTCAACCATCTTGAAAAACCTCTCCCTCGGAGCAAATCGCTGATGTATTTATCCTATTTGGACACTCCCCAAAAAAAAGCAAAAACTTTTACCCATTTACTGGAGGGGGAAAAAAAGGAATTAAAACCTTTGGTGTAAAGACCCTATTAGTAGCAGGGCTCGTCATTTGCATAATAGTAGCCTTATCCTTGAGCTTATAAGAGAAGGACGCTGTCTCGAGTCATGGAGAGAAAGGGCCCTTTGGAACAGAAGAGGCCTAATAAGCAGCACTGCACCTCTAGAAGCATAAGGAGAAAAATATGCAAACTAGGCTCCTTCAGGGCTTCTAACAGGCTGCCGTTGCCTGTCTGCATGAGGACAGAGGCATGACGGGCAGGAGAAAGACAAATCCAGCCACACAAAGCACTCGGCAGCTGAAAGCAGGATCTAGATGCATGAGATTGTTAAGCATTGACAGTGCGTGCCTAAGACTCCTGCGTGTGTAGAGACTAGCACTGGCTCATGTTAATGTCAGCAATGTGCAATTAGAACTTAATGTCTAATTAATAGTAAAGAATTTCTGAAGAAATTTGAGATGTGGGCAACGGGTTTTTCATTAGATGTCACACATCACCAGTCATATGAAAAGCATGGGGTAATTTCATATGAACTATTTCTTACTCAGAACTCACTGAAACAAGTAGGGAAATTTTGTTGAAGGCACAGATTCTAAAACTTCCAATGAATGCCACGTTTGTGCTCATGAACAGGACAGGAGATATTATCTATAGTATTTATCTACAGTTTTCTAGTATTTATCTATAGTATTTGTACCCCAGCATGCTGTGAGAATAGCATGGCGTATTTAATAAAGAGTATTTCTGCTGACTTTTTATTTGATTTTTATTTGACTTATTTTAGACTTTACATTGTTCTCGTCTGTGTGTCTCTGTGTAACTGTGCAGTTGTAACATGAGCAATTTCCTCCGGGACGAATAAAGTTTTCTGATTCTGTATCTGATTACACAACCATGACTTGGCTTGTTTTTGTCGTTTTGACATTTCCTGAGTAAAGAAATAAATGTATTGTAGACTTGAACTTACAAATACAGAATATAAATGTAACTCATCACATATGCCATTACATACCTAATTGCATTTAAATAGTTCAGCAAAATCACTTAGAATAGTAATAGCTTTTCTAAGGGCACAGATAGATGTAGACAATAAAGCTTTATATTTTCTAAAAAATTGAGACTAATTATAAACTTAAAGACAGTCCATGGCTGGCAGATCAGATGCATGACCTCTATAGGAATCTTTATTTAACCACAAAGGCATGCATACACTACTACACACACAATTCCCCCCTTCAGCAATAAGTCTCAGACTTACTTTGCATGCCTCCAATCAGTATTTGCAAACGAGTGCATGATTTAACCGAAGCAGTGGGCTCCAACTGTAAGGCACTTCGATAGTCAAACATGATTGTTCCCCTTTTCACAAGTAACAACAGCACAACCCACAGGGCAGATAAGATATGCAAACGAGGCTCATTATGTTTTGTGAACCAAGAAAGGTACTTTTCTCGGTTCTGCCTACCTGAACCTATTTATTACATGTAATGTTTAGTTTTCTGCCTCAGGAGAGGTAGTCATAGCAACAGGAAAGGCACTTCAGAAGTAATACAACACTTCTTTACTTATAGGCACTCTTCAGACAGGGTGGAGCCTGAGTAGTTGTTTTTGTTTGTTGATATTGACGAGCATAGCTGTGTCATTTTTTTTAGCAAAAGATTATGGTGAGAAATATCGTTCCATTGAACACAGAAACACTTTTAAAGCACTGTCCTGTGAAAAACACAGTTATTTAAAAACAGTTTAGGTAGAAAACATTGCTTTATTAAAAACAGAGTTCTATTATAAACACTAGTTTATATATATAAAAACACTGTTCTATTACACAAATTTTATTTAAAAAACGTTCTATGAAAAACACTGCACTATTAAAACACTTGCCATAACTAACGCAGTCCTATTAAATAACATGGCTCTATTAATACTGGAATAAAGAAAAATAAATTAATTTAATTCAGTAAAAACACTCAAGTGACAGGCATAGATGTAAGTCAGTGGACACTGGCTTGGCATCCAGTGCTTTCCCTGTGCTCCTGTTCACAGGGTTAAGAACTAATGCCCAGTGGCGAAGTAGGTGGAGGAGGAACTATCACCACAGTTTGATTCCAAGCAGCTGTAGAGGCAGAAGAGGGCAAAGCCAGGCACACTGACCGAGAAGGCACAACTGAAGACTAGACCACAGTCAGTGGATGTTTGCCGCAACTTTAGCAGTCCTGGGATTAGAATAGTAGAGGCAGCTTTTGATTAAACTAGGATGGTGAAGGCCCTAGAAAACATGGGTACATTTTGCACCTTCATGGGAATCTGCATCATTGTAGTCTAAACATGTAAAGATGTATCTCACTCCTCTCACGGAGATATTGAATATTGAAACATGAATATTGAACGGCAGAACTCTGCTTGATCATGGAGAACACCAGACCTTAAAAAAGAACAGGTCTTGTGACTCACAAGTGGCATGGATGAACATTGATATTGCCTTAAGTGAAACCAGATAATCAGGAGAAGGAAAAAATCAAAGAATCCAGTTAAGGTTGACTCATCTGTTGGAAGGGAAAGGAGGAAGAGGAAGGAGGAAGGAGAAGGAGGAAGAGGAAGGGGGAAGAGGAATGCCACATTCAAGGAGTCGGTTTTGCTGTGAAGGCAAAACTGGTGAAGGGCCATCAGTCCATGGCTCATGACTCTCTGGGTACCATTTTGTGCATTACTTTTATCAATAAGCCTACACTAGGTGCTAACGAAGACATAAAGAACCAGTTCTAGCATCAATTGAACACCACCGTCTACAAGAGATTAACTCGTTTTACTTGGTGGCTTCAATGCCAGAATTGGAAAGACAACCAGTAATGGGTAAAAGGAGATGGGAAAACAAAGAAATTGCAATACAAATGAATTGCTGCTTCATGGATTGTGTGCAGAGCACAATCTCTTTATCATAAACACTTCTAAACAATGTGGATGCACCCATGCTCTAAGAACTGGCACATCCTTGATGGAATCACACTGTTCTTATCAACAAGATATAATGTGGATGACTGCTGGATAGACAAAAAGCTTCTCATCAGTCAACTCAAGATCTCCATTCATCTAAAACTGTCTGTTCACCAAGCAAACACGTCCAGAATAAAATTCAACTTCATGTCAAAAACACTGCTTAATAATTTAAAGAAGAGCAGCTGTCCAATAATCAACACAAAAGAATGCATCACACTCAGAAACATCATGACAGAAAAATCCTGCTCAACTGCCCCCAAGTCATATCTAACAAGATCACAGAGTCACAGTGCTGATATGGAGACTCCAGAGGAATAATCAACATGGTGTTCTGTGCAGAACAGATACGGGAAAAGAGCAGAGTTCTACTGTTCTATGATCTAGAAAATGTTTGTGACACCGTGTTGAGATCTGCCATTAGGGCGGTTCTAAAACAGTTTGGCTGACCTGACCGATTTATAACATTCATCTACTTGCTCCAGTATTTTCTCACTGGATCTGGCACCATACTTCATAAACTATCAACAACAGATAGAGATCAGATATCAGATATTGCTTCAACAGAGGATTTTTCAACCTATCCAGAAACCAGCAGAAGCTTTCATCAATCATCAGCATCAAATGAGAGAACCTAGTCGATTGCAGTGCTTGAGAAAGCTCAAGACAAAAACATGGAAGTCACCATCTTCCAACATGAGCTTAGATGAACACGTCATTGACAAACGACAGATACAAAAGATTTGCCAAACTCAATCACCTTCATTTATCAAGGGCAACTTGTGCAGTTGCATGTGTTGTGTAAGGATTGGATGACTTAGTCATCACCAATACAACAAATGAAAACAAAATATTTAACTACAGGGGGTCCTCGAGTTATCTCGACATACAACGTCTTGAATTTACATCGTTCATTCCCACTCCCACTCGGCTTGCGCTGTTAGTGTTGTACTTACCGACTATGTGGGCGAACTACTTTGGTTGCGTGAGGTGGAAGAATATGCAGTAATGCAACGTATGAGTGAGATACTTAACAAAACAAAATACTTAACGACAGGGGGTCCTCGAATTATCTCGAGGACCCCCTGTAGTATCCTTTTCCTTTTTCTGTGGCTTAGTTGTTATGATTTAACAGCTGTGTTAGGATCAATATGTGACTTAGACTAGGGTGTGTTTCGACAAACACCAAAATTCGAGTTACATCACTGTCGAATGAACAGATCTGTGTCGTAACTCGAGGACCCCTGTACGCTAAATTGTTGCTCAATTGAAACACTGTTCAGTTAAAAACACTGTTCTGTGAAAAACGCTTCTGAAGAAACATTGCTCTATGAAAAACACTGTTCAATGACAAAATATATATTCTATTCAAACAAAGTTCTATTAAAACACTCTTCTTTTAAAGCAATATTCTATTTAAACACCATTTTAAGAATGATGTTCTCTGAAAAAACACTGTTCATTTAAAAACATTATTCCATATTAAATACTGAAAAAGTACTAAAATCACTGTTTTATTGAAACACTGTTCTATGGAAAATGCTATTCTGTTAAAATACTGTTTTATTATTTATTACAACGCTGTTTCATCTGGATATTAATATTCATCTGGACATGTATGACACTAAAATCTACCTGTACACACTGGGTGCAGTATGGATGCCACCACAGTGTCAGAGTAAAGTAATGTGAGTCAGTGCGGGAGAAATATGGCAGAGCCACCCACTGCTCAGCTCAATGAGATCGGGCTTTTGTCCCACAATTCCCCTCACTTCATTACTGTCACACCGAGCAGATGGTGCCTTTCACACACACATACACACACACCATACACACACACACACACACACACACACACACACACACACACACACACTAGTAAAGCTCGCAAACTCATTCAAACATGTTGCCTTTCTGCTTAAGTGTAACTCGTCACTCGTCACATGTGTGTCTTCATGGGGCTTTCCATTTAACTGTGTCTTATTGTAGATAAATACTGCTAAGGAACCAACCCTTACCTCACTCCACCTCACACACATACACACACACACACACACACAGACACACGCAGAGCCATTAGTGAATTCTAGACCACAGTCCTCTCTCAGCTCTATCAAATCATTAGCGTTTAACAAAAAAGAGAATGAGATCATGAAAAGTTAAATCAACTCCAGGTAATTGAATGAATGGTGGAATAAACAGAAGGTCATGTTTTATCTCCCGGTTTGTAATTTCTTCGGCTGTTTGTCATTTTGGGCATGCCTGTGTAGACAAACACGCCTCTCTGTGCGCATAGAGGAGCCGTCGTGGCTGGAGATGCAGGTCAATTATGCATCAGTGCAGCATGCGTACAAAGACTAAGTCAATATTGATACACATACAGATAAGAAGATCAAGTGGTTCTCCCAAATTCATTTGCATGAAACACATAAATATCCCTTTTTGTATGTATTTAACTTTGGCAGAACGTTTTTACATGAATGGGGAAAAGACGAGCGTATCTATCAGTGGTGCTTTCCATACAAGAACATTCCGCCAGATAAAACACCAAGAAACCTGCAGATGTGAATAAACAAACACAAAAGTCCACACTCGTTTTAACAAGAAAGCACCTGCGAATGGTTAGGTCAAGTGAAATCAGCAAACATGCAGGCGGCCGCACGCTATCTATGTTATCTAACCGAAAATCAGAGCATAAGATAACGGAAGGAGCTCGCCAAATGTGGCCCTCAGGTGAGTAGCAATGACTAGGCCAAAATGTGTCTGTTTTTTCAAACACAAGTACGGGTGACAACATTTGATAACATTTGGTATTCTGATTGCTTTCTGCTTGATTTTTAGCCTGATTGTAGTGGAAAAATTTTAAAGAATACATAATTAACTCTCTTTCCCATTTTAATATAGTGTCCTCTAAGACAACTGTAAAGACTATTAAACAGAACACCTTAACACTTCAGCTAGTTAACAGCTCTACCACTTGCTGCATACATTTTTACTAGTAACTAATTTGTTACTATATTTTTACGTTGTATTTGCTCCGATAGATTTTCAAGACACTGGACATGCCTGTGTGACTGCAGAGCACTCTTGTGCAGTTTCAGAGCAGCAGTAGCAATACAGGCCAGTGGCGATACACACAACAAGCATCTAATGTCTGTTTGATGTCGTAAGTTTATCCATTTGTAAAATAAAGATGTTAATGATCAAAATACCTCCTGGTCCGCAAGACAATGTTACTCTCTATGTAATGTCACTTGTTTGACTTTGACTGGTGTCACAACAGCATGAGCTGGCAGCCAGAGTTGTAGTGCCACAATAGTTATTAATGAAAAGAAAAAACTCATTAAAGATGTTTTAGGTGTTTTTAGGTGAAAACAGTCGGCAATGTCATTTGCATGTATTACTTTGACACGTCAAGTGTGCCCATTATTTGCAGAAAAAAGATTTATTATACAGCAAGTATGTGTTACTTCTTTGTACCTGTATGCTCTTGAGTGTACCGCATGGGGTTAACTTTGTCTACCTAGCTGTGTTTATGCAGCCATAAACAAAGAAAACTTACTTCCCAACTGCCATTGTAAATACCCTGTATTTATTTAGATACTTTAAATTGTTTTCTAATCCTTTTGCTTCTACTTGCAATTTTTGCACAAGTATTTATTGCTGTCTTCCTCAGTCTTTGCATTCCTGTGTAACAATACTGTATTCACTCACATTAGCGGTGTCGACGCTCCTGTTGACTGCACTGTATGTTGTATTCATTCATTTTCTGTAAATGCTTAAGCCACACTAGGGTACTCGGAGTCTAGGGTCATTGGGCACGAGGCAGGGACCCTGGCCGGGGCACCAGCTCACCACAGAGCACACATATCATTCGCTCACACACTCACACCTACAGTCAGTTTAGATTCCCCAATTCACCTGTGCATGTCTTTGGACTGTGGGAGAAACCGGAGACGCTGGAGGAAACCCGCACTGCCATGAGGAGAACATGTAAACTCCACACACACAAGGCCAGGACCTGGAACCCAACCCAGGAGGTGTGAGGCAACAGCACTACCCACTGCACCACCATGGGGCCCTGTATGTTGTCTTATCGTGTAAATTATTGTACTGTTGCTTATGTGTTTTTGCAAACTCTTCTTAGTCCTGTCCTGCCTGCACTTGTGTAGTCTTGTGGTGTTGTTGCATTTGTTTTTTATTGTATTATGTTTTTTTGTGTTGATTTTTGTTCGCAGTGTTAGACCATGGTCCTGAAGGAATGTTGTTTCATTTCACTGAGTACTGCTTACATGCCTGAAATGATAATAAACACCTACATGACTTGACTTTCGTTCATTTGGACTTCTTGTGCAAAAGGTTTTGCATGCTTCTCAGCTCTACTAGTATATTTAGGAAGCAAGATCAGGCAGAATAATGGCAGATCAGGCAGAATAATGGCAGGTAGATCAGAAAGGAAGC
This sequence comes from Bryconaethiops microstoma, assembly GCA_037577275.1. Lineage (NCBI taxonomy): Eukaryota > Metazoa > Chordata > Actinopteri > Characiformes > Alestidae > Bryconaethiops > Bryconaethiops microstoma. The sequence goes on from JBBJLS010000128.1 coordinate 4,957,956, forward strand.
TTCACTGAGCTATCGGGTGGCAGCCCATGGTTTGTGTGATTTAGTAATGGATCAAATGTAAAAAGTAAAAGCACTAAATGTAAAGATACGGAAAGTAGTCAGCGGCACACTCGTGTGCACTGAACGGTTAAATCAGTGTACGCATGATGAATTGTTTTACCGTAATTTACTCTTCTATGAAGAACAGCTCATTTTCTGGGTACTGATTTTGGATATTAATCACTGCTTTCATGGGCCATCTCAGTGGAGAGGGTGGGGTAGGGCATGGGGTCCTTGTGTGGTGGTGGGGAGCTTGACAGTTCCTGCTGCAGAGCACGGTGTTAAAAGACCATACATGCTGCACTGGTATTTCTATTTACACTAAAAGACCAGGTAGTTGCAAAAGAGCCCAGCATGTCATTGCACAGCAATGTAAATCAGAAAGCTAGCTTTTATTTACTTGTTAGCCTTTCTAAGATATTATTTTATTTTGCATGTGGTTCGTATATTGACTCTTTCAGTTATTTCCACTTAAAGCTTGTCTGTGAATATTACTGGAGCCTGTTAGCTTAGCTACATTTACTCTAGTGAGGACAGATGATGATCCAGTTCACCCGCAGAGACCCTGTTAGCACTGTCCTGACCATCAGCTATCATGCCTTTGAAATATGCTAAAACGGCGGAGACTTCACATTTCAAAGTTTATTAGATGGTAAATATAGTTACAAGCATACTGTATGTGAACTGGTGAGAAAACTGCAGTTTTGTTTACTAGCTACAAAATCTAGACTGACCAGAGGCTCCAGACTGATTTGTAAGTCCTCACAATGTGTTCAAACACATTCAATCTTTCTGACTGTCACAGAAAAACAGCCTTGTTTTTTGATAACTTTGAAAACTAAAGTTGTTATGACCTTTCAGGCATGCTCTCTGTCAGATGCAAGATTTTTACCACTCAAAACATACATAAGTGAGATGTTAAGCCAGCTAATTTTGAATATGAAATTATTTTTGCTAATTGATTGGTGTGCATGCCCTTAAGACATAAAGATCTGTAAAAAGACCTGTTAAATATGAGAAGCTCTCTGTTTTTATAAGTCAGGCAACGTAAGCACAGCCTTTAGGTTCTTCTCGTATACTTGACATAATTTATGTCGGACATAAATCAACAGAGAAGATTCCTGAGCTGTATCAGTGTGGATCCCTATGTGTTTCTTTAGAATATACTAGTAGGCCTAATTACATTTGTGGCCTAAACATCTGTTTTGTAAAATTCCAAACAAGACATAAAAAAGATCTAGAAGAACTGATTGATCATATAATGTACGAGAGGCATTTCACATCAATCTTGAAATCAGTGATACTGGGCTATGAATCAAGTTATAGTTTACATTCCTTTATAATTTTCTTCACCAGTCGTAATGTAATTGTGACCTACCTTCCAGTTGTGTGATTTCCAAGCAATACATCTTAGAGGAATGGAGTCCAATGAGATGTGATTGATCACACTAACTGTGTTTTTCCTAAGTGACAGTTATTTGTAAGACAAACTATCACAGTACAGAAGGGTCTTTATTCCTATAGACTACTGTCAGGTTTCAGACTGAGTACAATACAGGGATACCTGTTTCAGTTCTCACGCACCGCTCCTATTTTAACCCCATCTGAGATCTGTCACAGTGGCATCTGGTGAAGGACCTCCTGGGAGAAAAGAGGACAAATCTGACATTCTTGTAGTCGCAGTGAGATTACTTATCTCTATTGTGTTGTGTGACACAGTTGGACCACCACACACAGGCAAACACAAGCACACTCACTCACACACACACACACACACACATTATGGCCCACAGAACAGATGGAGGAGATCATGTGAACATGGAGCTCATCCCATGTTCTTCTCACTAGGTATCACCTACCATGGCCTGCAGAGAAGTGAAAACTATTATACCTGATATTGCTGTGATGAAGTATCTTACACTGCCACATAATGAAGTGTTATGACATAAAATTACAGTCAGTCAGAATTTCTTCTGGTATATGATCTTGGATGGTTTCTTGCAAATCACATGTAAATTCTTCAGCTGATCTTGAAGTATACTATAAATAGCCTTACACATCCAACATGATTTATATTACAGTCTTTATTACGTTTATGGGTGGGATATCAAAACAAAAAAAAAGGGCCAGGACTCTATATTAATCTAAATTCACTGTGAGTGTTGCCAGAAGCATTATTTTTCTCTCATCTGACCACACAACCTGGTCCTAGTACCATCTAGATCCAGGTACTTACATTTATGGGTGAATGGAAGTAAAGACTTTCCTCTGATCTGCCTTTCAAATTGTTGGGCTGCTAATGGCAAGGAGCTGGTGATGTCAAAATGCTCCAACTGTGATCTTTGGAAATGTTTACCTCTCTCAGCACCATCTTCAGTGTATGTAGAACTCAAAGAAATATGTATTCTCTTCCAGGCAGATTCACTACAGCTTTGTAATTATTGCCCTAACAGTGGATTTGGGCATTTACAGTCATGTAACCATTTTTATAGCCATTGGCTGATTTGTGAAGATCAACACAATTTTGTCTCATTTCATATGTGTGCATTCTCTAATTTTCTCTAATGTTGATGAATAAAGGAAATTGGTCTCCGTGTCAATTCATATTTATACCCCAGTAAGAAGTACTTAACAGTGAGGATTGGGTTCTTTGTTTATACAAAGAACCCAAAAAATTCCTGAACTGCGATATCACTGGAAACATGCTTTTCATACATTATGGCCATGAGAATTTATAGGAGTGCCAATAATCTGACACAAGTGATTTTGGAGATATTAGAAAATAAGTATGTGTAAAACTTTATAAATCAGGATTCAGCCATGAGAGAAAGTGCAGAACACAGACAGTAAGGTGGACTATAAAACTAGATGATAGGTACAAAACAAGACAAGTAGACAGTGTATTATTATCTGCGATATCCACAGTTGAATAAAGTAATACATAAGCAAACAGGGTTGAGGAGCAACACAGTTTGTTCATTTCAAAAGTGTAAAAGTGTCAAACAGTCACTGTGCCGCTATGTTCCACTAACAATTCAGCCTCATTACGCTTGCGAAAAGGGCTGTACCTCATTGCATTTTATCCCAGTGTTGTGAAGTTGGTGTCATCTCAGCACCTCGCACACATTCACCCCCTCATTTTACAGGCCTGGACTCTGCCCAGAAGCGATGGAGCAATGGGGGGATGAAAATGGAGGGAAAACGGAGGTTTAGCTTTTATAACCCATAAACACCCAAGAGTGGAGACATAAGCTGTGCTGTAAATGTGCATGGCACCTGCTTTAGTGTTGACTTAAAATCCCCCATGGCAATATCTAATCATACACCACAGGCAAACACCTCCTCCTCCTGATAAATTGTCTCATGGTGGGTTTTTGACTCGGTGTAAGTGCTATGTTCAACACACAGATTGTTATCCGCAAGGGTGGCGGACAGCCTAGTTAATATTTAGACAGGAGGGGCACTGGGCTCGTGCCTGAAGATATGGAGAGGGACAAGCGCTGTTTTATCTAGGATGGAGATTAATAACAGATCCCAGGTAGACCAATACAGACAAAACAACCACTTGTCTGACATGACCCCAACACCTCTGGACTCATTTACCTCTCTTTTGTTAACATTTATACCTGTATTACAAATGCAAAACAGTCTGTTCTCGTAAATTAAAGCTTGAGAAGCCCTGTAAAGACTGCATAGGTGTCAGATGTCTGTTCTGTATAGCATTTACATGAAGAGGTTACGGGAACCATTACTCTTTTCATTCTTAAGGCTAACATAAGACTAATATAATGTTTTAGCAAATTGTATGTTTGTGAGGTAATACATTGTGGTAGTGGTGTGTGGGTGTCTTATTTACAGTGGAACCTTGGCAATAAAATACAGTAATAGTAAATGAAATAACAATGTTCTATTTCAACATATGTTTTTGCACTCCACACTCACAGGGCATTACATGAAAATGCCTTATTGCCAGATTCTGTGGATGAGAAAGACACAGTCAGAACTAGTTTATCCTCTCATTATATACTGCATTTGTTCTGAATTGAAACAGAAATAACATGTAGGGTGGTAGATGTTTCATTCAGCTGTTTAAAAAACTGTAAAGTTTTATTATTTTTAAACAGTGGAAAGTTGTTGAGTAAAAACAAGTTTCCTCAATAACATGACAAGAATCTGTAACAGTGGAGGTCTGATATCCTATTAATTGATTGTGTGATGATGCAGAGTGAAATTCTAGACTGTCCTTTAACTTCAAATGCACTTGTTAACTGTTTCATAGCGTTTGCGGTCACTTAATAGCTTGTTAAATATCTAGTACTTGTCTGGTGATCCACCTTTTAACTGTATTAGGTGGCTTTTTTGGTCAGTAGTGATGAATAAAAATATGACATTTTGTTGCTAAAAAGGTACTCACATGGTGCTCCACACTCACAGGAACACTGCATTCAAACCCTTTAGGACCACATTCTGATGAGATGAGAATGCCATAATCAGAACCAGCTATTCATAGTCATTATTGTTCTGTCTGTAATCAAAAATATCTTGTAGATTTTTCATGCAGCTTTAAATAACAATAAATGGTGCTTCCATTGAATGTATAAAGATGAAAAAACAAACAAAGATGAACGTATAAAGATGCAATAAATAAAAAGCAGTTATGAAAGGGTTTTGATATGACAGTGAAGATGTAAACAATAATAAAGCAATGTATACATGAAAAAGAGACCTGATTTGTTTTTCTAATTATTCCAGTTTCTTAACCCTTGGCATAAAGCACCAATGCCTTAAAGCTTTTTTTCCAGGTTTTTGAAAAGCCATGTTAATTTAAGTAGCAGTAATGGCCATAATGCAGCCTTAGCGGTGACGGCAAATTGATGGAATGGGGCTAAAGAACTCTAACTGTCAGATTTAATGAACACTGCACACACAGCAATAATTACACCGCCTGACCTTTTCGCTCCAGTCTGTAAGAAAGCTTCCAGACCCGGCACCTTCAAATGAGGCACCAATCAATCAGTGGTGCTCTGGCCATCCTGCTGTCCCTCTCAAAGACGGAGTGGCAGCTCTCAGCCTCGTGCTTTTGTGAGATAAGACTGATTGGCCCTTCTGACTGGCTACCTCCAGCAGCAGCTTTACGGAGCAGGCCGGTTGAAGGTTCACAATTTTCAAATCGACATCCTTGAAAAACTTCGGAACACCTGCTTTTTAAATGACGTTTGTCTCCAGTTTGAAGCACTTTTTAGGGCGGCGATTAGAGCAGGGATTGGGATGGGATGGAGGGGTGGGTATGTAGAAGGAGGGGGCGAGTAGGGAAGTTTGAAGAGGACGCTTTGGCTTGCAGCCATTGTTGGAACAAAAAGGCCACTCTCTTTACATGCATAGCCAGACACAGAGGACTGTTCTGGCTTTCCAGTAAATCCAGACTGAAAACACACACACACACACACACACACACAACACACACACACACAAAGAGACAGCTAGAAAAAAAAAAAAAAACATCTTTGCATCTTTGACTACAACATTTCAGGATGTTTTGCCCCTCCTCTTTTTAATGCTGAATATTTATCTGATTCCATGCATGGAGTGCAAACGGCTCAGATTTGATTGTGTTTGCGCTCAATATCATCCATGAGGTGGTGGGCAAACGGAAGCTATCCCTCTGCAAACATCAGAGTGAATAAATAAGTGAGAATTTGTGCACAGGAGCAACAGAAAGACAGGTGCAGATAGAGGGAGCGAGCGAGCGAGTTAGAGAGAGAGAGAGAGAGAGAGAGAGAGAGAGAGAGAGAGAGAGAGAGAGAGAGAGAGAGAGAGAGAGCGCGAGCGAGCGCAAGAGAG
>JBBJLS010000128.1:4985015-4998235 GCA_037577275.1 Bryconaethiops microstoma
TTTAATCTAATGAAGTTAAACGAGCCAAACCAGGTATTTGATTGTAGCTAAAATGAATATTGGACTTCCATGAGGAAATGGAAATGGTTAGGAGAACACTTTGGCACACATAAAACCAGTCTTTACTGTAATACTGTTAATTGTATTTATTGTAATATTAATGTTTCAATGTAGTAAACAGGTTTTGAGTATAAATTTTGGTTTTCTGCAGTTAATCGCATTGTTACACACAAAATTAAATAATTAATTCAGAAGTACTGTATTGTGCAGTTTTATTTTTAAAGCTATATGAACAAAAGTGCAATAACGTGGTTTGCAAACACTTTAAACAAATATGGTGCTTTTTAACACAGTTACTGTGTTAAATATTAAATATTTCTGAAAATCTCAACTTAAACATTAATGTAATCAAACCAAATATAAAACCAAAGCTATTTGCCACTGCAGGGCATTCGGGTGCCCCCCACGAAAACCAGCCAAGCTCTAGAGCGCTGCGTGCTGTGTGCACCAACAGCACAAAAATGCAACAAACTTTCAAAATAAAAGGATTTTTTTCATAAACCCGCGTTAATGTGTGATAAAATAATTGTTGGCGTTAAGTAAACAACTAAGCACTAATATATATATATATATATATAGTAACATACTAATCATTGATGTATTCAATCATATTATCCTCAATTATAAAACGGTCTGTTCTAGAGAAACCCACTCAGAATTTTTCGCAATCGAGGTGAATGGAACCAGACTTCTGAAAACTTTAAAGGAGTAGTTTGCTGAAAAATCTAATTGATATAATTCACCACTTGGCCCCACATTTTTGGTGTCCAGTTTGTGCTTCTTTAGTTTAGAACTGGAGTTATGAGGCTATCTGTGCTAAAATAGACTAGAAGTCAATAGTAGCCCAAATCTTTTCTTTAAATCCACCCGCAAAAACTTCTCTCAACCCGTTCATACTGCATCCAGCTCTTCAGTAAGGTGGAGCAGACTTGTGGATGTGGTTTAGGACTCAGTATGACTTATTGTGAGCTGTAAAAACAACACAAAGCAGTCAGGACTCATCTTGGATCATAGTCTTTAGTATTTATTACAGTAATTGTAACAGGTCTGTTAGAAATTGCTTAAGCACTCAGCTGCGTGCTGTTTGCCTGTTTGCGGCTCAGCTAAAGAGTTTGAAGTCTCATGTTTGAAGTGTGGATTGAGAAAATGAGCTTTCTGCACGCTATCTGCAGCAGGAAGTCCCTGATGTGGGCAGTGGCTGTGAGGTGTACTAGATTGCTACTTACCTGTAATTACTCAGGTGTGTGTGGGTGTTTGTATGTGTGTGCGTGTTTCACGTTGACAGGAAATCGTATGCAAATGAGCTCAGATGAGCATGCCACAGGCATCGCCATATGAATTCAATGTACAGCTAGCAAAAAATGCTGCAGACATCTGCTGTCCTAACAGAACCCCATTCTTGAGTCTTGGTTCCAGTCAGTGTTTCTTTTTCATGCTTTGAGATAATTTCTTGTTTGGACTCTTGGTTCCTTCAAATGGTTCTTCTTCATGATTTTGGAGTGTTTTTCCTCGTATTGGTCCTTCCTAATGCTCTTAGAAAGTTCCTCAGGTTTTTAGAGAGATTCTTTTTTAAGTCTTGATTCTTCTCAGCGTATTTTCTTCATGCTATTAGAGAGCTCCTGGTTTGGAGTCTTGGTTCGTAATAATGGTTATTCTTTATGGAATTTTTCCATTTGAGTTCTTTTCATTGGTTCCTCCTCATGCTTTTGGGGTGCTCCTCTTGGGTTTTGTTTCCTCCTAGGGGTCCTTACTAATGTTCTAAGGGAATTTCTCCTTTTGAGTCTTGTTTTTTTAGTGGTTGTTCCTTGTGCTTTTAGATATTTTCTACTTTTCTGTGATTCTTCTTTATGCTCTTTGGGACTCTCTCTTTTTGAATCTTGGTTCTTCTCAGGGGTTTTTCTTCATGGTCTTGGAGAATTTCTTGTTCGGAGAGTTTCTTGTTAGGAGTTTTGGTTCTTCTCGGTGATTCTTCTTTAGGGAGCTACTCCTTTTGAGTGTTGGGGCCTCTCAGTGGTTGCTCCTCATATTCTTAAAGAGTTTTACTTTTTGAGTCTTGGTTCTTCTTGGTGGTTAATCATGCTCTCCTTTATTAAATGGGCAAAAATTCAGCTTAATAAATCGCTAAAAGGTTGAACCATGCATAATTAGATCAGCTAAGAGCAGCACCTCCAGTGTGACCAGTCATGCATACATAAATACCTTACCAAACCAGTATTTTTAGTGCAGTAACCAGTTACTTTTGAGTAAGTGATTTTCTTAGACTCTGCAAGAAAAATCACTTAGACTCTGCAACGTTATATAAAACTTCAGATGAGCAGTAAACTCAGATAAGCACATAAGTATGACTAAAACTGCTAAATAAAACTAAAATAAATAAATACAAATTACATCATTATACAGTAAATAGTGATTTTATGTTTAGTATATCAGTGGGGTTTTGGTGGAAGTCCAGTATTACCTGTAGTTTCCATTAGAAACCTGGTTTGACTGAGTCAGTCCTTCATTAAATTAAATCAGGAGCTGCTGATGGAATTTCACAAAACCAAACAATGGCTGGAGGAACTGAGGAGAAATCTGGAACCCAAAATATAACTACTTTTACAAACAAAACAAATCTTGATACTTTTTACTGCTTCCTTGTTTGCATTTATTCTAATGTTAACCTTGCAGAAAGACAGAAAGACGCTTTATCACATGCAGAAATTGTCTTTAAACAATTTGCATAGGTGCCTAGTCATTTATACAGTACAAAACTAGTTTTTACTCATTTGAAAGTGAAAGTGATCATTCGGTAACACACCACAGCACACAGTGTGAACAGCACAAAATTCTTCCTCTGCATTTTACCCATTCACCAAGTGAAGCAGGGGGCAGCCAGGAACACGGCGCCCGGGGAGCAGTGTGTGGGGACGGTACCTTGCTCAGGGTACCTCAGAGGTGCCACTAGCAGTCTTGGGAATCGAACCAACGACTTCTTGATCGCAGGGCGAACGCCCTAACCACTAGGCCACCATCTGCCCACATAGTCCCTACTGGTCTCAACTGAAATATTTTACAAAAACAAGAAAAGATGCCACCCTGTGGCTATCATATGCACATCCACACTGTCTCAGTCTTGGGCACTGCGGAGATACTGTACCTGACCAGGGCTCTGTGAGAAAGAAGTCAGGGCAGTCTTACGGGATCCTTCCTGCTTCAGTTTCAGTTTGAACAGCGCAAGCTCTGCAAATGAAGATCACAGGTTTGCTTCAGACTTGGTCACATTTCAGCAAAAAGTCTTAATAAGATTACACAATCCACAATGCTTTCAGTGCATTTGCAGTATACTAAAAGATAAAGGCCATAAGACAACAAATTAATTTAATGTTTAATATCTGTTCACAAAGCAGTTTTCCATTTCCTCAGAACACTGGTTCTCAAACTATGGTACATGTACCACTGGTGGAACATGAAGGACTTTGACTTGTAAACTCAAGATGACTTCAGACTTTGTACTGAAATGTTATCCAAGTTATCTGTAACCTGCAAAACAAACCTTGTATGTGCGTCAGAATAAAAACAGCCTAAATGTAACATTTAGCTATATAAAAAATGTTCAGCGTGAGGAGGATAATTTATTGGCTGGCCAGCAGCTTTGCTTAGCAAAATGGGGTTACCCCGCTCAAGTGTGTGTGCTTGTCACACTCATGCTTTTCTACGAGACGACTTAAAGATGGTGCTTGGTTTTGAGAAAAATGTGCAAAAACTGTCAATTCCTGTCCTGGAATTCCAGAAAGTTTATTTTCTCTGCCCAAATACATCCAATTTGATAGTCTAGTCACCATGTGTATTACAACACAAAAATATTGTGTTGTAATACTGTGATATGGCCCTGCATGATATTGTGGTACTGTGATATGGCCCTGCATGATTACTTTCAAAGCATATTAATCACTCACTGCTCATTTTTTCTGGCTGAGGGCCTTCTGGTTCCTGTATATTCCAGGTAACTCGTTTTCCTTGTGATTTAGTTTTGGTGCTTGTCATAACCAAGGCTGACTCAATCTCTTGCTTAGCTCCTGTTGAGACCTCCTCTATAACAGGTTGGGGCTCCACAGCCCCTGCTGGATCAGTAACTGGGCTGTCTTTCATCTCCTTCTTGATGAAGTCCAAGTTGTCAATTAGGTAGTCCACATTGATATCCTCGTCTGAAGAGTCCAAAGGCTCTTGCTTCACGGGGCATGCTGCTTGATAACATTCAACCTGTGTCTCCTCCTTTGTCACCACAGACGAGCTTTTCAATTCACCTTCAAGCTCCTTTTCACAATCCATGGGAGCAGGGTCAGATGGGCACAAATTGATAATAAGAGCACTTTCACTGTATGGGTCTTCCCCGTCATCATCGCCACACTCATCATCAGGCCAAATCTGTTCTATTTTGACTGGTTTTGGTAACTCTAAAATGTTACTGGTACTTTTCTCATCCTGAGAACTGGTCTCACTTTCAGATGTTTTTGAAAAAATATGATTGAATTCTTCAGATTCAGATTCCTGAATGACACTCAAGGTTGTGATTTCTTCCTTCTTAATTTCCTCAGGTTTCTTCAATCCTTCACATAAACTGTAACTTTCCTCCTTCTCTCTTTTAATATCTTTTTGTAGCTGGGTGTCCTTGACCTCGCCAAGTGAACATATGTTTTCTTGTTTAATTTCTTTGGGTATGGCTTTATGTGGTTCATCTGCCATACTAAACAAAGAAGTTTCCATTTTGATTTCCTCAGGTTTCTTCAACCCTTCAGTTAATACTGAATCCTTACTGGGTTCGGTCTCCTTAATGGAAACTAATGAAATTTTTCTCTCACACTCATTTGTTCTAGACTCTGGCTCCTCTTTTAACACAAGTGTATTTTTGTTCGAACTGTGATTTGGCGCTTTTGCCTTAACAGAGATGAATGCTGTGGATTTGTTAGTGCTCCTTTCTTTCTGACGAGAACCCTCTGGCACATCATCTCTCTGTTTCCTTTCTCTGGAGGTTGATCTAGACCTTTTCCTCTTTAGCCTTGCCCCACCTCCATCCCTTGACAGTGAGGAAGAACTGTGTGAAGATGGCTGCTCTCTCCTCCTCTCTCTGGACCTAGATCTGGAGTGTGAGCGTTTTTTCTCCCTAGATTTCTTGTGTCCATCTTTCCCTCTTCCGTCATACTGCTCGTGGCCCTCTTGTTTTGTTTTTCTCCTCTTTGAACTCTCAATGCTACTGGAGCGAGTCGAGCGCCTTCTGTCTTGTGATCGTGAGTGCCTTCGCTCTTTGGATCGTGAGCGAGAACGCCTCCTTTCTTTAGATCTCGAGCGAGAACGCCTCCTTTCTTTAGATCTCGAGCGAGAACGCCTCCTTTCTTTAGATCTTGAGCGAGAACGCCTCCTTTCTTTAGATCTTGAGCGAGAACGCCTTCTTTCTAAGGATCTCGAGCGAGAACGTCTCTTTTCTTTAGATCTTGAGCGAGAACGCCTTCTTTCTAAGGATCTCGAGCGAGATTGCCTTTTTCCTTTAGATGTTGAGCGAGAATACCTCCTTTCTATGGATGTCGAGCGAGAACGCGCTTTTTCTTTAGATTTTGAACGAGAATGCCTTCTTTCTTTAGATCTCGAGCGAGAACCTGTTTTTTCTTTAGATTTTGAGCGGGACCGCCTGTGGCCCAGAGATCTAGAGCTCGAGTCCCTTCTCTCTTCTGACAGTAACTGTTTCTTCTTTTTACGAGTATATTCAAACTCTTTGGAGGAAGGGCTTTGAGAAGCAGACTCTGACTGCCTCCTCTCTTCTTTCAGCTGGGGGCATGGTGACATCTCCTTATCCTTGGTTTTGCGGCTTACGTCAGAACTGCTTGCTAGTGATGGTACTTCATCATATAAGCCATTTCCTTTGGGGACCTCAGACTCAGACTTAACAAGAGACGGTTCATCTTTTGGTTCAGACTTCACCTCAATCTTGACCTTGGTGTCACTGTAATGACTGGAGGATGAGCTTGATCTGGAGCGATCCAAAGGTTTAGTAAATGGACTTTCAAGAGTTTCACTATGCTCGGCATCAGAGACCACAGGGCTTTCACTGTAAGCCATTACAGCAGCAAGACTCCCAGACTGCATTTGGGTATGTTCAGGAGCCGACTGACGCAAAGGCAGTAGCCATGGCTCATCCTTGACAGAGGTTGGCTCCTTTTTAACTTGCACACACATTGCAGAACTTGTTTCCTCCATGGGTGGATCCAAGTCCATAGGTTCTGTTTTAATCAGACGTTCAGCACCTTCACTTTGTTCCACGGTCGTGCTTTGGGCACCCATCTCAGGGAAATCATTCTCAGTTTCACTTTCTGAGGAATCAGACCCTGTGGGATTAAACGGATCATAAACTTCACTCTTCGCTGAGGCCTTTTTTGTCTGGGAAAGAGACGAGAGCAGCATCTGCTTGTCCTTCTGAGCCCTCTTTGCCGTTTCCTTATCTTTCGGCAAGAGAGCCGGCTCAGGCACAGAAAGTCGCCTAGTGTGCCATGGGTTCCCACTGGCGCTAATGCGGAAGCTAATAGTGGAAGAAGATGATGGCCGTGGATTTGATGTTAAACTGGCAGACGACGAGGGAGCAGAGAAGGAATTAGAAAAAGACGACGACGGCCCAGTTCTGTCCAATCTCTGTCTCTCTACTGTCCTACTCTGTCGACTTGCACTTGTCCCCTTCTGGTCAATAGTATGCTGTCGGCCTCTGTCACCTGCTAAACTTGTCATGGAAGAATCTGGTATGTTATTGCTATTGCTCATGCTGCTGCTGTGCACTGCAGAATGGCTTTCTCTTTTAATCTTTGGTATCCTTGGTAAACCAGACACATCCACCCATACAGGCTTAGGTGTGGGCTTTTTTGCATGGGGTTGCTGAGGGGGTGCTCCCCTGTCCCCATGGCCAGAGTCAGAAGCACCACTTGTAACCGTTGTTGGGGGATGACTTCTGACCCCACTCTGGCCCCCCTGATTGCGTTCAGTTCCAGCAGGGTGTGAGGGCATCGACCTGTGGGGCAGTGGCATATGCAAGTGTGGGTGCCCTATTATGGAAGAGGGCTTGTGTGAAGTGGGAGGAGAGGGCGATACAGGAGTCACAGGGGAGGGACAGGGATGTGGGAAACTATGTGATGATAACTGCCTATTTAAAGGGCTTGAGGAGGAGGAGGAGGAGGAGGACGAGGAGGACGAGGAGAGAGTAGGCTGTCTGTTGGACTGGAAGAGACTTGCTCCTGTAGAGGGAGTGCTCACAGTTTCTCCTGAAGTGGAGCCGCCCGAGGTGCTCCTCCTTGGCAAAGACAAATTCACTGAAACAAGATAAATGACAGGAAAGGCTTTTATATACTAACTGCACAGTACATGGGTGGATTATACAGGGAACCTTTATGTTACTATTAAAAAACATCTTTGTGATTCATTATGCTTTTAGAAAATCTGTAGCTTGATTTTGTGCTTCAGTGCAATTTCTGTCCGACACAACATTGACGATAGGTTGAACACATAATGAACAACCAACAAAATGTTTTATAGAGATCTGCATGAGTAAATGGAAAATAAGTATATGCTAAGTGAAGGTGACTTACAAGGTTTAATGGCTTTGAGGGAACCATCTCTGTTGATGACCACATCAGAACTGTCCATGAGTAGCATGCTTTGACCACTGAGGATGCTGCCCAGCAGGTCTGGAACTGGTGCAGCCTCAGCCACCACCTCTACCTGAGGGATACTGTGCCCACGCCTGCTAACCAGCAACACACACAAGAAAATATTTACATTAATCAAAGAGAGACAGTGATTACATACACACACATCTACACAACAGTCCTCCGTTGATCTAATCTGGCAAATCTTCTGATCAGCTCTTGGCCATGCATAATGTGTTTTTCTTGACTTCCGTGCCATACTGTCTTTCAGTCATAAGGCTACAATGTCTTCTAAGCACTGATATGACTTTAGAATTACAAAATAAAAAAACCCAACAAAGCTACTAAAAAAAATCATTTTTTTCTTTTTGATCATGTAGGACTATACACTGACTAGGCAATTCATTAGACAAACCTACCATGTATCTACATTCATTTTAACAGCACTGCTTACAATATAGCTTGTAGTTTACAATCACAAACTGTAGTCTGTTTTTCAGCATTAATGCTTGATTCCTTTATCCTCATTCACTACTGGTCAGGACACCCACAGGACCATCAGTAAGCAGGCATTATATAGGTGGTAAACACTGTACTCTTACTGCCAACCCTATTATATATATCCAAAACACTTTATGGACAAACATATCTCTTAATTATTGAATTCAGGTGACCTATTATTTTAATGCTTCAGCATACCAAGACATTTTGGACAATGCCATGCTGCAACCTTGTGGACCCTATTCCAGCATGACTGTGCCCCAGTGGACAAAGCGAGGTCCATGAAGACATGGCTGGATGAGATCAATATGGAAGAAGTTGACTCAACCCCATCCAACACCTTTGGGATGAACTGGAACGCAGATTGCAAGCCAGGCCTTCTCGTCCAACATCAGTGCCTGACCTCATAAATGCTCTACAGGATGAATGACCACGAATTCCCACACTCCAAAATCTTGTGGGAAGCCTTCCAAGAAAAGTGGAAGTTGTTATAGCTGCAAAGGGGTGGATCAACTCCATTTTAAAGTCTATGTATTTGAATGCAATCCCTTTAAATTCCCTGTTGGTGTAATGGTCAGGTGTCCCAATACTTTTGTCCCTATAGTGTATATAGTTATAGTTACGACAGTTCATCTGATGCTGTTTGTGTTAGTACTCACTTCATTTGTCAGTTCCTGGTGACAATGAATTATTTAAAAACTGTGTCTGATCCACTCTGTGCAGAACACACACTAACATGCCACCATGTAATGTCAGTCTCGCAGTGTTCCTGTTGTGCTGAGAATAATCCACTCACTATCAAATTAATACCTGCTCATTGGTTTTTGTTTGAGGTCCTGACCAATAATGAATGAGGTACACTAACAAATCAGACAGAGGAACAGTATTTTGTAAACTAAAAAATGCACAATGTCCCTAATAAGTGGCATGTCAGTATGTATCATTGCTTTTGTTTCCTGGAGGAAGGTATAATTATCCTACAGATGAAATATGGCCTAATAACACCTAGGTCACCTGGGTAAGCCAGCAGATATGGGTCTGGCAACAGGCTGGTGTGAACGCATGGCAGAGCGGGACAAACCCCGTTGCTTAGCCTCCAGCAAAGAGGATGGAGCGGATGCCTCCTGCATCTCCTCCTCCCTGAAAAACAGAATGAAATTCCTTAGACTTTTGATCTTGCTGTCAATATATCTAATGAATACAAATCAATCACAAGAAAACTGCATAAAAATAAAGAAAAATAAAATAAAACAAAAAAGCCTTAGGAAAACTGACTTGTCACAAAGTAGGCATTGAACCTAAACACAGTAATGTATATAACTCACTCATTATCAAAGGGGTCAAGATCAAAGGGGTCTCCATAAATTGAGAGGGAGGCTGCCCCTATGTCTGCTCTCATGCTGCCAAGTGTTTGCTCAGATGGACGGTACACAGAGGGTATTGAAGAGCTGCGGACAGGCTTCTTCATGCCCAGACTGCGTGCAATGCGGCTTCGAGTAGTGGTGTCCTTCCTGACCACCTGGCAGAACACAACGGTTAATGTTGCATTTCTCCTGTTTCTGTGTTAAATGGCCTTGCAGAACACAGTGGCTATTAAGCAAATACCACACCTCTCAGTTTCACCTCTGAGTTAAAGAAGCAAAACCGCACAAAAGAAGCTAACGACCTGCCCTGGAGTGATACCACATAGCTTCTGTACTGTTTTATCATTTCTTCTTATACAGTGCCCTTTTCTATTTATTCAGTGGGTTTTAGATACCAATGAAGACCATTTATTTCAAAACCACTGATCATGATTTACCATTGAACATTTATATCCAGACATAAAAACATAGGCAAATCTCAAATTCTACAGAATGAGCTGAGTTTTGAGTGTAAGACACCATGACATACCACTTTTCTTCTTGATTTCGTCCTCCTCGCTTTCCTTTTTCGTCGCTTCACCTTTGTGCTTGATGTTTTGCCTTCAACAGCTTTCCCTTCTTTTTTAGGTTTCCTTCTTTTAACTGCATTAAACATGCAGATACCCAGGGTAAGAGGAATACACTTTATAGATTTTGAGGCAGGCATTAAACAATGGAAATGTATTTCTCATTTGTAACGGCTACCTGTTTTGCGCCTTCTGCGGGACCGTGGGCGAGGAGTCAAGTCTCGAACATACACAGCTGTATTGAGTCCAGCCACCACAGCGTTAATGGTCTCATCCAGCCAGGTGGACTGCATCAGATACCGGGGAGCAATCTGGCAGGAGAAACATTGCAGCAATCATGCAATACAAACATGCATAAATAAATGAAGTAGACATACCAAACTAGGGCTTTCAACTAAAGATTAAAATCACAGCAGTATTTCACAAGTACAACAAAGACTACTTGGTTAAAGACAAGCACCCTCACACAAGTAATAAATCAGGGGAACACTGCCACTGTACAAACATGCTGGCCTGTCGCAATTAGTATATTAACTGATCACAATTATTTGAGCTAACTGCAATTATTTTACATAATTATTTTACCATTTTCCATAGTCATTTTAAAATTATATTACAGTGCAACAAGCAGAATGTGATTTAGGTGAAATCAGTTGGGTTGAGGCAAATAAATGCATTTTTTTTTTTAGATGTCATGGATCTTACTAAATAGTTTTTTACTTATATGTTTTACTGGGGCAGCTGGTGGCCTAGTGGTTAGGACGTTTGCCCTGTGATCAGGAAGTCGTGGGTTCGAATCCCAAAACTGCTAATGGCACCTCTGAGGTACCCTTGAGCAAGTTACTGTCCCCACACGATGCTCCCCGGGCACTGTGTTCCCGACTGCCTGCTGTATCACTTGTTGAATGGGTTAACACAGAAGAATTTTGTGCTGTTCACACTGTGTACTGTGGTGTGTTCACATATAACAGAACGGTCACTTTTCTTTTTCTTATTTGCATGCTGTAGTACATTTAGACTGCAGCTCTGAGTATTGTTTATTTATATATGAGTTTTGTAGTTCATGACAACATTATAAGAATGTATGTATGCAGAATTAGTTTTTTTCAGTCTCAAAGAAAAGAGAACAGCTTTGCAGTTGAGTAATGAGAGAATAACATTTCATATAAGAAACAAGATTAGTTCACTGAGCTACTTGTGGCTTGTTCTTTTAAATTTCTTTAAAATAAACAATAAGGATAATTAAACTCATTATATAACCATTAATTGTTTTATCAAATTTAATTGTGACAGATCCAATTACATGCTTGAGCTCTTGAGATGATGCTTTGAAGAAAAGGACAAAATTCACTTATCAACAGCTACGCTCATGAACGAACATTTACAGTATGTTAGGAAAGCCAGGCAAAAGCATCATGCAAACCTGTGCAGCAGCGCGTGCCTGTGTGATGCGGTGCCTGTTGACGTTGGCGCGGACCCTCTCGCTGTGCTGGGTTCGCGCTATTGCTCTGGTGGGTCTGGAGTTGCTTGGCTGAGAGCGGCTGGTGGTGGGAAAAACATTGGTCTCATCTTCACTCAATCGCTCACTTCCTGAAGCACAAAAAAGACCTTATTCAGTAAATGTGAAATTTAAAAAAATTACATAACATAACTAAATAAGGTTGGATGAGTGAAATAACTCCGTTTAAGTAGACTAAAATATCTACCAATGTGTCTACAATTCTGTGAAATGTACACATTAAAACAATCTTTTTTCATCTAAAAACATTTTTAAACATCCACAGTTACAAAAATCTTGAAAAAGCTTTTTTTTTGGTAGAAGTGGTTTACAGTAAACCCCCGTGAATTCGCGGTTCAGAGAACGCAGCTTCAGTCATTCACAGATTTTTTTAGAACTGGAAGCACAGCTAGTTTTCGTGCTAACTAATTAAGAAAAATATAATTTACTAATTTTGTAACAAATATTAACGTAAATTCAGGAACATTTCCATATAAAGCATAACTATAAATTTTTGTTACTGTCGAGAGAACACAAAGAAAGCACGACTTCTGATGGTGAAATACCGCTGTACTCAGAGGCGGGAGGTTTGAAAGTAGCCAATCCGAGAACGTTATTCATTTCTCCTTGCTGCTGATTACTGTATTGCACTATATGTAGGGGTTAGTGTGTCCTCCATCTCTCGTCTTAAGACGGTACAGAAAGCAGCAGCACGTCTCTTAATGGGCTCACAACAACATGCGCACATTTCCCCCATTTTAGCTTCATTTCACTGGCTGCCCATACGTTTTAGGATAGATTTTACGATCCTTTTATTTACTTTCAAGGCCTTAAATGGTCTTGCTCCCCGTTACCTCGCTGAGCTTCTCCATTCCTATACCCCTACCCGCGCTCTCAGGTCAGCTGATCAGCTGCTCTTGAGCGTGCCGAAAACGAAGCTGAAACTCAGAGAGGATCGTGCCTTTGCTGAAGCAGCCCTGAAAATTTGAAATGGGTTGCTTTGCACATCAGACAGGCTTCTTCTTTATCTGATTTTAAATCTCATTTAAAACACCTCTTTTTTTCCTTGGCCTTCGACACTTTGTGAGACGCTGATTTTTATGTAATGTTGATATACTGTGATTTTACTGTGTTTGTTCATCTTTTATGTCTATATGTTTTTATATTTTATGCTATTCATTTATATTTTATATCATGTACAGCACTTTGGTGTTTACTAAAAGTGCTAAACAAATAAAGTTGGATTGCTGCTGATTGGCTGCTGCCCTGTGACGCATCTCTGGCAGATACAGTACATATATTTTTTTTTTAAGGGTAATGTATTAAGAGTTTAAAATGAAATTCAAGTGTTTTTGGAGCATATTTGGGGGCATATTTAGGGTTCACACTATAAAAATGGGCATTGTTAAGCATTCACGTTTTCTCACAAATCGCGGGTGCTCTTGGAACGTAACCCCGTGAATGTCGGGGGTTTACTGCACCTTCTAAAGCAGGGGTGCTCACACTTTTTCAGCTTGCGAGCTACTTTTAAAATGACCAAGTCAAAGTGATCTACCCGCTACAAAAA
>JBBJLS010000128.1:5010963-5023463 GCA_037577275.1 Bryconaethiops microstoma
TTACAGTCATTAGTTACAGGGACAGTCTTACAGTCATTAGTTACAGGGACAGTCTTACAGTCATTAGTTACAGAGACTGTCTTACAGTCATTAGTTACAGGAACAGTGTTACAGTCATTAGTTACAGGAACAGTGTTACAGTCATTAGTTACAGGGACAGTCTTACAGTTATTAATTACAGGGATAGTCTCACAGTCATTACAAGGAAATTCCCTTTGGAGCAACTAAGGGTTAAGTGTCTTGCAATGGTAGAAAGTGTGGGGGGGGGGGGGGGGTTGAACCTGTGAATGTCAGCTTATTTAAACTAGGCAATAGGTTTTCAGTGCTGCTGTTAATGTCCCAATTTACTATTTTACTTCTCCTAGACAACTGTTCTACTAGACAGTCCCTAATGTCAAACCTTACCTTCCAAAAATACCATCCAGACCGGAACTTCCTGACCATCACGAATACATGTCAAGAAATGATTTTTAACTGCAATTTGGTTTTTAATTTTATTTTAAAAAGCAACCAAGTTGCTAAGGCCTGCACCTTATGCAACATTATTCATGTGGTTTATAATGAATGAGTTTCTGATTTATACTGGAGTTAAAAGAAACTTAACAATTGAGAACTGACAAGTATACCTGACATAATATCAATTAGTAAAGCACTGTTTACTCTGAAATACTGGATTAAATACAATTCAAATTACATGTAACAAATACGGGATTAAATGTAATTCAAAAAGAAAATAAATTTCAAAATATAAATCTAAAGTTGTATTGCATGATATTATCTGTCATTGGGATTTTTAGAGCCTTAAATTGTATATCAGTATGAGCCACAAAATGGTCAGGATTCAGAACAGACTTATAAAGGGATCCTCTGAGGACTTGGTTCATAGTCAATGGTTATCGTGTACGAGGAAAGATTGGGGATGGGAGGTACCAGGGCTCAGAGTTTCAAAAGGAGGTGCCCACTGGAATGCTGTGACTTCATCTTACAGTGCAGAAAGTGCAGCCGGTCAGTGTAGTGATAACCAACTTCACAGGACACTCTGTCCAGTCACTGCCTGAGTCATCTCCACAGTCAGGCCATCAACATGCACTCAAACGACAGCTAATGTTCGAAAAATGGATACGACTTGGACCGGTGAGAGACGAAAACAAGTTTCAGGCTGTCATGAAGCATCTGTGCCTATATGATCAGTAGCAGCTAGTAAAGTGCACTAATGTGCAAGTGGTTTTATCTGATTAAACTGCTTCCGAATTCCACTCGAACCGCAAGCATTTTTAGTTGCAGTTGGTTGTTAAGCTGTCATTAAGGTCTTGAAGAAATAGACGTGGGCATAAATTAGAAGTCCAAGCAGTTCTAGTAAACATCTTGGACAACTTTCATTCATTTACTACACTGGAATGACACCAGTGAGTAGTACCGGTGGTCTGTCCCTAACATCTTCCAAAGTCTTTCCCCGACCCTCCTCCATGAGCGAGCAGAGGAATGCTACCTTTCAAGCCAGAATGAGGGGGAGAGACTAAAACAAATCTTCTTTTGTCTGCAGAGCTCTGACAGGCTTACACACTAAATCAAGGCCAGGGCCCCAGGGTGCATGTCCCTACACAGACTGAGGGTTACCAAGGCTACCAGCCACCGAAGCCCTATGATAACGCGGAGCGGAGCGGAGTCAACAGGTGCTACTGGAGTTCACGTCAACATTTTAGACGTGGGCTAAGACAGCAGCTCTCAAGTTTGGTTCTGGAGTGCCACTAGCTTAGTATTTTCCTTTACTCTACAGTTCAATTCTCGTTGAAGGGCTCATTGAAAGACTATTCCAGTGTTTTTCAACTTAATCACCATCTGCTGCATCTGTAGCATGAGGTCTATTGCCATGGTCAGCAAATACTTAGTATGAGTTAAAAAAAAATAATACTTATAATTCATTTCTAATAGAAGCACCTGGATGAGTTTTCAGAGTATATTCGAATGTTGTCAAATGTATTGCACTGGAAATCAATGTATGCTACAAGCAGTTTTGATTAGTTTGAAAAATGCTGGATCGTTGGAGGACTGAATCACGGGGTGGGATTTTCATAACAGGATTCATCAGTCAGTCGGATAAAATAACTTTAGCCCAAATCAAGCTAATAGGAAATGAGCCTGTTATGCTGTTTTCATAAACTGCTTTATGAAACACCTCCAGGTGTGTAGGAGCAAGGAAAACACAAAACTGTGTAGGGCAGGGGAACTCTGGGAGCAGGTGAGTATTTCACAAAGCAGGACTTTTCCATCAACAAGTCCAAAGATGATGGGAGATGAGGTAAGAAAAACACTGCCTTGTGAACTACTCCCCATTACTGAGAAGTGCGTTTAAGTGTGTATCTCAAGACAAGATTCATTTTCATTTCAAGTAAGGAGTTGCAGCTTGTTCAGTTTTGGAGATGCCAATTAAAAAGTCAGCAAAATAAAATAAGGTAAACGCTGCTGACTGTCTAGTATAAAAACAGTTCAAGTTACCATTCATATGTTTCCTCAAGAGCTGCTGACATACACTGATCTGCTCAGCCTGCAGAAGGGTCCGGGTGGATAGTGAGCTCTCACTTTGATCTTTGGGGTGAGGCTCATCTCCGCCCTCTCGCCTGATCACTGACACATGTTCAGGCCCCAGCCTATAGCGTCAGAAGTTCAGGCAGATCCACCCCAGTGTAGCCTAACCCTCCTCTCCCCTCCCCAGCCCTGCCAAAGACTCCTCTAAAGCTATGATTATGGGAACGATCAGGTTCTTCTCTCTCATCAACTCTCTACTCTCAGATTCAGAGAGTTTTGGAGAGACAACCCCGGAGAAAAACGTGCACATACACAGTAGCAGAGTTTTATTGTAAGGCTGGAAACGTTTGATGGGGTGTGGACCAATCTCTACTTTCCCAGCATTCTCCTCACAGGCCACTGCCACTGCGCAATTACTCTGAAAGAAAATTATGATGTTTCATGCGTAGTTATGGTAGAGAGAAATTGTATGAAAACAAAGCGAGGAACAGTTATAGACATGGTGTTTGCTTATGAAATACAATGAGGGATCATTATAACTTGGGATGTTACAATGCATTGAAATATTGTGATATTACAATGGAAAAAAGTGACAACCTACATCATGTTGTCCATGAATACTGTCTCAGAGTTTCTGCATTTTCATAGATTGACTGTCCATTTATACTGAACAGCTGCTGATCATACGAACATATAAAGCACATAATTTGCGTTCCACTTTGCTGAAGCAACATTTGCACAATTTGTAGATGTTAAAAATTACCCTTGTACTAAATTGCACAATTTTACTTGCCGTTTAGAGTTTATATTTATAGTTATTTTTTACTGTATTCTATGTGTCTTTCCATAAAATCTAGAGCCATCTCATCTCACTGTTAACGCGTATATAACCGAGATAATGTTTACTTTGTCTCTGATACTGGAGATCAGACAATGCGTCATGGAGAATTTGTTGATTGATGCTGCATGAAAAACATCCAGCACCAATCAACAACCCACCGTTCATGCTCATGTTCATACACACTCCTCCCGCCTCCCTGCTCTAGTGTAATTGGCGAGATGTGCAACATACAGCTATCATTTTTCTTCATACAAATGTTGTTCAAATGTTGTGGGAATATTAAATTGTGAAAACAGTACCATGAATCAAAGCAAATGGTGAGTTGAGTGTATTGTTACATATCTAAGAGTCACTCTTTCACTGAAATTAGCATAAGAGACCCATTTAGATATTGGAAGAGCTGATTAGTACTAATGACGGTGAGAGGTAAGAAGAAAACAGCAAACATATCACAGCATAGTTGTTACAACAGAAAACTTCAGTAAGGGGGCAAAAAGTTCATAACTTGCCTGTTAATGAACATTTTTTTAATATATTTGCTTTTCAAAAGAATGTTGTAATTTGCAGGGTGTCAAAACCTAATGATGATAATATGTTCCATCTTAAACATAACACATTCTCAAAAAAAACAACTTTGCACCTGATCTAATGTGAATAATTCCTATGGCCAGAGGCCAAGCATGAAGCTGATCTGTTCTTCACCCAGCCCCAGCTGCTACTACTGTCAGAGCCAACTGAGTATAATGGCCTTATTTTCTAAGAAACTATTATCAGTGAGACATTACTGACCGCAACATCACAACGCCCTATCCTCCTGATGCCCTTTATCTCCAGCATACCTAGAGATAAAAGTCCTCATTCCTGCCTGAGGATGCTTAATATTCTTAAAATAGCCAGAGATTTGATCTAAGAAAGGGCCTTATTTTTTAAAACATTCACACACAGTAATATGAACAAGCCAGGACCAGCAAACACCTTCCCTTGAACAGTTATCAGAACAACACGGTGGCTTCATTTCTGACTCACTTGCTGACTAAGGCTAGAGTAAGCCCCAAATGGCAATGCCTCTCCAGCGTAATAGTACAGGCCTTTGGGGTTTTACTACACAGGGACAGTTAAGAGACTATTACTCTTCAGCTCTTTACAATGCCATTTCCAGTCAGGTGATGAGAAGCAAAGGACACAGATGACTGACTCCACTGATAGTGGCTTGTGGGAGAATAAAGAAACAAATGAATCAACCATGCCCATATTCCTGCAGTATTGATGGAAAGAAAGCAGAAAGAACAGTGACAAAACATCAATATCTAGTTCCATACGCAAATACTGGTACATGAATCGATACGGTCATAGGTGTGTTGATATGTTTAATACACCAGACGTGTACGGATCTGAGAAACCCTGCTGAAATCAATTTGCAGGGTCCATTATTTATTATTATTATTGTTGTTAGGATTATCATTATTATTATTTATGGCATCATCACCACTATTAATTTTTTTTAAAGGCACCTTTCAAGGCACTCAAGAACACCTCACAGACAAGCAAACCAGAGCACAAAATGAATAATACAGAAGGCAAATAAAAATAGATAAACAAACAACAATAATAAATATGTCCACACTTGAATTAAAATTGTCCGTATCAGAGCAGAGCAGCTGCCCCAAGTTAATGTTTCAGGATTATTCATCACAAGGAATTCAAGGAAGGTAAACTCCACCAACACACAGAACCTTTTGACTCCAATGTCTATAAGTCAGCCAGAACATTGGCAGTTGGTGATGATCCAATGTCAGTTTTGCTGTATATCTTGTGGTCTTTTATGACGTTTGTATTGTAAATGCGCATTGTATCATGAAGCTGCTGCTGGTGTCTAGTCCTACATACAAGCCTGCTGAATCTTTGCAGCTGTAATTTCATGGCGCCGAGCAGCTGGGCCCCTATACAACCCACCTCCTGCCATCACCACCCAACAGAGCAGCTGTGCAGCTACAGCATTCAAGCCAACAATATCTCCTCGTGCTTCCTGTGTCTTGATCATTATCAGGCTCTGACAAGCGTGTCCTGAACATGCCCCTAAACCAAATTATGAGTAAGCTCGTTATTACTGCTCACTTATAGTCTCCCGTTGAATGATTACCCACGTTGCAGCTAAATCGGATGCATTTCCTCTGACGCGTTCCATGATTTCCTTTGAGGTCCAGAGCGAACGGGCAGATGCAGCCCAGCACTGCCAGCTATGGCACGTCAACACCATCTTATCTTCCCATAACTGCACGTGAAGGTCCAAGTTAGAGTGCTTTTTGTAATCTTATCTGTCACGTGTTTTATTTTGCATTAGACTGCTACCTGAATCCAGTCTTCAGACTTTCTGCAACAAAACCAGCAGACAAGAAGTTATTTCCATTCATAACCCAAGTGAAAAAACATCCCGGCGCTCGACAGCAGCAACTGCAACCACAAGCTAAATCAAGTCAGTAATGGTGTGTGTCCTTCTTTCGTTATTTTCTACTGAGCACAGCAGCAGGCCCCATTTGGGCTTTAGAGCCAGACGTGTGTGTGTAATGTTGTTAGTCATGTGATGCAAAAGCATAAGGCTTGTTAATTGGAAGGAGTTTGGTTGGCTGGTTACAAAAAAATAAATAAATAAAGAGATTAAAAAAAAAATTACTTTGAATGAATAATGCATTTCACACTGCATTCATTTGGCAAATATTTTCAAAACAAACCCCAGACACATGTGATCTTCCAATCAACATATTTCTGCTTCTGTAGCACCGCAAACACTTTAGCTAGTGAGGGGAGAGAGAGAGAGCGAGAGAGCGAGAGAGAGAGCGAGAGAGAGAGAGAGAGAGAGAGAGACAGAGAGACTGACTAGGCTTACACATTCCTATATCTGGGTCATCACAATTCTTGATATTCCTGTATAAAAGGAATTGCATTTCTGTAAGAACAGCTTGAGGGAAAATGAAATAAAAGTCCGTTGTTTTGCATCACAGTCTGTGCCACTAATAAAAATGACCCTCATATCCCGCATAATTGAACGTTCACTACAAAAAAACATTGTAACTTAGATTTTTGAGAATGCAGTGAGGTTGTAGAATCATAGTCGCCTCGAAGGGTGGAGGCAAATGAAAGCCTAAGGTTCGACCCTGAGAAAAGATCTATTCTGACCACTCAGGTTGTCAAAAACAAAGTCTTCACATGCCTGGTGTCTCAGCCTGGGCAAAAATCCCTGCTCCAGGGAACAATAAATGTTAATGCCCTGAGACACACAGTAATTGTTGCTTGAGTTTGTGGAGAAGTCTTGATGGGTGTCCTGCTGGGTTTCTGACTCAGTGCACCTTTTATCACCACAGATGATCACCTAGACTGTGGCCTACATTGTGTTGGCCAGGCAAGAAGGCCATTACTGCTCACTATCTGTGCTCTATTTGGCCAAGTGAGCTCATCCTCATAGCGCTTGGCAAGTTCTGTTTGATGCAAATCCTATTGTGCCAGACCGGATTTCATGAAGTCAGATCCTGAGGTGCTACACACAAGGGCATCGACAGAGCAGCCAGGGCTAGCTGGTGTTAAAAAAAAAAACCAAAAACCCACCGACAGTGCCTGTGGGTGGGGAAGGCCCGATGCACATTACATTCGGAATGATATTTCCTCTCAATTGGCCATGGAGCTTCGCTCGCTTTGTCAGAAACAATTTGGAGAGTTCTCTCAGCAGAGGAAATGAAATAAGACGTACCTGTTTATTTTCATTACTAAATGACGGGACTTGTTTTATACAGTGAATGCATCCTCTCCTCGGCTGACACGCATACGCTATTCCTGGACTCGGTTTCCATTCAGCATGAACACAGTGTTAACATGGTGGAAAGAGCGTGTGAGCGAGAACGAAAGAGAGAGAGAGAGAGAGAGAGAGAGACAGGGGGAGTGCAATAGACTTGGTTCATTAGTTATTTACGGTCCTTTCTCCATGCCTGCTGTTCTGAATAATTTAGAAATGTTTTCCTCCTCACTTTTGTATAATGTTGCTGTCTGCTCCAAATTTGTCTAAATGATGAATATCAAAGCTTGAAGCAAAGCAGAGGAACACTTCCAGCAACATGAATGGCCTGAGGCACTGGTCCATTTGCAATGTCACCTTAGATATGGCGGGTGCATCTACTAGGAGAGGCTACGGAAACATATGACTTAATTCTAGTGTGGTTATTCTTATGGCACATTTTGAATGAAAATTATCATCAAAGACAATGTCAACGATGTTCATGGAAGTTACAGATGGTAATGCATTTACTGTCATCTCCAATTAACCCGTTTTCCTCTTCCTGATTCATCACTGGTCAGTTCTGGACCTGTGTGTGTGTGTGTGTGTGGTACTCAGTGTCACTGTTAGGTTGAGAATGGTCCATCACCATAAATATCCACTTTTGTAGTAGTGATTATAGGCTTTGTATTTCGGACACGATAGCTCTCTTTTAGATCCTCATGTTGAGTGAAGTGCTTTAATTCAAATAGCTCATGTCAAAGCTTAGTAGTTTTAAAGAAAAAGTACTGGATCAGAGATAGTCACTAAGGTAGTCACTTTTAAAGGCAAACCATTCCCATAACATTCATCACCAAAACTTCTCTCTACCCGCTCAAACTGCATTCAATCTTAATATAGGCCACACAGACCTGTAAATCTGGTTTAGATTTCTAATAAATAAATCTCTCATTTACGGCTGCTTTGTGTTTACCATTTAGTTTATAAATGTACAAATCTGATTTCTCAAAGGCACCGGTTTCGGAAGTGGTATCGTGCTGTCTCTAGTTATTGTGACAAATAAGGTAAAAATATTCTTCACTCAACATATTGTGGACAGGGTCAACGCTTATATTTTTTTTACCATGTGGCCCACCCTTATTTCAAGGAAGGTGTTATAAATAAAGGTGCCAGTGAGTGCTGATTACTTGCACTCCAGGCGCTGGTATGATCACTGACTGGTTAGAAAAAAATGACTCCTTTTCCAAGCTTGGGTTCTGGAGCACAGGAGAAAAATAGACATTAAATGTGTGTTTCAGGTGATTCGCTTGGTTACTAAGGATAGAAGATGCCCCGCGGATTCATGTGCAGTCTGAGGAATGTTGTTGCAAAACAACACATTCCAAGAGTGGGAGCTTTTAGACTCCGGTGCATTCCAAACGTCCCCCAGCCTGTCCTGTTCTATGCAGTGATAACAGAACATGCAGCAGAGCTGAAAACCTGATGAAATAGGTGTACTATGCAAACACAAATCATCCATGCACCACTGTGCTTTGGTAGCATCAGACAGTTGGCATGGCAGTGGTGGAGCTGTAAGTTCAAGTTCCTACAAGTGTTCCACACAGGCAAACAGAACATCAGGGAGAACTTCACAAAGCCACGGCCACCGAGCGCCTGGTGGTTTTTAAGGGGGGATATTTATAGCTGAGATGAGTGAAGTGGCAGTCTTAACACAGTGCGCTCACTTTCATAATGAGAGTTTTTCTAAATGATTAGTCAGAGAGCTTGGAGGCGGAGAGGCGCTGGTGTTCTGATTTACTGTCCTGCTCTTTGTGTCTGTCACACACCTAACAAAAAAGCCATATATCTACTTTGGATCCCAGGCTTGTCCAGTATGAGCGTGGACGTGTGAAATTTACAGTGTCCAGGACTAAGCACGAGATTGATTTCTCACAGCCAAGACATCTTTTCCCAACGGGAACCGCAGAGAACAATCAAGCTTTCTGGGATGAGCCTCAAAAAAGTCATGATAAGACATGAGAGAAAAAAGGGAGACAAATTCAGGCATTTTAAAAGCACCCTTAAGCTGTGTTTTTGAAGATAAAATTACCAGCAGACACTCACACTGGCTCACGCTGAAAATGAGATCTAACAGAGGATGAGAGCTCAAACAGGATGAGAGCAAACAGAGGACGAGAGCTTTAATTATTTACTGAAAAAGGCAAAAATAAACATTTTGGACTTGAGCACCTTGTCATCCAGCTTCTCTACTATTGTACTTTAGGTACAACCTGTGAGCACTCTGACAAATAACAGGCGTGCCACCGCGAAAAAGGGTGTTTTCTTGGACTGCGACCAGGTGTGCCGTGGTTAGACGCAGTGAAACTGATCATACCATCCTTATCTAGATCCTCTGCCATGCTGCTTGTCTGTCGTCAGCACAGAAATGTGACTTTACCGAACCTAAATCGAAGGTTCTTAAAGAACTAGGAGTGTTTTTCAAGTGTCGTTTTTTCAACATTCTCCTGGTTTATTTATGTAAATTTATTATGCAGCCCATATGCTGCTACGATATATCAGCGAAACCCTATTAATGACAAAAGGACCAAACTAGAACCAACACTGTCAAGATACTAATTGGACGGTGAACCATTCTCAGCACACAGTTGCATGTTGATGGGTGTCGCACTGGTATATGTACTTCTTGAACAGGGTAGTTGTTGAAGTCGTTGGCGTGTTGCGAACATCCTACTACCCAAAAATATTCAGCCATAAGTGGTCCTGTAGTCAGAAAAGACCATTAGGAGGGGTTAAATGATACATTGTGAACAGTAATAGATGAGCTATAATCTCTAATTGTACACCATCAATGTGTACCAAATAGACCTTGTAAACTGGCAACTGAATGTAATGTCTGTTGTATAAGGACTTCTGTCTATGTTCGTGAGTGTGTGTGTGTGTGTGTGTGTGTGTGTAACAGACAGTAGATGTCACACAGGTGAAGGCACAGCACACACACCTCTCCTCTCTACCTCTAAGGAAGACGAGACTCTCTACCTGACCAGGACAAACAGTCGATCACAGTCCTATGTTCCTTTCTTTATTCGGGGGCATGTCCTGTACCATAAGCTTGTCAAACACAGTTCAAGACAGCATGTGAAAGAAGGCCTGTCCCATGGGCTGTTTGCTCTACAGGCCGTATGGAGAATAAGGTTTTTTTTCCTGCCTTCCACTCCAACGCGTCTCTCCAATAAGCATTGAAGCACTAGAGGCGGTAACAGCTCCAGCTCCAGCTGCTTGGGTCACTAAGTAGTACTTATCTGCGGCAAGTGGCAGATGGCCAGTTTCAAAAGAACTTTTGACATTGTTGATCCCAAACTTGTGAGTTCATTCAATACTGTAAAGATTTTCACCCATCCTCCTCAGTGG
This sequence comes from Bryconaethiops microstoma, assembly GCA_037577275.1. Taxonomy (NCBI): domain Eukaryota; kingdom Metazoa; phylum Chordata; class Actinopteri; order Characiformes; family Alestidae; genus Bryconaethiops; species Bryconaethiops microstoma. The sequence continues at coordinate 5,021,502 of JBBJLS010000128.1, forward strand.
ACGCTGACCTTGAAGGCTCAAATGAGTTTATCCAGTACTGTCTGGAAAGTTTTATCACTTTCATGCACATCTTTTCACACTGTGTCAGATCTGTTAATGGTGTGTGAATGTACAGAGAGGCACTGAGTGAGACTGGCAAGACATGAGAATAGGGAGAGACAAAGAGAGAGAGAAGATGAAAAAAGCGATTGTGAATAAAAGACAGAGAGAGAGAAATAAGGGACGCATTCCCTAAATACCTATAAAAGTGGTGATACACACTTCATCTCGGGTGAAACTGAGGACAAATCATATAAAACCTACTCTCAACACTGCAGCTTTCAGACGAAACCACACACTTGCGCACATGCACAGTGACTGATATGCCAAAACCAGCAAAAATGACCTTTGTCTGCTATACTGAAATCTGTAAAATGGACAGAATTAAGGCAAAACATATAAGACAAAACAAGGTCCATCTGTACAGATAACAGTATGTCAGTATCAGGAACCACATAAGCCACTTTAAGTTACCTCAGAAGCTTGAGGCAAGCATATGATGATTATTGAGGTAAACCTGGCTAGGTTTAAGCTTTCATTAGTTGTTAGCTGCATTAGCTTAGTAACTCCAGTACAACACATGAGAAGCAAAATTTGCATATCAAACAAACATCTAAGAAAACTTTTGGCTGAATAATTAACCTTAAAAGAATGGCTTGGTGTCAAATCAAGTATACACTCTTACACATATCTTCCACTGACCCCAGATGTGCTCTACCCACCAAGACACATCTGGTGTCCAAATCTTGGTTCTCTAGTTTTGTTTTGCAGCCATAGGGTTACAGCTGTTAACAAACAGAAGTCAAAAGTCACCCAAATCTCTCACCTTCTCTCTACCCACTCAAACCCCATCCAGTTCTGTTCATTTTTATAGCTCATAGTAAGTCACACTGTTTCCTAAGCCACACCAAGTCTGCACCACCTCAGTGAAGAGCAGGTTGCGAGAGTTTCGGGTGTATATTTATGGAACATTTTGGGTTATTATTGACTATTGGAGTAAGAGGAAAATTGTGTCTAAAGTAAGTCCTTAGCTGCTATATGGTGAACTTCAAAAGCGACTTCATGTTACTAGAGATCCATCAACAAAAAAACCCCAAACAAACAAAGAAAAAACGTTCATTGTTAAGGTAGGTAACACTATGGCCTTCAGCATCCTCCCTCTCAAAGCAAGCCACATGAGAGGGCTGGAGAAGTCTTGATCGATCTTTTAGCGGCCAGCCACAGCGTGCCGTCATCTCTAACAGAAGGCAGTGTGCTGAGATGTGCTGTTCTCCATCAGAAACGGCGGGGCAGGCGGAACAGGGCAGGCAGCCTGTACATCACCTCTGTCAAGCCCACCTCACATCAGCTTAACAGGTCAAGTGCTGAAGCGCCACTTCTGGCCCTCACGACCAGGCTACTCACAGAAAGAACTCATCGCAACGTCCCCAGAGACCTGCTGCTGGACTCGGCCATCCATCAAACGTCTGAAGGAGCAGGTGAGTCAAAACTCCAACTGACATGACTTTATCTACACTGAAGGTTGGTGGAGTTTTGTGATCACTCAAAGACATGTCAAAAAGGGGATTCGGCTGCCTAATGACAAGTTACAGTCGTATAGAATCAGTAGAAAACAGAGCAAAACCAAGATCAAGAACTACAACACTGTAAGTCCCACTGGAATAGCGAAGTTCAATACAGTACAAAGGTTTAATCATGAACAAGAAAAAAAAAACAAAAAAAAACAGAACTGTAGCAACACTGTAGTGGCCATGATTGCATCAGAAAATCAGAAATACTGGAATGGTCAAATCACAAGTGGACCTTCATAACCTAAAGCTTATCTGGTCATTAGCACACCAATCAAACTGCACAGAGTAAGAGATTGGAGTTAGACTGAAATTAAATGTAGACTTGGTGATAAAAGCCCACTTACAGGAGCTA
>JBBJLS010000128.1:5024853-5055079 GCA_037577275.1 Bryconaethiops microstoma
CACACACTCTCACACACACTCGCACACACACTCTCACACACACTCCCACACACACTCTCACACACACAGAGATATCCCTTCAGACTGTCTCTTACCTTTAACTTACAACTGATCTTCCCTTCTATGTTTGCAGACCTGTCTCAGGTAAATCCTCAGGTTCTCCTGCAGACAGTCAAAGTCAGGACAGACCGGCGCAGGCTAAAGTACAGGAAAGGTGTATGTGAGGCAGCAGTGCTTCAACAGCATAGAGCTGCTAGCGTTTAGAGTGTCTGAAATCTTGTGAGGAATGCAGCTCTCCTGTGTCTGACAGGACTTCCCACTCACATCTGAAACTGTTTATCCCACCCTCTCTCTCGCTTGCTCTCTCTCTCTCTCTCTCTCTCTCTTTCTCTCTCTGTCTCTGTCTCTGTCTCAGTGAGCTCTGCTGACACTGCAAGCACTTCCCCCTCTTCAGGTAGGAGGAGTGTCTAATTTCTCCCTGTATAGTTTGTCCGTTATATTCTCTCTCTTTCTCTCACAGTTATATTAATACCTAATAAAGTGTATATATTTATTATTTGAAAATGCCAGTTGTCTTTTAACATGACCAACAAAAATGGTCCAAAATAACTTCATCGTTCTAACTTACAGTAAGAACAGAAAGTTTCTTAAGAATGTCTTAGGAAAGTTGCTATTGTACATTCTCCAGTAACTGGTATAATGAAAAAAGCTTCTTTCCCCTCATAGTTTCTCCAACTGATGAAACAGCATTCAGGCCAAAACTCCAAACTCTGCATCTCTGTTGTCATTGTGATTTCTGTTTCCTGCAGTAAGCATTACTCACTATATATTACAGTTGCACTAAAATAGGATAAGTGTAGTCTTTTAGGTTTATTTAGAGTACAATGTACAATTATATGCAAATTCACCCAGTAAAGTGACATGTTTATTTTCGAAGTGAATATAAGTTAAATATGCAATGTTCCACCATTTTTTTGCACAATTTTTACTGGTTTGAGTTTATATATTGTTGAAAAAAAACCTTAAATGTAAAATGTGCTCCAACTTTTGCACAGGCCAATTTTAATATTTTATGTTAATTACTGCTGTATTTATGTATTTATGTATTAAAAGGTTACAGATGTGTAATTATTTTAACTTCGAAACTAAGCAAAAACAGAATATTTTCATATGTTTTAAATTTTTTTCCACATGATTACACTTGTATGAAACCCCAGAACATGTGATTTTGTTATTGGGATAGACAATGTGAGAACACTGTGGACATCATCAGACAAACTTGTGAGTGTTATTGGCTAAAAGCAGCAAACATTTGACTAAAAGCAGCAAACATTTGAGATATGAATATGTATGGTGTATCATGAAAAAAAGTATTGTGATATTACATTTAGTCCGTATTAACCAGCCCTGTGAGGTGAGACATTGTTAACAGCGATAATATCTGTAGGATTCACATGAACATGCTGTCGTCGTTCATTAAAATAGCTAATAACGCCTATTTGTTGTTCCTGGCAGAAACACACAGAATGAACGAGAGAGAGAGAATATTGCTGTGTCGGACAGTTGACTGTGTGAGAGTGTAACTACAGGCTTGCTCTGGATATGACTATGCAAATAGCATTCTCATTCTCATTCGCTCTCTCTGGTGAAAAGCTCAGTTTCATAACTGAGGTAATAGTTCTCCCACACATATGCTAATGCATGCTGTTAATTCAGGTTTACTCTGATGGCTTTCAGAAGGGAGTATCCTACATAAGTGAAAGACAGAGCAGACAGAAACCTGAGCCCTCATGTTGTGCTGAAACAAGATACCATAGAGTTTAATATTTAAACAAACACACACACACACACACATACACACAACAATTATTCACAAATGGACAAGACAGCTAGGAGCCTACAAACATCTGGACATCTGCACACACCACTACCTCAGTGCAACACAAGCACATGTGCAGATACACACACACACACACACACATACACTGAGTTTATGGCGACAGACATAATCAATGAAAACTGATCATCAGGAGGAGGATAGGCCCGTTTTTCATTATCCCTTACCCCTCCCCTCTCTCTCACACACACACACCCTGCAATCTATCACTGCTGCTTCATCTTCCAGCTTTGCACCTACGCCTGCAGTCAACAGCTGAACGAATTAAATCCAAATAGCAGGATCACTGTCCTACAGTTACACTAACAGAAACTTGAAGAAAAAGGAACTGACACCTTAATATTCCACTTAGACGAGCCTACACAGCAGCAGAAAGACTAATAATGACAATTATGGCCCACTATCTGTTCATAGTTACATAAAGTAAATTCCCTGAGGAATTACAGTGCGAACAGCTTTTAACACATTTCAGGCTTTAGATGTGAGTCATGTTCACTGAATTTTCTCCACTAGGCCCAAAATCTTAAAAATAAAATAAAAGACAAAAGGAGTGATTCATTTATAAACAAGCTAATCTGGATAGCGTAAGTGCTCAAAATACCAACTTTACATTAAAAAAAAAAAAAGAAGCATTTTAAAGCAAAAATAATTCTGCAGCAATAATATTACACCAAAAAAAATCCCTAGTCCCTGTGAAATTACTTGGAGTCGTCCTGGTTTATCCCTCGTTACATTTCACGGCTGCCTGCGAGGCATTCCTCGGGGGGTTGCTCCTTTAACCTTACCCCTCCCCCACACAAAGATTGTGGACCCCCCACCTACCGGGTGACACTGGGATAAGACAACTGTGGTTTTAGTAATCCTGTGACACTAACGATGCAATATTTCATCAATTCACTCTTCCTTTAGAGGTCGTGTTTTAGCAAACTAATGTCTTACAGGCTCCCTTGATTGATTGTCTTTAGAACCAATTCCCAGGTTCCCTGCACACAAGTTCTTCCCTCTCATCATTACACCGCAACACTTTCCTCTCTTCTACATGGAAAAGTTTTTACTTGCAATGGATGATAAGATCACAGTCATATCGGCCTTAGGGCTTAGATAGGGCTGATAATTCACAGAGATATATTGTATATATATAAAGTATGATATTTGGCATATATCGCATTCCAGAAAAGCAAAACATTTATTCAGTGCTGGGGCTACTATAGTTAAACTGTTTTGATTCAATGCACTGAATCTGTAAGCATACACAAATATAAAACCTACACATTTCTCTGTAATAATGTAACGATTGTGATATCGCAACACAAAAAGTGCCAGCACCAATCAGCAATCCACTCCTGTTGCGTAACTATGTGATTATGGTCATGATTATTCTTCATTTAAATGTTGTCTTTGAGAATACTGAATTGTGGACCCAGTATTGGACCATTAAACTCCTGTTTCTAATAATGTTAATCCATATGGATCAAGCCACATCAGTTTCTACATTCTCTAAATGTGTGGATGCTGGCATGAGCATCACCACTCATGTGAAAGTGAAGTGAAAGTGATCATTCGGTCATACTTTGAACACACCACAGCACACAGTGTGAACAGCACGAAATTCTTCCTCTGCATTTAACCCATTCACCAAGTGAAGCAGGGGCAGCCAGGAACACGGCGCCCGGGGAGCAGTGTGTGGGGACGGTACCTTGCTCAGGGTACCTCAGAGGTGCCACTAGTAGTCTTGGGAATTGAACCCACGACTTCTTGATCGCAGGGCGAATGCCCCTAACCACTAGGCCACTATCTGCCCCACTCATGTACGCGCACGAAAAATCATGAATAATGTCATGGAGCCATGGTTGCCATACCAGAGCATTGCTAGTATAAACCTGAAAATCTAACAATAAAGATCATTTTACAGATACTTTCAGCCTGATCTATTGTAAAGATTAGCCTTTAATAAAGACCACCCTGATGCTCACCCAGCGGAAACAGTCTGACGAAGGTAAAGGTAAAGCCATTCAACTCCTAAGGCCCAGTATCTAAGAGAGCTTACCTCGTCGTCTTTCCTTCAATGACCATAAAGTAAACAACCGCAGCCAGAACAGAAGCGCGGTAATTCTTTCCTGGCATCACTGCGATAGATAGTGTTTGCAGAAGAGGACTGTCAATGAACAAATGGCTCTCTCATAGTGTCCTATATACTACTGGAAATCTCAGCAATGCAGCGGATGAGGCAGGTGCCAGAAACGGAGAGCGCTACCTGTTCAAACTTGACTGCAGGTTTTACTCTTCAGAGAAAGCTCACACTTTCTCTGGGCTTTAATAATGCTGTATTCATAAGCGTACAGGTGCACATTAAGGACAATCAGCATCAAAGACGTTTAACTCCTCTACTATGCGGCTTAACAGTATACAGACACCATAGGTTTTCTTTGTGGAAAGTATGAGTCAACCCAAACAAGAGTAACAAACCTAGGTTAATGATCAGAGTTTGAAAAAGGAACTTGTTTGACAGTGGCCTTGTGATTTTGATTCCTGGCAGGTTTGACTGCTGGTAAAATTGCACACATTCGAGGCCCTGTCTTCTACCTAGACAGGCAGATAAACCTCAGCTCAGAGTTAAAATTCATTCCGTTCAAAAAATATGGGTTTCTAATAATAGTCCCCGTGTTGAGCAACATGAGCGTGAGATCACAGCTTTCCTGCTTTTGTTGACATCACTTTCGCACTGATGTGAGGAAGGAAGAAAACAAGGTAGTGATTGCTGTTTATACTCCAGGCAGTTAAATATACCTTTGCACTGTCATTATGGTCAGTATGATAACACCGTTCTGTAGCGTCGATTACACTGTGTGCTTTTTTCGAAACAACGTGCGCATTTTCGGGCCCATAACAAAACAGAGTTACGATATTCAGCCTGGCCGAGCTCGTCAACAATGAAAGTTCAACCTTTTTCCCTTGGCAAAGGAAGCACACAGCCTTTTTAAAGCATTACAGGAAGCCACCAAATTTCACTTAGAACAAGCTTTCAAGCCCTGATTCCCTTTTTAGCTCCACACACGTTCTGCACTGATTTTTCTGAAGCCAAAAGACATTTACATATTGATACTATTACTAATACCTTCCTGGGAAGCACAATAAAAAAGTAAGCCTATGTCCTAATATTATTAATGTATTCCACCCCGAATGTGATGGTAAGCTTGCCAGCAATCCAACATGTTTCTGAACATATACTAGACTAGGTGGCCTCATATAACCAAGCTAGTTTGGCCAAAGTTTTTTAATGAAGCTCTGTGATTACATGCAGACAGCAATTGCTCTTGCTGTTTTTAACCACAGGAATACTCAAACTGCATGGCTTTCATGAAATATATTTTTGTAAGGAACCGGAGGAACGAATGTACTGAAACATTCACCACTTCAAACATTTTTTATGAGCTACCTGGAAGGTATGATACGTATAGGCCCAGCAGTCAGGCCTATATGTATCATAAAGCAGCACATTTCTACATGAGCTTACTATCAGAAATGGAATCGGAATAGTAGCTAAATGCACTGTATGTAAATAGTAAATATGTATTTTGCTCTTTTCATTTTAGAAGTAGTTTTATTCCCTGATTTTTTTTAGCAACTGCTGCAAGTCATTTGTGACTGGGGCTTTTAAATATTATTAGTTGCAGGTAACTCGATAAGGCAATGTTAAAAACAGAAGCAAATTCAATTATGAAAAAGACACTGGCGAAGACGATGAAGAAGGCTGGAATGTGTCAGTGGCCAGTCACAGTAAGACGCCTTTCATCGTCCTCAGTGGTGCACTGGCCCGGGTCAAATGGAGGGCACAGGCAGATGAAGGGAAGAGCAAGAGGAGACAGTAAACACCACATGACCAAAGCACTCTGTCTTGTCAACAGCCTCTATTTCTGAACATCTGCTTCATTTAAAAATTCATTAGTTAAATGAATTCAGTTCAACTCAGAAACCCATTGCTGTTACTTATTTTTCACCTGCTCTGTTGGTGAATCATCCCAGATCACAGAACAGCTGCAGAAGATGAAAAGTGTTCACAAAGCTTTTGCTGTGTACTATAGGCCTCCTGACCAATAATACCTCCAGACAAGTGTTTATGTGGAACTTTGAATTAATCAAGGTATTCATGTAAACCAAGGGTTCATATGTCCAATCCAGGTCCTGGAGAACTTCCACCCTGCAGAGCTTAACTTCAGCAATAATCTAAAACTAATGAAATCTAATGAAAGCCTTTAGGAACATCTGAATATTAGGAACATCCGATTATTAGAGCCAGGTGCAGCATTTACCAAAAATAGGTTGTTTGGCAACTCACTAAGCACAGTGTCACTAATGCAGAGTACCACTGTTTTGACTTGTAGTCATTATACTGACATAAACTTATTTTGTTCATGAGGTGCTTCACGGAAGGTTTAACATTCACTAATTTACTGCTTAATCTGTATATTTGAATAAGTAAACTTTTCTAATAGAAAGTTAGGAGAACAAAATCAATGGCTAACTCTTAAGTTGAAACACACTTTTTTTAATAATGTAAAGCAATGCCATGTTGAGTTCGGATATGAATAAATTCAAATAGCTCCTCCCACTCAGACCAGTGGGAAACACTGCAGGTGTCTTGGAACTGAACTCTCCAGGCTGGTAGGTCTCTTGACACTCGACACAAATCAATGAAATCAAACAACTTTAGTCAAAATAATGCAGGATGATTTTTGCTTCTCCAATTAATTTTGATGTATTATTAGGCATATTGCATTCATAATATGTAACACTGTATTCACAATAGTACTATTTGTTCATATTGTGCAAGTTTTGGACAAATAAGATTTTATCACTAGAATCCAAAGTCTACATGAGATGAGCAGAGAGTTCTGGGTGGGTTGTGTGTGTGATTCTTTGTGACGAAAGGCTTTCAGACTCAGACAGTGGGTTACAAAAAAGCCACCCATCAGGTGCAGGAAGGTCAGAGGCCATGAGAAACAAAAAGGGTGGAAGCACATCCTTCAAAGCTGAGGCACCTCCACCCCATTTCTGTCATTCTTGTTTCTTTCTCTCTCTATCTCACCTACACAAACTGTCTCTCCCGCACTCTTCAGAGACAGCAGATATCCAGCAAGAACAAAGATGCTTTCAGTCGCTTTTGCTTTCATCCTAATCTCCATCAAAGATCTTTGTTGACAGACACACAGTGTTTGTGGAAAGCTAATGTAGCTTGACCACTTCCAACTTTACGTTTCCACACAACACTTAGATGCATTTGTATTGAACACTTGCTGCGTTGTGCAAATAATTGAATATTATGAGTGTTGTTCTTTGGTTTGGACAATGAATGCATGCTGGGAGTTGCGGAGTGGTGGAGAAAAATTAATAAAGACAAAGACAGCCCTCAGGGGCCACGGGGCCCTCTGGCACGCTGCCAGCAGGAAACTCAGGATTGCTCCGTCAGCCAAGGATGACATCATGTCAATTAACTTTCTTTGTTTATGATCACTAAGCGACCGCTTAGGTTTTAATCAAAACTGACACTTTTTGACCGATATGGTGCTACCAAGTGTACCACACTTGGTCTCAACCTGCAATGTTTGAGCCACCCACAAGTTAGTCTCAAGAACTGATGATGTCTGTTACAACTACCCTGGGGTCCAAAGTAATTTTTCCTCTATATCCAGAAAGGATTATTTTTTAGTCAGTCTCCTCAACTGAAGTCAGATCTCAGCCTTTACTGTTTTGTTATTACTTTCTTAAGTATGTACGTGCAATCCACAGTATTAAGAATGCTCATCATATCATATAGCTGATTTGTAAATTTAGACAGAAACCTTGTACAAACCTTGGGAAAAAGACAGTTTGTTTGTTCTCAGCTTTCATGAAGGGCACCTGAAGTTTAGAGCCAATTAAGAAAGTTCTAAGTGCACTAAACAAACCATGAGTTTGGCAACCTCCCCAATTGGATTAATCAAGCTCATTTTATTCTGCAGCTAAGGAGGGGATTGCTCTGCGAGATCCAGGCTACCCGGCAATCTTGATCAGTTGAGAACTGTGGATTAAATGCAGGCATTCATGCAAGCAGGACAAGGTAAGAGGGGATTTTATTTATCCAAAAACAGTCCTGTCTTCTTAACTGAAGCCGTTCTGCTCGGATGGGATGACGACCACTGTACTGCATATGCTGTGAATGCCATTAGTACTTGGCCTCACATATTGCATTCAGTCATCTTGTCAACAGGTGTCTTACAACTAAATGGAATGCGTTCCACACATTCTTCTTAAATTTTACTCTTTGGCTGACAAATGGCATAAGCTGGCAGATGCAAAAAAGACCACACCAAGATATGATGAAAGAAAACAAACTCATGCAAGTGAACAGAGAACAGTAAAACATTCAAGGCAGTACAAAAATATGATGTTACTATACTGTGTTAAAGATTAACGGAATAATAGTGAACAATTGAAAAAAAAAATTAAGAAATGCTCTAAGAAATGCAGCAAAGTGTGCTGCGACAAGACATTCTGTTCTTGGACATCAGTTATTTCTAGTCACCTATTTCTAGCTCAATTGTGCACATCTGTGAAAAATATTTCCACTCAAGTTGTTTTCGTGGTAACAGAGAAATAAACTTTTCATTACTTACAGCAACCAAGGACATTTTGAAGATCAAGGCAAGAAATAAAAGCAACACACCCATAAAAACACACTTCAGACCCATTCGTGGCCATTATGGGACAAGTAAACTAAACAGCAATACCACACTCAGCCCACATTAATCCACTCACGCCAGTGAACTTTGTAGGATTCAAATACACTTTTGCAACGAGGTAAATCAGCTGAGACTAGCAGCGACCACCTTGTGCAGAGTCCTGTCTGCTCAAAACCGCCGCTGAGAAACACAAATAAGAGGCAGGGGGGAAAAAGTGAAGCGGTGCCGCCATGCTCTGTTGCCTGGGGAGACCGATGCGCTTTCAAAGAAATCAGCCAATGACAAACACTGCCAATTGTGTTGAGACAAAAAAAAAAAAAAAAAAATCACATGACAGCAGGGCTGCTGTGCAGTGCGTGCAAAAAAAAAGAGGAGGGGGAAGGAATGAAGGCCTGGGAGGGTTACAAAAGAAGCCCAACTGAAGCAGCCCACCATGCCGAGCCTCTAACTTCATTGTCTTCTTTATGTCTGTTTAGGGGCCCTTCCACTACTTTGGTCATCTGTGTTAACCTAACCTCAACCTATTACTCTGACCTAGAGCACCGCATTAAATAACCAGGCTCACCCATTTTTAAAAGCGCACCAAAATCCAATGTCTTTCACACAACAAGCAGATTACCATTTACAGTTTGGGAGCTAAATAAAAAAAAAATGTGCTGAGTGGGCCTGATGCAAAAAACAGAAAAAGAACAGAAAAAGAGCATACAGAACGTGTTTTCATTTTTATGGTGATCATGTGGTTTTAAATCAGAAATGTAAAAAAATATGTAAAAGACAGAGCGGCTGGTTTTATTAAAGCAGCAGCACTGAAATGTTACGGTGCAGAAAGAGACTACAAGGACCATGAGAACAGTTCGCTGACCTGAGAGGGGATACATGACGTCATGTAAAGTTGGAAGTAAGCATCAGAAATAAGACGCTAAAGGAATGCAGAAAGGGCTCGCTTTGCTGGACTGATGCCAAGTTCAGTCAAGCGCTGAAGTGTGAGAAACTGCAAGGGGGATGTCCGTGAATATGTACGTGCTATCTCCAGCTGGTACATAAGCCTTTTTGTTCTTCCACCAAGCAGCTGGACAAATGAGTCAATGTGAAGGGTTTCGGAGGAGGAGGCAGAGACTGACACCATTTGATATAGGACTGTTTTTCTGCCTTCAAATCACAGATTAGCCAGAACGAGCGTAAAAGGTTTGCATTAAAATATAACATAATACAGTGCAAAAATCTTAGGCAAACTGATTCTCAGTGTGTGATAATGTGTCTTTCTGCTAGCAAAGTTAAAATGCAAACAAACAAGAAAGCAGTAAGAAGTATCAACATGTTGGTAGTTGATATGTTGTGAGCTGGTGAGGAGAACACAGGTTCGGTTCCAGATTTTTCTTTGGTTCCTCCAGCCGTTGTTTGGATTTGTGAAACTCCATCAGCAGCTCCTGATTTAATTTAATGAAGGACTGATGGAGTCTGACCAGGTTTCTGATGGAAACTACAAGTAATACTGTGCTTCCACAAGGAACACACGGATACACTGCACATAAAAGCACTATTTACTGTATAAAGTTACTTTTATTATAATTATATATTAATATATTATAATGTTTTTATGATTTAATATAATATTAATGTGCAAAATACAGTCACTTCTCATCTGAACAGTTTCAAATACTATTTTCGCAGGTGCCAAAAACTTTTACTGTATGTGCTGCACACTGTACAAACACAGCTAGTTCTTTGACAATTAACACTATTGTGACATAATGATGTAAACTTGGAAACTTCTTGAAATCTTCTTTAAATGGCCATATAACATGACAAACACCCACAAGATTTAAACCATATCACAACAAGTCTGTTAGGGATCCAAAATCTGAACACTAAGCTACTAGCCTACACTGTAAATGGCAATGCCTCAGGCCGTGACCCACTGCAGCCATAAATGTGCACTCTCAATGCATCACCATCACAAAAAGATTATGGAAACCTGAAGACAAGCTGTCAGCTGTTTACAGTGAGGCACTGTTACATCAATCACCCTCCAACATATCAGACTAATGACAAGCAGCCAAAGACAGGTGCACTACATTCCCTAAAGGACACCAAACGTTACAGGCACCGTAAGTCAAACTGACCGCTGCTCATCACTCACTCCCGGACTTCTAATCAACGTGACACCAAATGCTTGTTTGTATGCGGTTCGGGCTACATAACACAGGTAAGTGCATCGAACGCTCACCCACTCTACAAGTTCAATAATCTATTCCTCCTGACACAACACCTCGCAATGGCACTGCATAGTAGATAGAGCTGCATGATATGGACAAAATATCAGTATTGCAGTTACACTGCTACATATTGCGACTGGAATGTGTTTTATAATATTAAGGGTCCCATACCATTGCTTTTCTGGCTTGCAGTATGTAAATATTGTATCAAATGGTGCATTTACCCCCCCTCCACATCCATACTGTCCATATATGGAAAACAAGCTACAAAATCAGCATGTTTTGTGATCTCACAAAACCAACACATGTCAGTCTAGCTCTTTATTCTGGCTATAGTGGTTTAGCCCCACCCATTCATGTCCTGATTCATTTAATAGTTCATATTAAAATAATTTAACTTTTGTTGGATTGCATGAAAACCTCAATTCATTAGAACACCCAGTAACTCACCTGGAGCTGTTACTGCACACCCTGTCAGAAACACAGTGATTGGTTAAAGGCTCATTTGCATATTGCATTCTTATGCGATATCAATATTGCAGAGAGCAATATCACAATTACATTTAACAGACAATATATCGTGCAGCCCTAATTGTAACTGTAAGTCGAGTGGTGCTGGGCCGTACTGATCAAATTCAATATCTTGATATTTTCCAAATACATCACAGTCTCACAGCATGTTAGATGATATTTCAGGCAGCATTAATGAACCCTTTCTCTTAAGCACTTTTGATATTTTCTAATCTGTTTTTTCAAAACAATCTGAAGCACCCAGCAAATGACATACAGTTAATTTAATACACTGCTGTTAAAAGTTTAATGTGCACAAAACAGAAAGAAAAACTAAGCTATTTTGTGAGCATTGTAGAATGGATATGACATAAAGGCTCATCACATATCAAAAATGCCACAAGAATACCACTAAAACTAGAAAGCAATGCCAGCAGTACGGGTTACTGGTGTACAAATGATATACACTATATAGACAAAAGTATTGGGACCCCTGAGCACTACACCAACAGGGACTTTAATGACTTTGCATTCAAACACATACACTTCAATATGGAGTTGGTCCTCCCTTTGCAGCTATAACAGCTTCCAGTCTTCTTGGAAGGCTTTCCACAAGATTTTGTTGGTAAACCACTTGCCTGTGAACCCAATGATCACAAGGTTGGAGGTTCACATCCCCACTTCCTACCATTGTGTCCTTTGATCAAGACATTTAACCCTCAGTTGCTCCAGGAGGACTGTCCCTGTAACTAATGACTGTAAGTCGCTCTGGATAAAGGCATCTGCCAAATGCCATAAATGTCTATCTATGGGTTAGTCAAGTTCTTCCACACCGAACTCATGCAACCATGTCTTTATGGAGTTTGCTTTGTGCACTGGGGCACAGTTATGCTGGCCTTCCCCAAACTGCGTCCACAAAGTTGGAAGCATGGCGTTGTCCATGCTTCCAACTTTGTCTTGGTATGCTGAAGCATTATGATTGCCTTTCATTGGAACTTAGAGGCCTGGTCCAAACTCTGAAAAGCAGGTGTGTCCCAATACTTTTGTCCATATGGTATATGACAGCACTGTTCACACTGTAAAGCTTGCTGAAGTAATGTGCTGTTTTTACTGAACTCACCAAGGCACACAGATGAGGACTGTCTGTAGGTCTCTAGGCAACAGCGGATATTATACTTTTATAAGAAGAACATCTCTTGAGTCTCTAAAGAAGTTCCTAACTTAAATTTAAGCAACAATTGTTGATTGTACGGAAAATAAGTAAAGTTAAGTTACAGGTCTGGTATTCGTCAGGTGCATCGCTCTGCACCTGTCCTGACTTCATCCACTTCGGGACCAAGCAACCCACTGTTGGAGCCAAGTGGAAAATCACGCCAAATCACCCCAATAAAACTTCACCAGACCTGCTGAAACCTCACTTCATCTTCTTTGAGCGATAGGAGATCTGGACAGTCTCACCACGGTTCGGCTCAAATGATACTAGCTAGCAACAGCAGCAATGCAACTCAAGTTAGTCGACACTAATGTATTTTTTATTGTATTTGATTATATTTTTGGTTCAGAACAGAGAGCCACTGGCGAGTTCTCAGCTGTCTCTGTTTACGTTCATAAAGATTAAATAAACCACCGAGAGGTAAACTTACCAGCTCGACCGAGCGGTGCTCCTGGAGACCCACTGCCACATCGGTGTGTGTGTGAGAGAGTGAGAGAATGAGTGAGAGAGAGAGAGAGAGAGAGAGACTGAGTGAGTGAGAGAGAGAGAGAGAGAGAGAGAGAGAGAGAGAGAGAGAGAGAACGTGTTTGTGTATGTGTGTGAGAGAGAGTGTGAGTTTTGTCTGAGCGTATTGTCTGTGTGTATGTGAGAGAGAATTTTGAGTGAGCGTGTTGTTTGTGTTTGAGTGTGTGTGTCTGTGTGTACACATGCACGCTTCACCCCGTTGCCATGGTTCATCTGAAAGGACAGCAGCTAAAAGAGCCAGCAGGGCGAGTCACACTTCAGTGTTTTTCTCTGCATTAAACAGTTAGAAACTGTTTTTAAACTCTATTAAAGACTGTTTAAACGCTGTTCTCTGTACTTTGCTCTTCTTTCGCCACCCAGTTTCCTAGTTCAGGTTTTGTCAGATTCAGCTAATCATCAGCACAGACATGTGCTGTACTTGGTCTATTAATGTGTAGAGACTAAAATTGGGGCATCGTGGCCTAAAACTAGCAATAACCGTGATTTTTTTTATTATGCAATATTCCGTAGCATAGCACTACATCCCTCAACTTCATCAAAGGATGACAGAAGTTTCATTTATTTACCATTTTTGCAAGGAATCCCCTGCAGCAATAAAGAAATCCTAACTTCTGACACACACACACACACACACACACATATAAATTTAAAAATATCACACACACACCCCCAAAACCTAAAACGTTTTTCAAAACTTCTTCCCATCTTCCATCATCGGGGGGTTTATAAGTCTTTAAACTGGGAGGATTTTTCTCTAGAGAGGCCTGTGGCACTGCTGCATGAGGCGAGGAGGAATGTTTACAAGAAATGTGGTAATGGTTCCATTTTTAATTTTGACCATGGCGTCCCTTTAAGGGCAGGTGAGGTTTGGGGCCTAACACAAGACCTTGGAATATTTCTTTCGCTAAATTTACCCTGCCCACCAACTCTCCAACCTGAAATTCACAGGCTGTTCTGGCATGTCTTGTTTTAGCACCTGTTTTATTGTATTCTCTGTTTCCTGAAAACAGACTAAATCTACCATTGGACTTCATGTAAAGTAATTTGTAATTGGATAGTCCGCTTTGAAAAACTACAAAGTTGGATTGGTGCAGAATGGCCATAGTCCTTAAATATCATCTTTCTCTGCTTTCCACATTGTACAAATAGCGTGGGGGTACAGTAATGATTTCATGCATCAAGCCCAATAGAGTGTAATGAAGCCGGAGATGTGTGTTATTTAAGTCTGAGTGGCCTGTGTGCTGTTTGCTTCACACATTGCTTACTGTAAAGGTCATTCTTCTCGCTTCAGTCTCCATATTAGCAGCCATGCGAATGTTTGCTCTTTAGCTGAGGAGGCTGTGTGTTAAAATGAAATAAGCAATGAGGCTGAAAAAGAAAACACCCACATGAGGATCAAGAAGGGGCAACTTTTGAAGGTGTGTGGAGAGTGAGATGATCCATAAATTGGCGAAACATCATCAACAGCTCAGTTAATTATCACAGGCTACATAGTTAATATGTAAAGTACCTCTACATAATAAAACACCCATTTCTGAGAACTACAATACAATAAACCTTCTCAGACATGTACTGATGTCCACCAAATGACCAGCTGAAGCCCCAGACCCATGTCATGCATGTCCGTGTGTTTTACTGACTCATAACTAAATGTTATCCTGAACTTGTTATACAATTAAAAAAAACAGTCTTTGTGGTTTGTGGCTAGATTAAAAACTATGTGACACGTGGCAAAGCATGTCTTTCATTGGCATTTGGAATTCCTTTCCGTACACACTCTCGCGGAGGTCTGCCACACAGGATTGGACTTGCACAAAAATCCAAAAGCAACACTGAAGATTCTCACCTGGCGGCATATGGAACGCCATGTGAGAAAACAAGATGGGGCCCTCAAGTGTTCCAGTCAAAACATGCGTTCACTTTAGGAGCAAGTGCTGTTAGGGACATGAGTTTCATTGTCACTGTTATGAACTCTCTCTTACTGACAGAAATCTCTGTGATTGACTGCCTAAGCACAAGTGTGCAAGGCCTCAAAGCAATGCTTATAGCAAACCTGAGTACAGAAACTCCTTTTAGGTTGGTGATGTTAAGAGAAACCTTTCATCTTTCAAGGAGAAAAAAAGAATACTTTGACACTGAATGTATGATGAGAGATGTAAAAAGGCCCATTAGGCAGAGATATCACAGATTGGCACTCAAAGAGCACCCCCAAGTGGTAGATATCATATTAAACCAACCTTTAAGTTTTCAGTCATTTAGGCTGTTGGGTGTTTACAGGTATTAAATAACTACAGGAAAGGTAAATGTAGAGTGTAATATTTGGGAAGGTGGAAATGATGGACATTTTACTAGCTTGAAGACAAAAGACCAACATTTGATTATATAACAGTATCTTCAATTTGTCCACTTAATCAAGGCAAGTTATTAAGGCTATTGAACTGACAAATAACATTATTCCTCTCAAACAATGACCTTTTCTTATTTCAGAATGTGTCCACATGCTCGTCTCTGAAGGTCCCTGAGATCATGGAGATGAACACTGCCACCATGCCCTCAGGACAGTCTTCCACAGAGCAGTCCACAATGGCCTGGGGTAGAATCCTTCAGTCCAGGTGGGGACTTCCTCTGCCAGGAAGGAGAGTTCGGTAGCCGGGAAGTCTCTGCAGAGCAGCTCTCGCTGTATGAGGCCGCGTGAGTGTTGGCCTGTGGGCCATCATGGAGCATATGATCTGCTCGTGTTCATTGACTGACAAACTCTGTCTTTCAGGAGGTCCTAAACTGAAATACAAAGGGATCGTGTTAAACCATGTCAAGGCACAGGGAAGTACCAATGCAAACACACAAATAATTATGGAACATACCAAGGTTCCTTAAGTGGGGAGATCATAGGCTTGGAGTCTGGTCTGTGAGGCTTGTGGAGAATTTGAGGGGGGACCGGTTGAATTTTCTTAGTCTCAGCATTCGCAGCCTTAAAGTTCGTATCCCTCCCTCCTGCTGACCTTCGTGGTAAAATGATTTCGTCTATAGTCTTCTGTATAGCAACACCTGCATTACTGACTCTGAGTCTACGGGCCCGGATCTCTGCTATTCTACTGCCACTGGAGTGCGCCATGTCCCTGGTTGGTGGAGCAGGAGACAGGGTGTGGTCTGTTAAAGAAGAGATTCTGGACACTTCTGGGGAAACAGCACCTGCCTCAGAAAGATCTGAAATAGAGACAAGAGTACATCAAAGTAATAAATCAGTATATTAAAAAAAAAAAAATCTGCTACAAATGTGTCCTACCGATAGCTCATAATTTAAAATAGTTTTCCTACTTTCACACTTCCATAAAAAAACACAGAAAACCCACTGGAAAGTTACTTATAATAGAAGGCAATGGGCCGTTGCTAAATACTGTGCACAAATGTTTGAAATACATATCTATACAATGCAAAATTTAAAGTACAATCATTCTAACAGTATAGGCCTTAAGATAAGATAGACATGAGTCCAGCCTTTTCTTGTGAAGTATTATCCAACTCTATAAAGGCCTAAATTTCTCTGTCAAGCAGGAACCTGGGAAAACTGCACCCACACCACTACACTTGCAATGGGAAAGAATATATGGATGTGCAACGTAACAAAATATTTAAAAATATTTTTCATGAAGAATACATAAAAGCTTTGTACAATAATATGTTTTACGTTGTTCTGTTCTCAGTACCAAGGTTGTCCAGGGTAATCAACTGAATGCTATAGATGCTGCAGACAGCAGGGAGTAGGTTTAAAAAGGCTGAAGAATTAATTTAATGAGAAAGTGAGGCCTGGAATGTGTGAGAAGAAACAAAACAACCTACCTTGTGAAGAAGAATCTGGAGAGTCAATATATCTGTGAGCAGCACTTTCTCCTCCTTCCTTTAACTCTTCTGCTCTGTCACTGAGAATGCTAGCATTGTGGGCTCTTTCATCACACCCAATACTGATGTCTTCATCATCATCATCGTCATCATCATCACCATGGACGATGGTCATTACTTGTGGCTGGAGGTCTTTCTCAATGGCCAAAAGACATCTATGACGTAACAGAAATGTACATGATAAATTTCACATGTTAGCTGAACATTTGTTGTGCTTCTGAAACAGTGAATTGTTTAGTACCTGCTATGCTCTTCCCTCCAGGCTCTGAGTTCAGCAAAGACATTACTGCGGTCCTGACTGTTCGTCTCTTCCACATCATACGTGTGCTCAGGAACATAACTACCCAGCTGAGTACATGGCCTGGAGTGAGAGCTGCCAATTTGGTGCTAGCGACGAAGAAACAAGAAAACATTTAAACCATTTTTTAAACTCCTTTTTATTGTTTCTCACTCTTTTACAACCTATTTCTTTTCCCACAAGACTATAGGGGAAATGGACATTTCTACATGATGTATGAATACAAGGCATTAATTACACAATGTTATTTATAAGATATCTGCTAGTACCGGTACATCTGTACACTCAAAAATGATTTTTTTCTGATGTGAGTTCTCTGATTAATGTATGAATGTATGAAACTAAATCAGTTTTTTGTCAAAGAGTCATCATGAGTATTTGTTTGGTCAATGCACCCCTGTTGTGTAAAACTTTTCCCACTGGCTCCTGGTATGATCTTTTTGCATATTTAACTTGTTTCACTGTCTTTGTGCTCTCTACCCCTGACCCACCTTCCTTTGTATGCACTTCTTTCTTACACTCACTGGTAAACTGCATAGTCTCATTGTTGCTGGCTTTAGGAGCAGGTTGTGTATCCTGACGCTAAGCGTGATTCTATGGCAGCTGGGTGGGCACAGTAACAACTCAACTAAATGACATAGGTCTAACATCTTCTACTTTCATTAGCTGAACATAACCATATGAAGCTGAATGTAGAAATGATACACAAAAATGATTGGTGCAGTTAATTCAAATTTACTCAGATCACCCTTATGTGATTTACTTTAGTTTGTGTGATTTACTAGTACATATTATTCAGTCAAGTACTTTAGAAGCTATTAAATACAGGTGCTTTGGACCACTTAATGTAAAATCTGTAAGAAAATACAATGCATTTTTAAGGTTGCCCTACGTGTTAGGTAGGTTAGGTACTGAAACAAGTCATTATGTGAAGCAATGCAGTTGCATACCCCGTTCCAATCGCTGCTAATTTCATTTGGTAACACAGTGCCCACTAGTGCTGCTCTAATTAATCAATCAGGTGAACAAAACCCTACCTTTATCTTCTGTCGTCGGGCCCGGACAGCTTGAAAAGGATTTCCACAGAAGAGAACCTTTCCCACTCCTAGGGAGACAGATTTAATTATTTAATTCATTCATTCATTCATTCATTCATTCATTCATTCATTCATTCATTCATTTATTTATTTATTTATTTCTGAATGATTTACAAGTATGATTAGCTGTATGTATTTAAAATTGGGGATGTTAGGGGTCAAGTAAGGACTACAATGACATCTGATGTTAGAATCACCAATTATATAGTTGCAGCATGCACAGATTATACATGTTCGTTATGGCCATGACTATAACATTTAGAACTGAAAGTATTACAGACACGACTCTTTTTCTTTTGTCCTTAGGGAGGCAATAGTGAGCAGTGCTTCCCACAAGTAGCACAGACAACACTGTTGGACTGTGCTGGGCATCTCTGTGGTGAATAGATGAGAATACACAGGTGTCTCACCGTGTGTCAGATCGCTGGTCTCATGGACCGGGGTGTCAGGATCAGAGCCAGCTGAGCTGGGCCTGGAGCTTGTGGAGGAGGAGGGGGGCCTGGCAGTCGCAGGACGACTCGAGAGGCTGCTGAAGCTGAGACTCGTGCCTGGACGTTGGGCAGAGCAAGGGCGGGACATGCCACACACAGAGGCTGCTCTCTCTTCTGTTACGTATAAGCACAGTAACTGTCAACTCAGGCCTTTGAATACAGATTTACTACTTTTGTTCTACAATCAATTTTAAGCACTTTCTAAGTGACACAAATTATACTGTATGCAATAATGTTATCTACAAACATGCACCAATGGTGGCTGCTCTATTATTAAAAACTAAAGAAACTAAAGAAGCGAACTATAGACACCAAACGTGTGTTGGCTGATCAGCAAAATCGAACTACGTCAATTGGGTTTTTGCCAAAAAATTGCATTAAAGGAGTATTTGATGAGCAAATGGTATCTGAAATCAACCAGTGAATGACTGACGGATCAATACATCAATTCAGCTAATTGCCTGATTGGTCTATGTCTGCCCACACCTATGAGTTCCGGACAGTCAGAGGCGTCGTCTGTAATGGATGCACTGCCTTTAATTGACTCTTTGACTAGAGTCCAGTCCTCCATCGTAGTGCTGGGGTAGCAAAGCTCCCCCTGCTCCGCTGGAGCGTCGTCCAGGTAACATAGCTGTGGAATCAGCTTCCTCACAGCAGACCTATAGCTGTACTCAGATACCTGTCAATCAAACGGGGTTGGTTGAACTCTACAATGAAAGAATGACTTGGTTTAGTAATCAAAGTGAAAGAAAGCAAACAGCATAGTGTCTATGTAATCTTTCTATTCATGTGCAAATAATGCAATCATTTGAACCAGATAAATTCAGTGCACTTCTTTCAGTGTGTTGGACCCAAGAATAAAGAACAGATATGCACTTTTTCTCAGTAAGTCAGATCTTATTATTTTGTTCATTCCAATTAGTGATGCATCGATATAGGAATTGTGAGCCACTGCCAATATTCAATATTTTTCATGTACATTTTTGCTAATGCAGATGAAGAAACATAAAGATTTATAATATGTAGAAACTGTGACTAGATCCACCTGGATTAGCATTCCATCTAGTTTTAGTTTGAAATTTTAAACAATTATTTGCCACTACTAATCCAATACTTGTTGAAAGGGCTTGTCTTGCACTTATGCTATTAGCACTACTGAAGTGCTTTAAGCTGCACTTATGCAATGTCTTATTGTGTATCGTGTATATTTGTATTTCCTAGGTATTAGCACTGGCTCTTATTCTGACTGCATGTTAGCTTGAGGGTATGTTGGACTCTGGCCTATTGTACCAGCTCAGAATACGTTCTCTGAGTAGACAGCAAAGCATTTTTAGAACTCGCTCTGGACAGAGTCCAAGCTAAATGTGTCTACTTAAGAGCAGATGCTAAATTCCATAAACGTGAATGGAAATGTGAACGATACTGGCATGATAGTGCATCCTTAATTCCAAACAATTGTAATTATGCATAGCATGCGCTCACTGCTATATATAAATGTTGCTATATATATAAATGCAACAACTTTAGTCTGTCTGAAAAACTGCAAATATATCCTTTAAGCCAAACACTTGACTAAAATGAAGTGTGTGCACAGTCTCACTGACAAATAAGTGGGGATTTCTCTGCAGTATGTGAGCCTCATGAAAATATGATTATAAAACAATGGGCTTTCAGGTGAATTCAGAAGCAAAACTCCAACAGGTTAATAACAGGTCAAATGAATACATGGAAACACATGATTACCAGAAATCCATTGGATTTAGCGTTTCCAGTCACTGATGTTTCCAGTGTAATGTGTTCAATGCAGGCCATATAGCTTCAAGGTACATGCACACAAAGGCATTTCCCCTGACAGGGTGTGTGTCTGTGTATCAGCTGCTTGCAACCAACAAAGCAAGTGTATGACCCACTTTCATCAGCAGTAAAAGAATGGGGAGAGAATGATCAGCAAGCAGTACAGCTGCGAGGGCAAATTAGCGCCCAACACTTTTCAAACACACATCCATGACCAATTGAGAAGGGGAAAGAGTGAAAGAAAGAGGGGATGAAAAAAAGACGTGCAAATTAGGACATTCTTTATTCACCACAAGAGCTAATACATATTCAGCAGTCCCTGGCCTGACTGTGGGTTTGCCCCAGTTTCATAATTCCTGGTGGTGAGTGAAAATAAACTGATGACTGGGTGCCCAAAAACAAGTGGAAGAAGTGAAATCGAACAAACATCAGGTCCTGCGGTCACAGTTCTTTCTCTGGAATGTGGTGCATCATTAAAAAACCCTTCCATGATTTGACTGAACGACTAAATGATTGGTTACACATGTTCACCCTGGCACATAGAGAACCAACACCACAGGTCATCATAATGGTGAACGTATATCTCTTATCAGTACCTCAAAAGCAGCAAAGAGGTCTTTTCGTTTTCATTATTTAAATTGCCATCAGTGTTTTCAGTTCATAGGCGAAAACGGGACGGAAAGGGTCGAGTTTATGAATGGGCAATATAGCCTAAAATGAGCATCACAATCCTACGTAAAACATTATGATACACAACATGTGTCACAATATTCAGTTTTCAGCTTGCTATCAAGAAAAACAATGGTGCCACATTACCAAAAGGAAAAATTGTTTTAAAAAGTAAAATGAATAATTTAAAAAGTAAAATGAAATGTGCAAAATATATATGTTTCAAAAATAAGATACTAGTATTTTTCATCATGATTTATCATGACGTCATGGCATCATATCATCATGTATCCCTAGTCTGGTACCTTGGATTCAGTTTAATTGAAATTACTTGGTGTAGAACCTCTTTATGAGTGTTTAGACAAACCTGGGCCTGAGCACCTAGTGAGCAAGCAGAGCTTAAGAGTGGATAAGGAAAATCTCTTGAAGAAGGTGAGGAAGAACATTTAAAGGAATCAGCAAACAAGGAAACCACCAGATAGCAAAAGATGGAACATTTGGAATGAAGAAATGAAGCCTAATAAGCATTCATAGTGATCAACAAAAACTAATGAGCAATAAAGATGCTAAATAAAATCTAGTAACTAAGACAAATACACAGTGTTAGACATCAGAACGTGTAAGGAACAAGTTAATATGAACAGGTAAGGATTGAAAGGCAAGTGTGTGATGTCTAGGTGTATAACGCTTACATATATATGACAGCTTGTCAGTATTTTACATTTTCATCCATAAAATGTCTAATGGATGTGAGATCAAACATTAGACAGCAGCTTTCATGTCTCAGGGGAGGCTAATTGCATTTTGATGACCTGCAGAGCCATTATGTCTCTAGCTCTTGAGGTCAGCCTGCAGAGAAGGATAACAAAGGCGCTCACACACAAGACATGAGGTATGTTGTCATGGCATGCAGGAGACAGCGCAATGTACTGCTGTCTTTCACAGAAAGCCATAAAATGACCAGACTGTGCTGTGTGCTGTGTAGATTCGGACAGAGGAGGTACTTGTGGCAATGCAACTGCTATGGTAGCTTCTGTGGGAAATACAAATGAGAAATTAGCTTGAGTGTTAGCGTCAGAAGCTCAGGCTTGCAGTGGCTATGGTGCTAGTACCCTTAAGCTTGTGGTCTGAAGTCACTGAGCTAAACCACAGAAAAGAGCTAAGCCTGTTAATCTTATCAAACACACACGCTCTCTCGCTGTCACTCTGCCCAATCTGGTGCTCCTTCATCACAAATCCTCACAAATCATCTTGAAACGCCAAAGCGCCAGGCAAGAATGACTGATATAAGGGAGTAACATTCTGTATTAAATAAGGCATGAATGACTAAGCTGTGTCTTTTGTGCTTGATGCATGCTGATGATTACTTATTAATGTGAGTTATCTGGGACATTAGTGACAAACTGGCTACAGTGCAAGTATAAATAAACTGTATTGGATTACATTATAGGTGGGGAATTTGCCTTTGCAGTACCTCTGATGCTCCTGGGTGGGGGCATGTGCATACAGGGTTCCCCTCCAGGGACAGAATTCGGAGCTGGCCACAGAGACCCAGGTACTGCACCTGAACCAGGTCATCCACGTTGTTCCCCTCAAGGTCCAGTAGTTCCAGCTGCTCCAGCATGCTGACCTGACTCAGGTCTGAAATGTTGTTGCAGGCAACATACAGCTCCTGGGAAAAGAACTCATGATGTCCCTATGAGAGTGCCAACACTTTGAGAGTACAGTGATATTTTTGTCAGTACATATTGATGAAAATAACTTAGATAACACTTTATTAGTCCCCAGTGGGAAATTTGCATTGTTACAGAAGTAAAGTGGACAGTACAAAAGAAGAATGTAGAAGTAGCATAACTTATCGGAATAAAAACAATACAACAGCATAATATGAAAACTG
Organism: Bryconaethiops microstoma; assembly: GCA_037577275.1. Lineage (NCBI taxonomy): Eukaryota > Metazoa > Chordata > Actinopteri > Characiformes > Alestidae > Bryconaethiops > Bryconaethiops microstoma. The sequence continues at coordinate 5,048,077 of JBBJLS010000128.1, forward strand.
TACACTATACAAAATACTATATAAATACATAAGTGCTTTTCTCAAATTTCATCAGTTTTCCCCACTGTTCTTTCGTGGCCTTATCTATACTTAAACCAACGCTATTAGTTCAGACATCATATATTTAAATAACCTCACACCACGCACTTCCACAGTGTTCCCCCAGGTTTGTTTCAAAACAAGCTCAAATCACTGAACGGTGCTTATGCTTAAAGGGCCCACAGGTGACTTTAATTCCTCATTCTCTTAACTTATATACTACATTCAGAAAAGTTTCTGATTCACACAGTAGTGTACAAAAGCCTAAGAAACCTGAGGAAAAAATATTTAAACTGTTTTTATGAGCAGTGGGTGTTTTTCCACATTCATATTACTAAATATACTTAATGAAACTAGAACATATATATATAAATAACTTCACACATTAAATAGTGATTTTACGTACAGTATATCAATGTGTGTCTTGTGGAAGCCAGTATGACTGGTTTGACTCAGTCAGTCCTCCATTTAATTAAATCAGGAGCTGCTGATGGAATTTCACAAATCCAAACAACGGCTGGAGGAACCGAGGAGGAATCTGGACAAATCTGGAACTGAACCTGTGTTGTCCTTACCAACTACTGTTTTTCAAAGAAAACAAATCTTGATACTTTTGCTGCTTTCTTATTTGTTTGCATTTATACAAATGTTAACCTTGGTAGGAGAAAGACACTATCAAATGCTGAGAAAAATGGCTTTTAATAATTTGCATAGATGCATAACACTTTTGCACAGTACTCCAAGTCTCCCAGGGTTTGCAAGCGGATTGCACTATTTTTCATGTGATAACTACAATCATGTGATTAGTAAGTCCCATAATGTAATGTATCTGTATTTTTCATTAATGTCCATCCTCTTTGGATACAGATGCTACACCTTAATATATTTCTGATATAATTGGTATGTGACATAGCTTGAGATGACTATAATAGATACTTCAATTCCACTGACGCTTTAAGTTGTCTTGGATGCTTCAGGAGTTCTTCATGTCAAAACAAAACAAGATACAACCAGGGGAAGACGTGGATGCTTAAGTAAAAATACATATTGTAAAAATGTACGTTTTTCACTGGAAATAAAAGTCTAATTGCAGTAGAATTGCAAAGAGCTTGTGCTTTGCTCTATTTAAACCAATGAGCAGATGAATTGCGTTCTATTATAATTGCTTTACTATATTATCCATATCTTATTATGTAATTAAATATTTTACTATCATATTACAGTGAGTTAAGCAATGAATTCCATTTACATTTAATGTACTCAGTTTTATAGCACCCGTGACATTCACCACCGATAACTGCAATTTATACGGGTTAAAAAGTTAAACTAAGGATTAAACCATTGTGTCTTTTTCAGACAACTCGTATATGCATGATTTGCTCACAAGAGCATCAGATTACCTTAAGTGAGGAAAGTGAAGGAATTCCATCCAAGTCAGCCAGGCCACAGCAAATTAGCGAGAGCACTTGGATGTGGGAGAGAGTGGTTCCGAGGTCCCTAAGGAAACACAGCGAACAATGAGCAACCACTCCCATCTGCTCCTCCCGCAGCCTGCTCCCATCCTCTCCCTTCAGCCACATGCTGGATCTCTCCGTTCCCCCTTTCGCCCCACCATCCCAGAGCAGGAAATGCTATCAAATCTTCCAAGTCCCTTGTCAGCTTTGAGCTGTCTAATAGTTCTGTCCCTCTGTCTGTCCCCTCTCCTCCCTTCCGCCACCAAGCCCACACACATCTGACTAAGTCATCCAGTGCGCTGCTTAAACCCTGTGATCTCCAGAACAAGTTTCAAGGTCAGTTTACACTCTTTACAAAATCAAGTTGGAAATCTGCTCTAATCACTGAGGGTCAAATTATCCTGTGAGATCTTATTGTTGCTGTTACATCATTCATCTTATTACTACCCTGACCAAGTCACAAGCTTGCTTACTAATCAAAGGCCTAATACTAATTTCTCCTTCTTGGATTAGGTCCTAGATTGCGTTTTCTTTATGTGACTACAAAATCATCTTATGTCATAAGTTTTTAGACTCTTCTCAGTCTGGTTTTGGAAGAATCTCAGCACGGAAACAGTGCTTGGCAGGATCATCAATGACCTCCTTCTCATTTGGTTGGACCTCACAGCTGCATCTGAAACAGGGCACCACCCAACTTTGGTTGAGTATCTGCATAGTTATGCAGGGTGTACTGGTCTTGCACTGTCTTGTTTTTGAATTTCTAGCATGATCCATAGGTTGTTTTATTATCTATATTACAAAGTTAGCGTGACACCTTCTTCAGAGGATAAAAACCTCATTTTGCATATGACCCATTTATTGAGCATCGTATGCATTAATTTTCCACGTCTCAATGAGACGTGAACAATGCAGCTGTGGTATCATATCACACCTCTATAAGATTTGCCCTAATTACCCATGTCTCCATACACGATACTGTTCCTTATAATATATCTGAAACAGTATCTCCTTTTTATCCATCCTGCTTCCGGAATTCAGCTGGCTCTGGATTACTACTTGTATCCAAAACCAGGCTACGTTGTGTGGGAGATGCTTCTTCACGCCTGTGAAATCTGTTCCCTGAAAGAATCTGAGCAGGAGATAATGTGAAGTCTTTAAAATTTGTTCTTGTTGTCAAGCTGATTTGTGTCTGATGATGATGATGATGATGATTATTATTATTATATTATTATTATCATATTGAAAATGTCCTTTACAATCTCTGATCATTTCAGTACAAATGCCCCTGTAAAGACATTATTTTGGAATTTCAATGTTTTGTTATAACAGCATTAAATAATCAGTTTCAGTGAGGATGAACTTTACATCAGTCTCCACCTGTCTCAACTTTTCTCTTTATTCCACTCCCTCTCTCTCTCTCTCTCTCTCTCACACACACACACACACAGACACACACACACTTACTCAAACTCCACACATGTTTTCCCCATTTGTGAGAGCAACAAGGGAACCTGTTCTCCAGATGGGTCAAATCTACAAAGACATCCTCTGAGACACAAGGTCAACCTCTAAATATGCAACAACACCACCTTCAGGAAATGTGATTTTCTATGCTTTAAGACTGAGAACTAAACCCCTGTACAGGCTGATCTCCAGGGGGCTGAAGGCCATGCACCTGCACCACCAACAGATAACAAGCAAAAAGGAGTCACTGTACAAAATTCCAGTCCCTGACTACAAGGAAAGAAATAAAGGTGTTAAAAAGAGGTCTCTGGAATGATGAGACCAGTGTTTCCTAATGCTGGTCCCAGCGGTCCACAAGCCTGCACATTTTAGTGGTTTCATTGTTTTACACACCCAATTTGGCACAGTAAGGGGTTGTCATTGACCTGATTAGTTGGATCAGGTGTGTTCGGAGCAGAAAAGTTCTCACATGTGCAAGGCAGTGACCCCCCAAGACCAGGGTTGGAAAACACGGCCATAGACAACTTTTGGTTCTGTAAAAAAAAAAAAAACTCTTTAAAAACACATTGAAAGGTTCTGTAGGGAACCAAAAATGGTTCTTCCATGGCATTACTAAAAGCATTACAAAAAAATATTGACTGTTATTAATATTAATATTCAATGCTTATAATATTTAATGCTTCGATTCCAGTAGCACAGTAGACAAACACACAGAGATCAAAAAGGACAACATGAAGGCACGCAGATATACATGCAAATGCTAATTTAATTTTAAAAATGTTATCTAATGTTTTCTTTCATATGGGCTCTATGACAATACAGATGTACGGATTATGGAAACAGTTTTTGCAGCAAAGTGTATGTTTGACAAAAAAAAGGGGAGGTTCTAGTACTAACAGCAAAAAGAGAACTAGAGCCTTACCGTACAGATAAGATCAAACTGTTGTTCATATTCAGCTGCACAAGACTGGGCAAGTACACACCTGCAGCATGACAAATTAACAGAGACGTCACAGACACTCATGATGTAAATCACCGGAACATTTCATATGTTTATATGTGTAAATGAGTCTTTTACTGGGTTCCCTCCACCACACCCAGTCTCTTAAAACCCCGGTCATTAGTACAAGTAGTATCTCTAAAGAGACATGAGTCACTTCTGGCCTCATTCACTTCCGTCTTGCCTGCATACATTGCACAATCATGGTTTGTTGGCTCAAAGGAAATTCTTAAAGAACAAATGAATAAGACCAATCAGAAGAGCACGATCACACTATTAAAAACTACTGATATTGTATAACATCAAATGTAATTTGCCTGAAAGAATTGACTGACAACACTGCAGATTAGATTGTTCTTGCACACCTATCAGTTTTCCCCTGCCTCACATGCACAATAAATGAAAACAGGCACTGTAACTGAATAATGGCACTTATATTTAAAGGCGACTAAGTATGATAATCTCACCAAAGTTGCCTAAGGTATTCTGCTGGGTATCAACACACATCTCTAGGGTCGTGATATGATGTAGGTCATCTGATCCAGAGAGACTTCTCTGCAAAGACATCAAAAAGTGCATTATATCATTTAACTTTAATTTGGCCTTGTGTTAAAACAGGATCTAGTCTGACTTTTAGGACCTTACCAACTTTTCGGGAGAAAGGTAAGAGTCAACCAGTAGATCTGTGCCGACGGCAGTGGTGGGACTTGGGTTTATTTGGCCAGATCCATCAAACTCTGTCACAGAAGGACGAGCTGTGCATGGCCGTCTAACTGGAAGAGTTTTCTGTGAACAATTCATCTTCTCTTGCCACCATCTGCCCGAAGAAAGCAGACAGAGAATCACAGTGTGTAAAGTAAATATACAGGCACAAAATGTATAGAACAGAATAGAACAGAACAGAACAGAATAGAATTTCTTTATTTTCATTGCAATACACAAATGTACAGTAAAACGAGATTAGATTTACTGCTCTTTTGAACCTTATGTCTTGTAACTATAAGTATAAAATATATTAAACAAAAAACGAACAAAGTGTGATATTGAGTGAAGAATGCATCAACTGTACCAGAATAGACCAGTATTTAATGAGATATATAAATGAATGACTAAGAACTGGCAGCATGGGTGTGAAAAATAAATAGATATACAGTAGGTATCAAAAAACCAGCAAGTCAGTATCAAGAATAAATAATTACGACACAGTAAACAGTAGTGAAAGATATTGCACTGAATGACATTCACGTTGCTTTATATGTAGATTATATGAATCATGTGCAAAAAGTTTCATAATACAGCTTGTCTCGGAGATGCTTATTTGTAAATCATCCACTGTTTAACCTCTGTCTCCACTATTTAACCTCTGTATACAGAAAAACAATGCATTTATAAGATCTTTCTCCAATAGTATATTAGATATAAACATTTATCGACATAAAGTGCCTTACCTACACGTCACTAAACTGTTGGATAACGTTTGTACAACATTTTATCTTCTTTTCCTCCCGTTTTTGAGTGATTACAGAACGGTGATGTTATGCTGCAGAAGGTAGCGAAGTTTGCTTGACAACGGGAACGTTCTTTCCTGGATACGGCTGTGACGTGTGATAGGGGGCTGTCGGGAGTTGTAGTCTAGTAACAGACTTAGTATTTTTGTGTACTTGAACTCCAAACACGCGTTTTCACTTGTGTATCAGGCGCGGGTAAGATTTTCAAAATATCAGGACAGTGAAGAACTCGCCAGATAACAAAAAAAAACTACATGTAAAGCACCAGCAGTCCTGTTGGACAGTACACTTTTGACTCAAGTTGTCCAGAAAAAATAATTTTGTGATAAGAAAGCAGAACAGGTGTGTGTGGTTTTCAGAAGACGGTATTGTCAGCAGGAGTGGTGCAGCCCTCCGGCTGTCCCTCTGGAGGTTTTTGGCCTGGGCGGTGCTGCCGTGTGGGGCTGGGCGTGGGCTGCCTGCAACACTCCTCTCCACTCGGACGGAGGAGCACATTGTGGCGTTTCGAGCCTACACAGCAGTCTCCCGGCTAAAACTGTCCGTTGTTTTTCTGCTCTGTCCTTCAGTCGCTGAGAGAACGAACACACGGGAGTCTGTTTACCATTATAACAACCTCCCTGTACTAACATTTTTGCTTTTAAATCGACACCAGCCTGAATCAGCCGGGGCGAATATTCTTCTCCGTTGGAATTGCTTGTTGTAAGTAGGACACGTTTTTCACTACAACTCAATCAGTCTCCACCTCAGAAGCTGTAGCAGAGTTCGGGCGTCTCGTTTATAGTCGGGATATAACGGGAAACGGCTACTTTTGATGAAACCATCGTGTCTCTTCAGTAACGCTGGGTGCGTAAAGAGCGCAGGACTGCGTTTTGGTCCATCTTTAAACCTGTTACTGCCTTCTCCAGTGTCCTTCAGAGAGAGAAACCACAGCTGTTTCTCTTTTTCTGCACCACCTCTGGCTACAGATACAGCTACAGCAACTGGCAGAGGCACTAGAGGCTGGCTAGACTTCTATCAGACAAGACACCACCACCAAATCTGCTCGTTTCTGCACAACTTCCTAGTCAGATCCGTCCTCGACTTGTTCCCAGTGGTGGGGTAGCTTTCTTTGGCTTCAGACGGTTAGAGTTCTCTGTGTGAGCTCCGTACTAATGAAGAAGGGGGAATTGGTGGAGTTTGGGCTGCCTCCATGTGACAGCTGGGAGTGGGCTTCACATGCAGTGAGGAGACGCCCCACCACACTGGAGTAAATAGGGAACAGCGCGGAAGCTGCATACCACCACTACAGCCTCACACACTGGTCGCTTCCTGCTCCCTTGACTTACTCCAGCTCTTCTCATGTGGAGAAATCATGATGTTCCTCTCCACAGGGGGTCTGAAAGATCAGACTGGTGTGAGTGTGTAGACACTCCACAGAGGGTCTGAAAGATCAGACTGGTGTATGTGTGTAGACCCTCCACAGAAAGATCAGACTGGTGTATGTGTGTAGACCCTCCACAGAAAGATCAGACTGGTGTATGTGTGTAGACCCTCCACAG
>JBBJLS010000128.1:5079356-5119844 GCA_037577275.1 Bryconaethiops microstoma
TCTTTATCTTTTCCAGGGGATACATTTTAAGGTTTCATTTAATACTGTGCAAATGTATTTAGAAACCTGCAAAAATAATATTTAAAAACTGTTTAGATGAGCAGTGAGTGTTTTTAACATTAATATTACTAAATATACTAAATAAAACATTACACAGTAAATAGTGATTTCATGTACAGTATATCAAAGTCTTCCTTGTAGTTTCATCAGAAACCTGGTTTGATCCGATCTGTCCTGCTGCTGATAGAATTTCACAAATCCAAATGAGAGCTGGAGGCAATGAGGAGAAATCTAGAACTGAACCTGTGTTCTCCTTACCAGCTCACACAATATCAACTACTTTCTTACAAACAAAACACATCTTGATACTTTTTGCTGCTTTAAAGAATTTGCATAGATGCCTAAGGCTTTTGCACTGTGCTGTACTGTATTGTACTATTCTGTATATTGTTAAATCATGTGTCTGGGGGACCTGTGCCTAGACCTAATAGGCAGAACAAGTAGGATGTGTTGTTTTCTACCATTTTTCCAAACACAATCACATTGTAAGCATGTTAGCTTGAGTTAAGGAAAGTTAAGATGTCATCAATTGCTGTAAAATGTGCTTACATCATTGTAAGTAATCTGCCATGTATCGCTCCTGAATACTTAGATAGTTAGAGATTGGTCTACTGTCATGTATTTTGTTTATTTGGTATTTTTGAAGATAACAGAATCAGAAAATGTTAATCAGCGTTAGAGTATAAAGGATTTTAATGAACACAAAGACACAGTCCTGAGCTCGTGGATCTCCAAACAGAAAACCTGCTTCACACTATAAAGTTCCCGGAGGTCCTTCACTCCTTAGGGAACTTGAATTCAACTGTAGGAAGAGAGGCTCGGCAGCCTTGCCGACTTAAGGAAGCTTTCAGGCCCACGTACATTCGAGGCTAGTACCTTTACTCCATACACGTGGAGCTGCTCAAGATGGCTAACCACCGTTACGCCTGTAAGACAGAGGGAAGGGGAACACAGAGAGAGGTGGGGTTAACCTGTTCTCCATTGGTTCGGGTGAACACTGCCCCTGAACTGGAATGGCTGCTGGGGTGATGCTCACATGAGGTGGAACTCTCGCTCTCCAGTGCTGGTCCAGCTTGATGGCTAGAGTGATGAGTTGGTCCAGAGACATCCCTTCATCCCTGTTTGCCATCTCCAGCTGCAACTCTTGACATAACTCCTTTCTGTATACTGGTTGTAGGGCTGGCTTGTTCCAGCCATTCTCCGCAGCGAGGATGTGGAAGTTGATTGTATATTCAGCCGCAGTGTTGGTTGCCTGCTTCAGCTGAAGCAGCCATGCACTACTGGACCTAGTCAAAGGCTGCTTTTAACTTGCTCCTACAATCTGTGTACTCAGGAACAACTGAGCTCCCCCCTGACCAAAGGGCTGTAGCCCAATCTTGCGCCCACCCCGTTAGGCGCTGAGTCATTACCGAGACTTTTTGTGCTGGGGTCATTTCTGGAAATTCTGTGAAATATAGGTCACATGCCAATAGGAAATTCCTGCTTGCAGCGTGGTCCCCCCCCATACCTCTCGGGGTGAGATGCATGTATAGGGGATTTGACATATGTAGCGGTCACTGGTGGTGGTGCCAGTGTGAGCATGGCTCATACCGCTTACACAAGCTGGCCCACCACCGTTGCTAGCTGCTCCAGCTGGGTTTGTTGTATCGCTACACGCTGTTAAAGCTGCTCCTCATCATTGGGGCGGGGGACGACTGCGGCGTCCATGTATTGGATGTGGTCATCTGTCATGTTGGGCTTGTGGACGGACACACTTGCAGGAAACAGCGTTAGAGTATAAAGGATTTTAATGAACACAAAGGCACAGTCCTGAGCTCACGGAGCTCACAGAAACCTGCTTCACCAGGTTTTCTGTTTGGAGTTCCAGTTGAGTTCTGCCACGGGAGAGTGTGCTGTACACAGGCTGGCACCTTCTCAAAAGACACAGGCATTAATTCAAGAACTTATGTCAGTATCTACAAACCTGAATCAGAGCTGAGTAACCACGCACTGATCCGCCGAATCGGCTAAGCTTTTAAACACACGCAGACAACCAATCATGCGACACAGACACTGAACTCTCTAACGAGCTTCACTTAAACTTAACTGAGGACACGTGGACATGTCGTCAGGTACGTAGCACCCTTGCTAAAGAGCCAACGAGACTCATTACTCACACCTGGGTTGACTAGGCACCTGACAACCACACACACACCAAACCATGACATCATACACAACGTGCCCAGGGCGTAACCTCAGAAGTCTGGGGACGGGCTCTGTTGGGGAGGCGTGACGGACCAGACGTGACACCTTTTAGACACCTGAAAAAATTATATTTAACAACTGTTTAAATGAGCAGTTTTCACATTCATATTACTAAATAAAAAGCCTAATATGAATTAATAATATAAAAATAATAAATACAAATAACATTCTACGGTAAATAGTGATGTTATGTTCAGCATATCAGTGAGTTCTTGTGGAAGTTCAGTATTACTGTAGTTTCATCAGAAACCTGGTTTGACTCAAGTGGTCCTTCATTAATTAAATCAGGTGCTGCTGATGGAGTTTCACAAATCCAAACAACGGCTGGAGGAACCGAGGACGAATCTGGAACTGAACCTGCGTTCTCCTCACCAGTTCCAGACCTAATAGATGGAAAGAGTAGTTCGTTGCAGTGCAAGAAGAATGCTGAGGCTTGCAGCAGAGCTTCATTCGGGATTGATGATCAGGTATCTTTGTATTTCTATAAATATTCTTTCTCTTTTGAAACCAAATCATTACAGAGGTGATTATATCTTCGTGAATTTTATATGTCTATACCTCTATACAGTATCCACAGCTGTTAGTGTAAAATATACTTTTTTGGTAATAACTGTGCTGTTTTATGTTCTTTTAAAGTCTTGCAGACACAGAAAAGTGACTTTCATTAAAGCTCACTCATCTCAATTCATTCTTTAAGATCTTACAAAAAATCTTACACTTTTTTGTTTCAGCCCACACTGAGGTTAATTTGCTTGAATAAATGTCCTCTGACAAATTTATTCTGATCATTGAACCACCTGACACCTTGAAATGTGTATATATATTCTGTTTTAACTTGAAATTCTTCTGTTGCTCGTTGCCAGAATTAAACTTCGTGAGTCGGGGGAGCAATAGGCAAATTATGACATAACACAGTAAACAGACAATACAGCAATGTAACAGTAATGTAACAGTATAGTGTGAATGGAATGTAAACTAATTTTGCACCATAAGTATTATATTGCCCAAAAGGCTTTGAGCAGCATTAAACAAAGTGCACTTTTTGACAGAAACAATACAATAAAATAAACGATACAGTCATGTAACAGTATAGTGTGAACAGGATATGATTCCAAGACACTACTTTCTGCAGTATTGCCTCTGTTGGTGAATCAGTAAATATACAACAAACAACAACAACGAATATTCAGCTTCATTTTCTTCTCCATTGTCACCATTACTGCTTATTGAGCTCAGTTTATAAGAAGGAGCCTTCGCTACAAACCAAAACATGCAAATATGTTGGGGTTGAAAAGAGCGCTGTGTGTCATTGCTAAACTGGTTTAAAATTGCAACATTAGACAACTTATGATGACATGGAACCATGCAAAGAAACTTGATGATACTAAAAGAAGAGTTTTGGTGGTCGCTTTCTTTGTTTAAGGTGGAAATAAAGGCATGATGATGTTCAACTGCAAAACTACACCCCTAATATTCTCAATCTCTGTTATAGCCAGAAGATCACAATGAAAGAGAAAACGAAGAGGACTTTGAGAGTAAGTATAGGAACGTTTCATTATGCGGGAGTTATTTTTTGTACATTTAAATTTCTATGACTTTGTATAGTTGTTCATAGAAATAACAACATGCTTAATACTCTTATCCCTCAGTCTTCTAGTTCTTTATCTTTTCCAGGGGATACATTTTAAGGTTTCATTTAATACTGTGCAAATGTATTTAGAAACCTGCAAAAATATATATTTTTTTCACATTAATATGACTAAATATTCTACATAAAACATTACACAGTAAATAGTAATTTTATGTACAGTATATCAAAGTGTTCCTTGTAGTTTCATTAGAAACCTGGTTTGACTTGATTAGTTCTTCATTATATAAAATCAGGAGCTGCTGATAGAATTTCACAAATCCAAACAAGAGCTGGAGGCAATGAGGAGAAATCTAGAACTGAACCTGTGTTCTCCTTACCAGCTCACACAATATCGACTACTTTCTTACAAACAAAACAAATCTTGATACTTTTTGCTGCTTTAAAGTTGTATTGATGCCTAAGACTTTTGCAGTATACTGTACTGTATTGTAATATACTGCATTTTGTTAAAACATGGGGGACCTTTGCCCTTGGAAGCTAGACCTAATAGGCATAACAAGTAGAATGTGTTGTTTTCCATCATTTTCCCAAATGCAAAACCACATTGTAAGCATATTAGCTTCAGTTAAAGAAAGTTAAGGTGTCATCAGTTGTTGGAAAATATACTTACATGGCAAATGCAAAGCAAATATGTGATGGGTCTACTGTCACGTGTTGTGTTCATTTGGTATTTTTGAAAATACCAGAATCAGAATCAGGTAACTTTGTTAATCCCAGAAATTGCTTAGAAGTATGTGAGAGTGGTACAGGATATGTACAAGGGCAGTGTGAGAGCAGTGAGGTCTGTGGTAGGAGTGACTGATGCGTTCAAGGTGGAGGTGAGCAGGTTGAGGTGAGTGGGAAATGACCAGGTTGATTCAGTAAGTGATTTTGTAGGGACTGATGAACTGTGGAGGTGAGTTTCTTTGATTTGGTGTGTAATTGAAGGTGTCCGGTGGACAACCAGACCCGATCTCTGACCTGATATAGGCGTTCCATAAGGGCATGCTGTTTGCCAGATTCAATGGATCACCTTTTCCCAGACACGCCTCATTCTATCAACCAGAATTTGATACGGAGGGAACGTCAACCTCAGTTTCCTGATGTTGAAAAAAGGTGGGTTGGTATCCATTACATCTCGAAAGGGCTGAGTCCAGTGGACACCAAACACCAAAGAAAACAACCAACAACCAAAACAACAAGAGCTGCCAAAATGTGGTTTTCAAATTGAGGTGTGGCAACATCCTTTTGGGGGGCAATACCAGTTCAGGGTCAGTCCAGGAGGCCTCCTTGGAATGTGGCTGTGAAAGAGCATCTGCTTTGGTATTCTTGGTTCCTGGGTGATATTACAGGTAAAAGTTGAATTGCTTGTAGATCATTGCCCAACGAGCTTGTCTTGGATTTAATTGTTGTGTCTATTGGATTGTGAAAGGGTTTGTTGCAGCCCAGGAGCCAGTGGTGCCACTCTTTGAGAGCCCACTTGATAGCCAGCAGTTTGCGGTTCCCTACCCCATAACACTGCTGAGTAGGAGTGAATTTTCTGGAAAAGAAGCAGCAGGGATGGAGTTTTTGGTCAGGGCCTTGTTGGGATAGGATGGCACCAGCGTCCACACATGACGCATCCACCTCCACAATGAAGGGTTTTTCCGGGTCCAGATGAAGGAGAATGGGAGCAGTAGTGAACATCCTGCAGAGGGTTTGGAAGGCTTGTTAGGTAGCCGCATTCATTTGAAAGGGTTGGTAGCGGGTAGCTCTGGTTGCTGGGGGTCTGGAGCATCACCCAAGGAGTGATAATTTAAAGACATAATTTAAAGACTGATAGGTCTCCAAGAGACCTTTCGAACGAGCCCTTTTGAAATGGTGCATTTAGCACCATAGCTCAACCAGGGAGAAACCCACTGCCTCAAAACTTTACAGGGACCTACAGCTTCCCGTGACCAATCAAACGAGTCATGAAGCTCTCCTCCCCAGCAAACCGGAAGAAAGGACTCATGAACACAAAATTTCTATCAGCTCATCATGTCACGAAGAACATTATTTTCATAGTGCCCTTTCGGTGTTATGAATGCCATCTTTCATTCATCACCTTCATGGATGTGTATCAGGCATGTGATGTATTCCTCTATGGCTCTATTCTTTACCAGGGTAAGCTAGAACAGCCGACCACGAGGGGGCAAAACAGCCTGGTAACAGATTGATTCTCATGTCACAGTTCCAGGGGGGTGGTAGTTGGACCACTCTCCTCTTGTTGAAATCTTTGGCCAGATCACAGTACCAGTCAGGGAAGGCTTCCATATATCCACAGGTTCGGAATCTTGATTCTTGGGGGCTAACCTCAGGGTGCGGTTGATAGCAAGTGAGCAGACATGTGGGTCCCCATAGGAGATAAAAGATGTAAGGATTGAGTTTTATCAACCACGGATATCAGAGTAGAAGAGGAGAAGTGGTGAGAGTGGTGTGATAGGACTACAACTGAGAGTTGGGCCATCGATGGACGTGATATTGATGGATTGAGATTAGAGCTCCAGTTCCACCCCAACTGGTTAATAAAGGAACAGTCAATGAGGCGAGATTGTATTGGTTTGGACATGTTCTGAGGAGAGATTCAGAGTGTATTGGGAGAAGGATGCTGAGGAGGGAGCTACCAGGAAAGAGAAAAAGAGGAAGGCCTAGAAGGAGGTTTACTGTGGGCATGCAGGCATGCAGTTGGTGTAACAGACGGAGACTGTTGATCAGCTGTGACAGCCCCTAATTGGGAGTAGCCCAATTAGGGGCTTTTGCTGTGGCCGAGTGTGACATCAGGTGTTTGCTGTGGCCGAGTGTGACGTCATTCTGGTTTTCTGTCCTGTTGTTTCTCGAGCTGGAACCGACACTGAAACAGCACTGAAAAAACTTTGATATAGCTGGTAATAAACACACTGACATTGAACACCAACAAATTCACCTTATTTAAATTAATTAGTCCTTATTAACCTTCTCGAGGTGGATGTGATGGTAAAACAGCACAGCAAAACCTTGGTGATACTGTAAATAAAACACACACTGATACTTATATTAATATTGGTAATATTAGTAATATTAGACAACATCTCAGTTCACATAGAGTATTTAGTCCATCATTTAAAACAGCAACACAAAGGGCACACATTCCACGTACAGAAGTCCCCTAAAATGTCCTGTGTCACTTTTATAGGTTCTAAACCTGGGATTCTAGATGTTCACCATCACACATTTGACCCAGAAAGCATAGTTCCAGACAGCAGCAGAGCTGTGACCAGAGAGAACACACTTGCAGTGGACTGTCTGTTCCATGAGGATAAAGGTTTGCTGCAGTGCCAGAAGAATGAAGAGGCTTACAGCAGAGCTTCAGACAGGATTGAGGTATCTTTGTGTTTGTATAAAGATTACTTATCTTTTCCCTCTTGAAACCAAATCATCACTGAGGTGAATATATCTTTGGGAATTTTATATCTCTGTACCTCTACACAGTCTGTACATCTACACAGTCATATCAGTGTAAATTCATTCTTTCAGATCTTATCTAATAATACAATTAATCTTGTTGTTCTTGTGTTCTTCTTGCACTCTCTCTAATGCTCTCTTTGCACTCTGTGTAATTCGTCCTGTCCGCACTTGAGTTGTTTCTGTTTTTGTTCTTGTGTTGCACCACAGACCTGGAGGAATGTTGTATATGGCTTAAATGACAATAAACCTACTTGACTTGACTTGACTTCACATTACAGGCAATTAGGAGAAGCACTGGACATTTCTTGTGTTTTCTTGTGTAACATTGAGCTGTTGAATAAGTACAAGCAAAAATAAAGAAGTGAAGATGAGTATGTTTTTTTACATCTTGCATTTCTTGTGTCTAAAGGGGGTGGAGAAGAACATAATGACTATGGAATTGGAACCAACAAAAGGAGGACATGCGGTGCCTGAACCAGCTGCTAGACAATGAAGATCAGCCAGAAGCCTTGAACAGCCTACACAACTGAGCACTTAGTGTAAAAATAAACACACTTTCTCATTTCTTCAGGCCAACATAGTGTGAAATGAAGGGGCTGTTCCAGTCCACATATGCTCTTTATTTTAGATTATACTTCAACATACATTTAATCGACGTGAAATAGGATCAGTATAAAGATGATGGTCCTGAAAAACATTAGGAATGTATATCCAGGATCAATATGAAGATTATGGTCCTGAATCAACATCAGTAAACCTATTTAAGATCAATGTAAAGATGATGGTCCTGTAAAACATGGTCCTGTTGCACCGTTAGCCTATGCAGTGAAAAAGCTCTGTTTATGTTATTAAGGAAATAAATATGATTAATATTTTTTATTGCATGCTTATAGTTGCTGCTTGATTAGGCAGAGGTTCTATTTAGTAAAATTCTGTCTGAAAAGTGTTTGGATAGCTTAACCACTGGTAAACTTGAATGACATTCTTCAGGTAACTTCAAAGAATGTTTATCAAAATAATATTTGTTTGAGCAAAACAGGTTCAGAATAACATCAAATTAATGTAGACTTTGAGTATCCAAGTTCAACTAATAAACTCTTAATTAATTTCAATCCACTGCTGCTGATGAACAAGAATATACATACAAACAGTGATTTGAGTGCACCGAAAACAATATTCCTCTAACAAACATTTCAATAAATTCTTGAAACACAAAAACAAACAAATCTTACATTTTTTCTGTGTTCATAGTTATGTGAATTTATTCTGTTGTTACATAGTGCTTTTACTGGTAAAATCCAGTAAATCTATCCAGGATCAATATAAATATGATGGTCCTGATCAACATTTGCTAAATCTGTCATGGATCAACATGAAGATGATGGTCCTGAAACAGTAAACCTTAAAGATGGTAGTCCTTATGATAGTCTACATGTGGGACTGGTGTGGGAAGCATTGAGATGCAGATGCAGAAATTCTGTGGACAGATGTTTAATCCTCATGGTTTGATCACAAAAAGGGGATGAACAAACTAATCCTAAAACATAACTACAAAAAAATACAGAGTGAAGCACACACACAAACTCAAGTACAGCCTCGTTGCAAAGTTAACAGCTTTACTGAAAACACAGTTACTGAGCAAAATAGTGTAACTGCCATTCAGACCAGAGTACGAACAAGATCAGTCTTTCACAAGGGAAATTGGCCAACTAGAGCAGGGGCAAATGAAATGGAACAAGAGCCTGGCTTGGTCATGGCAGCGTGTCAGCGTGCACTCTGAAGACAATTGCAGGTTAGAACAAGAAATACAAACCAGCCAACCAATGACAAGGCGAGTTAAACAGAACACATAACTGAAAGGTAAAAAACCATAAATGAAAATGAGTTAAACTGAGTAAAAAGCAAATTGACTGGGACTGCTTGAGGCATGGAAGCATGAAGTAGTCGACCAGGCTGGGTGGAACTCATGAATAAGGTCACCCAACTCCTCTCCTCGGGACTGTACCCCTCCTAGTCCACCAAGTACTGGAGGCAACCACGACACACCCAGGAGTCAAGAAGTTGGTCTTCTCGATAAATAGGGGCGCCCTCAACCTCCACTACCACTGGAAGTTCAGGCTCCACTCCTCCTCGATCCAGTGACCCCGGACTGCCGGCCTGAGAAGTGATACATGAAAGACAGGATGTAGACACATTTTAGAGGGTAAATGTAACATACAGGAAACAGGATTCATTTGTGAATCAATTAAGAAGGGTTCAATAAACCTGGTGGATAACCACACACTGATACCAAAATTATATAGTAATTGTGCTCAGCCTCCAACAGCTTGCAGGAGAAGAACACAGGAGATTCATAAGTAATCTTTTTGGTTTATCCTTTAAGAGTTCTGTGACTCATCAAAGATGGTGGCGTGAGCCTCTCCATGTGACTCAAAATTGGTGCTTCATTCCAGTGTAATGTCCACACTAGTTGTCTATTGTAACTTGAATATTGTATATTGCTACATGTTGCACCGTGGTCCATGGAAAAACATTATCTCACTGTGTACGTGTACACAGCTGCTGATGACAATAAAATAACCTTGAACCTTGAGTGGAGTCGCAATGGAACTGAAGCCCCGGGATACCCCTCTGATAAAAGCTGGCAAACCCTAAGAACTGCTTCAACCCCTTAACCGACTCATACCCTGCCGACACCTTATTCTCATCCATACTAACCCCCACCAATCTTTTCACCGAGGAATGTGATTTCCTTGCAATGGAATTCACAGTTCTCAGCATGAAGGGAAGAGGGAGCATTTATGAGTGTCCAACATAGAGCAACTTTTATTAAAGTTCTCTGTAACATTAACTGTCAACATGGCAATTAATCAAAGTTTCTGGCAAATTTAAGTGTACAACAGAAAGTGGGAACAGTTTAAGCTGTGGCAGCCACTCTCTGCAGTGCAAGCGTTAGCCATGTTAGCCAGTGGATGCCATTTCAGATGAGCGCTCATACTTCTATTGTACTTTAACACCGACTTGCAGACTGTGCAGGTCAGCGTGCTGTTTGTGTGGTCTAGAGTGAAGTATTTCCACACATGTGATGTGTGTCTGTCTTCTCTGCTGCCATGTCTCTTGTCTTGTTGTGGTCTTGTGTTTACATTCCCCTCTAAGTGCCAAAGTTACTGCCCTTTTTATGAAGGGACTATAATAATTGGTTAAGGCAAGGAACATGTGTCAGCGTAAGCCAATCAGAGGCAGAGATTGCATTGTGTACACAAGCGCGCGCACAGAGAGGGAAAAAACACATGACTAGTGACTTCTCTCAGGGGGCGTTGACTTGTGCCTCTGAAGTCAACTAGTCGACTTTTGTGTTAATGCCCTAGTAGGGATACTTCAGTGTGACCACATTGAGCCCTCAGTAGTCAATGCAAGAAGCTGGTGGAGGCTGGGAATGTGAATAGACAAATAAACCCATACATAAGCACCTAAGACGTGTTCCTCCATTGCCTGAGTTTCAGCCTGGGACAATGGATATTTACATGCCTAAGGATGTTGATTGCACACTTTCTCAGGCACATATATACCCATCGTCCCTGGGTCTCCACAAAGTTTGATCACAAAAAGGGGATAAACAAACTAATCCAAAAACATGACTTGGACGCTGTGAACCAACAGTCACTAGGTAAAACTCCCATTCAGAGTATATACAAGATCAGTCCTTCATGAAGGAAACAAAACAGAACGTGAGCCTGGCTTGGTCATGGCAGCGTGACAGCTAGCACTCTGTGAAGACACAGGTTAGAACAATGGTGACCAGACAAAGGTGAATGGAGTAACTAATTTGGTCTAAGGAAACAGTAAAGAGAAACATAAACAAGCAAACAAATGAGGAGACAGGTTAAACGGAACACATACATTAAAGGTAACAAAACACAGATGAGTTAAAAAGCAAACCCAGGCTCTGTAATGCAGTGACTGGTATCACCGGAGGTGTGGTGGAGGTGTCAAGGCTGTGACAGGTCCTGAATCAATATTTAGGAAATCTATCTAAATATAAAGATAATGGTCCTAAATCAACATGAGGAAATCTATCAAGGATCAATATAAAATTATGGTCCTGAAGCAACATTAGGTAAATCTGTTCAGGATCAACATATACTGTAGTAAAGTATGTCCAGGAACAATAATGATAATGGTCCTGAATCAACATGAGGAAATCTACCAATGATCAATGTAAAGACGATTGTCCTGAATCAACATTAGGTTAATTTATTCAGGATCAACATGTCAACATACCAATGATAGTACTGGGTCAAAAGAAAAGGTAATACATTGATGATGGCCATAGATTGCCTACCTTTTAACATGCTGATTCATTAGCCTAACAGCACGCTTGCTGGATAGTATCAATTTAAAGTCCCCAATTGAGTAAATCATGAAAGAAGTGGGCCATGAAAATGTCAGTGATTCAAAACACCAATTCCAGATTTTAGGAACTGGAATTGCTGTTTATGTCTGTGCCAAACTGCACATTTTAGACAGGCTTTGAAATGCTTATTCTAATGTTGACTATCTATGTCATTTCTGTTGCAGGTAACCAACAGAAACAGTGTCTCAACTGCTAGTGTCACCACTGAGGTTCCCTTGAGCAAGGCACCATCCCCACACACCGCTCCCCGGGCACCCCTCATTTGTGGCAGCCCCCTGCTTCACTTGGTGAATGGATTAAATGCAGAGCAAAAATTTCATATTGTTCACACTTTGTGCTGTGCTGTGCTGTGCTGTGCTATGCTGTGTTCATGCGTGACTATATATAAATTAATGAACAAATATTTAGCTGTTGCGGTGTGGAACTGGAATACCTGGAATAACCTGTTTAGCACTGACACACATTTCTTTAACAATCACATGATCAAATTTTTCAAATAGCTTCTACCCCCAAACTTACAGATGATGACAGCTTAAAAATGGAGGAAACAAGAAGACAACTCAAGATTATAATACGTTCTGGTGAGTTCAGACCTTGGTTTGTTTAAAAGGTTTTTACTCATGTATGTTGCATATACATGTGTGTCTTTTGTACTTTAAGATCTGAAACTCAAGTTGTCCATTCTCTTTTCTAAAAATGGGGGACCTTTTTAACATTTTACATTAGAATTGTTGAATTTGAGAAACACTTGACAGTGGTAAATAGAACCAGAAGGTTTATATCTAACATTGAAAATTAGGGTTAAAATAAAAATTAAAAAAAAATATTTGGGAACCATTTTCCCTAAAATAGCCTGCTTCTCCACCAAAAATGCATAAAAAATACATTGTAGGCTAAATCCTTATCTCCAGCCTGTTGTAAACCAACATCATGCAGTGTTTGTTATAGATTCTGAGGTCAATTTTAGATCTTTTAAAATTAATTTACATTAGAATCACTAAATTAGAGACATGTTTGACAGTGGTGGTAAATGGAACCAGGGGTCACAATGGTAAACTTGGGGCTAAAATAAAAAAAATGGAACCCTTTTGCCTTATAATTCCTTGCATGTTTTTCTCCACCACAAATGGATCAAAAATACATTTTAGAACAAAACCTTATTTTCCGGCAACATGCAGTATATTTCTTATATTGTGAAATATTGTTCTAAGGTCGATTTTAGACCGACCCTGGTCTTAGAGATCTATCTTCCTGAAATCTAGTTCTAGACATAATCTGCAACATCAGCTCTGGCTAATAACCTTCTTCAGAAGGTTAAAACTAATTATAAGAATAGCATAAGCTGTTAATACTAGAGTTAGATAAAATAAGCAAATTTACAGAGGTGTGTTATGAGACAGTTTTTGAAGGCTGGAAGAGAGTCAATATTTATAGATGTTTTGTGGGAGAGAGTTTAAAAGGTAAGGCGAAACACGGCTGAAAGCTCTGAACTTAATGGTGGCCAAATGGGCAAGAGGTGTAATGAGATTAATAGAAGAGGATGATCGAAGATTATGAGAAGGTGTGCAAATTCATAGTTGCAACCACTGTCTGAAACCACCCACTGAATTTGCACTTTTCCATTAAGCCTGTGTTTCTTCACAGGGTGTTCTAACACAAACGACTTTTTTTTTTTTTTTTTACAGGGAAAGTTCAGTATTTCACAGTTTTGAACGGGGAGACAAAAAATGCCCATGTGGACTTTATCAGAAATCTCAGCAAACATAAACTTGATCTGCAGGATGTATCTTCAGTGGAGGAGTGTGATGTCATTTTGGCTTTCTGTCCCATTGTGTCACAAAGTGGAACTGAAATTGAAGCAGCACTGCAAAAACTCTCAGGTATCTACTTTCATGCAGGTAGTACTTTATGAAATGATAAATAGATGCTTCAAGCAATAAGAAACCAATACACACCATCTTGCCATAAGTATGTGGACACTTTCAGTTAGCAGGCTAAGTTTTAGATACACCCATTGCTTTCAGGTCTAAAATCTGAAAAATGGATAATGCTGAGGAGTTCCAACACACCCACAGGGAGCCACATTTCCATCAAATCAGTTTTCTAAATGTCTTCCCTGCTAGAGCTGCCCAGCTCAGCCGTAATTGCTGTTACTGCGAAGTGGGAATAAGTACAACTGACAACAACTTGAATGTGAAGCAGCACCACTGAGTGCTAAGACATAAATCAGATGTAGATGTAAAATTATATGTAGACAAAATATATCATTATGATAGTTTTTCCTGATGTGTGATAAGGACTTCTATAAATCCATATCATATTGCCCAACCCTAACAAGAAAAATATTCAAGTGTCCACACACTTTTGGCCATGGTATATCATGTTAATGTTTTTTATTACGGTCAGTGAATGTAATCCGTATCAGTTACGGCCAATTGTAGATATCAGATAAAGTCTGATTAAGTTAAATATGTCGTTCCTCAGCCACCAAGCCCATAATTCTAGTGGTGCTCCATCACACACTGAACCCGGAATTCACAACAGCAGACAGCAGCAGAGCTGTGACCAGAGAGAACACACTCACAGTGGACTGTCTGTTCCATGAGGATCAAGGACTGCTGAACTGCAATAAGAACAAAAACGCAGTAGCCAAAATCTTAGAAGAACTACATCCTCAGGTAATTCATTCCATTAAGGCCACACTGCTATAGTGTTCCTTCTAATGTGTGTGTGTGTGTGTGTGTGTGTGCAAATATGTGTGCCTGTTAGGTTCTAATAAACAATACTCTAAACCATTTCAGATTTCAGGACCATTCAAAATTACCAAGGGTAAGACTCATTTTACTTCATCATTCCTCCTGCTCATCTTGTCTTTTACACTTTGCCACACCGACCCCAATCTCCTCAGACTCCATTCAACATTGAGAATGAGGAGAGAACAGCAGTATCTGTTTTAAATACGTTTTTGAAGTATGATGAAGTGTGATGGTTGTGTATAACCACAGCAATCTCAGGTCTCAAAAAGGAAAATAAAGTTTGGGACAGTAAAACTACAGCAAAAAAACAATGTGATGAAATAGAAAGTTACAAGACAAGTTGCAAAACAAAATTCATGAGGGTGATGAAATTAGTTTTCTGTTCAAGTCCATTTTTGAGTAGCTGTCTAATTGCATCAAGTTGTTATTTGCAGACTTGGTCAACATCAAGTCACATGGGTTTTGGGTGATAGTAAACGAAATGCCTATGCAGGAGCCAAGGATTCTTACAATAACATATACAGAGGGTTTGATGGGGTAAGGCTCTCACTCTAACATATACAGGGCTCAGATGGGCTAACTGCATTTCATCTCACAAAATGCAGTTTAGCAGGGGGTTCTTGCTTAACAAGAACCCCCAGCTGCCCTATAAGGCTCCAAAAGAGGCCCCATAATGGAGCTCACAGTGGGGCTCACAGCATGCTGCATAAGGCCAGTGTGAACCAGACACACTAGGCCCCAGAGAGTAGCAGAAATGCATAGCATACGGGACCTTGATGCACAGGGAAAGCACAAGCCAGGCATATTGGAAACCAATAGTAGTAGAGAGGAAACACAGTGAAACACAAATACGACAAAGATCGGATGGGATGAGCAGATAGGAGTGAAGGTAATAGTGAGGGTGGATGGACACCAGCCTCATAGTAGAGGTGGCTTAAAAAAGGAGGGACAAACAAGGGCAAGGTGATTCTAATGGTAGTCATGGGATAAACCAAAATGAATGAAAATGGATCAAAAGAGGACAGATTATTACAAGTCTTTTCCATACCACTCCTCGTTGACTCCAATGGAAAACATCATTAGGTCAATGAAAGATGTAAAAAATAATTCAACCACAATCTGCACTTACACTGGGCTACGTAATTATGGGATGGCCGATGTGGGTCTACCTTGGTGAAACTATTGGTTCAGTACTTTAAAAAGAACTGTGGTACGGTATTATCTCCTTTTCTTTCATAAAAGAAGGTCTATGTCATGATTCCGGTCTGCGGCCGCTGGGGGACCGCAATGGGACTGTGAACTGTGCTCCACCCACAGCTCAGTTTAGCAGAGGGCTGATTAGCCCTGGGCTAACTATTTAAGGGACTCTTATCCTCAGATGTGGTGTGGAGCATTACATGTCTATGTCTGAGCCTCTGAAGCAGATGCTGTTTGAAAGATGCAATCTTTCACAGATTGCAGATCAGCTTGGCATTCCTTTGTAGGTCTTCGGTACATCCTTCATGAGCAATTCTTTGCTAAATACAACAGCATTGATATTTTTTTACTGTAATCTCTTCAGTTATGGAGTGTTATTTTGTTCACAGTTTTAGAAGAAGATGATGCTGATGTTGTGAATACACAGTCGTCAAGACAGCCATTTCTACAGCCCAACACATCCAGAAATGTAGAAAGGCACTCGGACCCTCGGTGTTGGTGTCCGGACACTTGTTGTCTGTATCCAGAGTCTTACTTTCAGTGTCTGAATATCGATCAGTGTCTGAATATCGATCACTGTCTGGATTACTGCTGTGAGTCCCTTCTGGGATGCTGCATGGCTCAATTATGTTCCATGTTATGTGACGCATTGCTACGCTGATTTTAGAATGTTCCCCCACTCAAATAATATCGGTTCACTGGTGGTCCTCTGTGGGTCCTGAAAATTGATGCTGGGGGTAAAAGGGGCTAACAAAAATGGGTTACAGTCAATAATTGTAAAGTTCTAAGTGTGCCTTGTAAGTAAATCTGCAGTTAGGGGTGGGGTTTTAACCTACTGCTCATATGTCAAGGCCCGTGTTTGGCCAGACCCATGTCCCAGAAGAAATCAATAAAATATTTAAGGATTTCTATGAAAAACTGTACTCACCTAATATTAACACAACTGACTCTAAAATAGAAGAATTCCTGAACAATATCGACCTACCAAACCTAAACAATGAACACATAACTGCTTTAAAATTATGTCTCTCAACAGAGGAACTTCACATGGCCTTACAAAGTATGCCTAGTGGGAAAGCCCCAGGTCCGGATGGCTTTATTTTATAAAACATTCTGGCCCATGCTAGCACCAATATTCCATAGAATGGTGATAGAAATCAAAGAAACATCCAGTCTTCCTCCAAACATGAATTGCGCAGACATCGATCTTCTCCTCAAACCGGATAAAGACCTCGCACGCCCAGCTAGCTATAAACCCATATCACGTGAGGATCTTAAAATTACCTGTAAGCAATGGCCATTATAATTGAAAAAGTAACACCTTATATAATACACCCAGACCAAACTGGCTTTATTAAAAGTAGACAGTCTACTAACAATATGAGGAGACTAACTGACTTAATAGACTACTGCAATATTCAAAATAAGGAAGCTATATTCATCTCATTAGACGCAGAGAAAGCTTTTGACAGGGTAAACTGGAAATTTCTATTGGCAACTCTACATGAGTTTGGATTTAGGAAGAACTTCTTAACCTGGATCAAAATATTGTACAGCTCTCCTAGGGCCTGTGTAAAAACAAATGATCAAATTTCTACAAGCTTCAGTCTTAGAAGAGGTACCAGGCAAGGCTGTCCACTTTCTCCTTCATTATTTGCTATATTTTTCGAGCCATTGGCAGCGGAAATCCGGGAAAGTAATAGTATTAAAGGTATTCAAACAACAAATTTGACGCATAAATTAGCCTTTATGCAAATGATGTATTGCTTTTTTTTTCAAACATAAAGGGCTTATAAAACTTATTGACAAGTTCTTAGCGATCTCAGAATATTCTATTAATTGGAACAAATCGACTGTCCTCCCGACATCCTGTGACTTCCAGTTCAACCCAACTATCCCACTTCAGTCTGGGAATATTAAGTATTTGGGTATCAATATATCGGCCAAGCTGTCAGACATGATACAGTTAAATCATACTTCCCTACTCAAAAGGAAAAAAGATGACCTCACACGGTGAAGTAATCTACCCATATCACTCCTTGGAAAAATAGCTACAATTAAAATGATGATATTGCCAAAAATCAACTACATTTTCTCTATGGTTTCAAGTAAACCCCCTGTGGCTTGGTTCAAATCACTCTGTAATAACTAAATTCCTTTGGAAATCCAAGCCACCATGAATAAGTTTAAAACCTTTACTAAAACCCAAAAGTCATGGTGCTCTGGAATTTCTAAACTTCTATAATTACTTTCTTGCAAATAAGTTGATATATATATATCCTAAAATGGACTACAAAAAATCAGTTAGACCAGAATTGGCTGGATATCTAGAAAACATTATGTAACAAAATACATGATCTGCTGTTTATTAGTAACATACTTAAACGACACTGCTGTTTTAAGAGCATCAATATCAGCACTTCACTGATAGCCTGGTGGGAATTTTTTTTAATTAATAGAACTTCATTGGTCCCATGCAATTTGTCACCCATCTGGAACAACCAAATGATACATTTCACAGCATGGTATGATAACATGTTGTTGAACATTAAGCATTTAGGGTTCGAGCTCTCACCTAAAATAACAAGTTTCCTAATAACTCCGACAAAAAAAAAAAAGAACTGCTCTCGAAAGTTTATGGCCACCTGAGAGAATCTGAGACAACACTCTCCTTGTCCATCCACAAATGGGAAAGGGACTTACTCATCAACCCAGATATACATTTCTGGATACAAATCTGCTTAAACACCTTTAGGATGACTCAAAACTTCAATTTGCAGTTAATACAGCATAGAATCCTACACTGAACACAATATACTGGACAAAGGATGTACCAGATGGGCATCAGGAAGTCCAATAACTGTACAACCTGCAAGGAGGACATGCTTTTTTGCACTGTGCACCAGTTAAGGAATTTTGGCAGAGAATTTGTGAAAATCAACACACATAGGGCTTTCCATTCCTGTCTCCCCGTCACTTAGCTTGCTTGTGGATCTCACTAACATTAATATAGAAGTTAACCAATCTTGCATGCTTTTTACAGTTCTATCATCCTTCTGAACTGGAAGTCAAAAGATTACCTAAACATAACTCAATTTAAAAATCTACTTCTAGACCATGTTTCTGTGGAGAGGATGTCTGCCCGTAAGAAAAATAAATTGGCAGAATTCGAATGCAATTGGTCCCCAATAATCAATTTTATAATGTAATATTGAGGGGTAGGTGGGGCTTCTTCCTCCTGGTGCACGGCTTGGGGCAGGGGGGGGCATGGGGGTGGGGGGCCACCAGAGATCCACTAGGCTGGGGTCTTGTGGGTGGTGTCTCGGGGTGCGTGCATGCCAATCCATCTGGGTAGATGATGGGGCAGGGGTTGCGGCCTGGGGGGTATCATTACAATTATTATTATTATTATTATCATTATTATTATTATTATTGATACTGTTGTCATGTGTAAGGGAAATTAAGCATATAGTTGAAAATAAAGTTTATTATCATATGTACAAAGTACAGTGCACAGAGCACAATGAAATGCTTACTGGAATACCCTCTTCACAGACAGAACATAGGACATAAGAGACATAAAGACATAAAAGAAAAAGCAGTGCAGCAACAATAACTAATTACAGGCTAAGTTGCATAAGTGTAAAGTGTCAGTGAAGTGTAAAGTGTAAAGTCTTGTGTGTTACATTATTTCACATAGAATGAAGAACAGATTCATTGCACAGAGAGAGAACTACGGTACTTTGTGTTGAACAGTCTGATGGCACTGGGATAAAAGCTGTTTCTGAATCGTGCTGTGTGTGTGTGAATTGTCCTGAGTCTCCTGCCGGATGGCAGGGTGCAGGGTGGCTGGGGCGATGATGTGCTTAGTTTTTCTGAGACAGCACATGTTGTGAGTGTCAGTTAATGCAGGGAGTGGTGTGCCTATGATCCTCTGGGCCATTTTCACCACCCTCTGCAGAGCCTTCTTGTCCTGAGCAGTGCAGCTGCCGTACCTGGACGCAACACTCCCCGTGAGGATGGACTCCACAGCACACCTGTAGAAACTAGTGAGGACACCCCAGCCTTCTTTAGTGCAGTCGTTGGTGGGCTTCTTTGGTGACAGCTGCTGCATGTTCTGAGGACTTGAGGTTGGCACTGAGGGTGACCCCCAGGAGCCTGAAGCTGCTGACCCTCTCCACAGCACCTTCTCCGATGTAAATGGGAGGATGAGCTGCATCCAGCCTCCTAAAATCCAACACCATCTCCTTAGTTTTGCTGACATTGAGAGAGAGATTGTTTTCCTAACACCACTCTACCAGGAGTCTCACCTCCTCTCTGTAGGCCATCTCGTCATTGTTGCTGATCAGGCCCACACTGGTGGAATCATCAGCAAACTTGATGATGGTGTTGGGGCTGTGTCTGGACACACAGTCATGTGTAAACAAGGAGTACAGCATTGGGCTCAGAACGCTTCCCTGTGGCGTACTAGTGTTGAGGGTCCTTGTGGTGTGGGTGTTTTTGCCGATCCTCACGTGCTGTGGTCTGTTGGTGAGAAAGTCCAGAACCCAGTTGCACAGAATAGCACTGAGTCCCAGACCCTGCAGCTTCTTGATCAGCTTCTTGAGGAGATAACCGTGTTAAATGCGGAGCTGAAATTCACAAACAGCAGTCTGGCATAGCAGTTTACAACATACTGTGCAACATACTGTGTTGCAATTTCAGTCTTTATTTCACATCACATTAGGTTTATGGCCTATTTCCTCTCTCACCAGGACCAAGTCGGGATGCCACCATTGGGGAGGACACGATTCGTGCCTCACTCATCTCGGCTGTTAGTGATAAGCTGCGCTGGAGGATGAAGGAGGAGATGGATCGTGCTCAGGCTGAGCTGGACGCTCTCAAGCGAACAGAGGAGGACCTGAAGAAAGGCCACCAAAAGCTGGAAGAGATGGTCTCTCGGCTGGACCAGGAAGTGGTGAGTGTGCAACTACCAGTAGACTGAATGGTTATTTCAAATAAACCATTTGGCTCAAGTTATGTCTTCAGAATACTCAGTTCTGAAAGGTTAATTTACGTAACAAGCCTTGCTGCTCAGATCCGATCTATTTACCTTTACAGTTTACCCTCCTGTTTAAGTGACCCATATTTGTCTCTAGTGTGAAAAAACCCTGTGCCCTGAAAAGACCCACATGCACACGTCCAAATCAATAACATGTGAATAACCTGCTGTAAACGACAACAAATGAGTGAACTTACAGCTCTTCATCACATATCATCAGGTCTGGTCCCCTCTCAGCTGTTCATGATTAGGGCAGAAGGGGAATAGAGAAGCCCTAATGCTTCTGCAGATTCTTACTAACAGAAACTTTAAGCTAGCCACTATCGCTATGCTGAGGACATAGGACATGCATGCGCAGTAGAAGTAACCCATTCATTCCAATCTGGCAGTCTTCGTTAAGGTCACTTGGCCGGAAAATGAATACAGTTGCAATCTAGGGCCATATTTCTTGATTAAATTGGATTTGTGTGTCCACACAGCTCTGAAAAGTTCAGATAGGTATCATATTAAGGCAAGAAATTAGAGCCACCACTTAAGCCTGGTAATGTAAAATGTAAAGTGTGTGAAGTGACCGTTCTGTCGTACGTGAATGCACACAGTGTGAACAGCACGAAATTCTTCCTCTGCATTTAACCCATTCACCAAGTGAAGCAGCGGGCGGCCAGGAACACAGTGCCTGGGGAGCAGTGTGTGGGGAGAGTAACTTGTTCAAGGGTGCCTCAGTGTTACCGCTAACAGTCCTGGGATACAAACCGACCACTTTCTGATCGCAGGACGAACGCCCTTTCACTAGGCCACATTAGTGTAGCCTTAAAATGTCTTTTAATGTACTTGTTTTGCTAGTAAATAAAGTGAGTAAGCATAAATATGCCGTAAAAGTTTCACTTATAGTTTCAGCACAAAATTGAAGTAGAAGGACCGGCCAGTGATCAGTGGAAAGACTTGGGAAGGTGTGAAACGTACAGATCAGTGTAGACTGTATAGAACACTTTTACCACACACTCTAGACTAACCATATAATGTCTTCTTCAGGCTGAGGTGGACAGGAATATTGATCTTCTAAAGAAGAAAGATGAGGAACTGACAGAGGCTCTGGAGAAGATGGAGAATCAGTCAGAAAACAATGACATCGATGACGTTATTGTTCCAACGGCACCACTCTATAAGCAGATTCTGAACCTGTATGCAGAGGAGAACGCCATTGAGGATACCATCTTCTACCTCGGGGAGGCTTTGCGCAGAGGCGTCATTGACCTGGAGGTTTTTCTGAAGGTAGACCTTTTTTCCTAGTTTACCTCACGTTCTTATTGTTGGGGTTGTTAACTGCTTTCTTTGCAATTTTGCTCTGTCTGTTTTTGCCTTTCCTTTTGTACTGTCGGTGAGTCCCCTGGACTGGACACCGACTGACCTCTGTTTATTTCATTACAGCATGTGCGCCTGCTGTCCCGTAAACAGTTCCAGCTACGAGCTCTCATGCAGAAGGCCCGGAAGACAGCTGGACTCAGTGATCTCTACTGACCCCCCTGCCACCTGATCCCCCTCATTTTTTCTTTCTTTATCTTTCTCCCCTCCTTCTTCATCAGTCTGCCTGCACAGGTTTCAGCAGCATCCTCTTTACTTTTGACTTTTCTTTCTCCTCTCATGGCTCTGTCGGGATGCCGGGGCACTAAATGATCTCTGTTGATGTCAGATGGAATTTTAAAATCAGGAACAAAGCACAACACTGATTAACAGGACTGCAGGGGTGAATTTTGATTTCTCTGTGATATAGGAAGAATATTAGATGTTATGGACATCTTTTACTGTCTTAGAGCTTCCTCAGTCTCTGCATATATTTGTTTTTCTGGGTATTTAAATGCTTCATGCTGCTCATGACAACTGTTGTTACTTCTTTTATATAAAAATGTGATAAAAGTCTCAGATAATTGGTTTTTTCTCCAATACTCACTCCATGTAGCCAAGTGAGAAACTGCTGAATGACTTCTCAACACTCTAAAAAAATGTTTTTCTGGGATAGAAAAGAGTTATTTCAATTTAGGAAAGACAGAAGGACTTCTGTAATTTGACATGAACTTCTATATTTCTGTGACTTTATTTCACTGTTTGATGGAGTATTTATGTTTCCCCTATGCTGTCATGGGGTCAGCCTGCTGTGTTTTGGGTTAGAGTTGTTATTATGGTACAAATTTCACTCATGTAGCTATTTCAAACGAATTGTTCAACAGACATTTCAAGTGTGGAAAAAACGAAATTGCCACCCAGCATTTCACTTCAAATTTGTGTGACATCGAGTGTGAATGTGTAGTTATGTGTGTGTGTGTGTGTGTGTGTGTGTGTGTGTGTGTGCGCCCACATGTCTCCTAAAAGCTTGAATGATTCTGCTGTTAGGTTTGGGGTGATAGCTCCTTTTTTTTTTTTTATCAAATAGGTTTCATAGGAATTAACAAAAAATGCTTGTGATGAAATACTTGTAAAAAAATAACTTATAGGTCCATGTTTGTTTTAATGCACTTTGGCTTGTCAGTTATATTTTATTACTTCCAATGAATCTTTTTTATTGAAGTTTGTTCATTTTATTGTTTCCTTTTCTTTTTCAGACATTTAGTCAGTAATAATATGAGCTCAATAAAAGCGAGAGAATTTGGTCTTTGGTGTGGGTGTGAAGTTTATGCTGTAGTTTTAATATGGTACTAAGTAAACTGCTTTACTCAGCCTTACATCTCCCTTTTGATCCTTTAATGTAGCAGGTAATACCTGCTGATGTAATTGCATCATTTTACCAGCCAGTCAAAATATTTTATTGGCTCTCCATTCAAACCCACTAAGCCCTACAAAAGGAATGCCAGATGTTGAACTGCAGTTTTATAAAAGCCACTCTCTGCTTCTGTGCAATCAGCTCTTCATTTCACACACTCGAGACCTTTCAGGCTGTAGCCCGCACAAAAGGAGGAGACAAAAGCGTGGGCTTTGTTTAGTCAACCTTTATTTGGAGGTGGATTGAGTTAGTAGTGATTTTGTCTGCTCTGACACGATAGGTTCCGTGTTTAGTTCTGTGTCTCAGCAAAATGCCACTAGGAGTGCTTTTGGTTGAAACCAAGCTCGGTTCACAAATAAAAATACAAAAATAACCTTTCTAGCTGATATATAAGGTGTACAGATATACATATCACAAGTAGGTGTGACTGTCACGTAAACAGACATATTTAGCTGGTAATACGTTTAACAATTATGCTGCCAGCAGTTGCAGTGAGCTACAACAAAATTCCATTTGGTTCTCCCATCAAGTTATTTGTTCCACATTCAGTTCACACCAAAGGAGATGAACGGACAACACTTCCAACCGACCCTGTGTTTGCATTGCAGAGCTATGAGGAGGCGCTTTTCTCAAGCAATAAATGCTTGACTGGGTGGATTTGTGGTTGACTTTGCATACAGAAATACCTCAGTACCTCAATCCAGGTCGCTGGCTGGTTTGACAGTAGGTACAACTTTGGTTTCACGGGATGTTGGTCTTGAAAACTGTTTTTGCATTGGGAACAAAATGGTACGGAATGCTTGTCGAGCTCAAATACAAATACCTAACAGAGACCAAAACTGGCAAACTGTCTTGATCGTAAATAGGTTTCTTTCTTCTTCTTTTTTTTTTCCTTCAAAATATGCTTTGAGGAGTGCAAGGAAGACAAGAAGCACAAACATATGCACAGACACTCAACTTTACAAAGGTCATAAAACATGTAAAGACTACATAAATATATCGTCCTCTGAAGCTATAGTGAGGAGTGTTAAGGTCTGTGGGTCTGAGGTCTGCTTAAAGACACCTGATGGATGGGTTAAATGCAGGGAAGGGGGGGTGGCTGGGTAGGTCAAGTTAAGGGACAAGTTTGGGAGCCACTTTTGAGGTTTGCCTTTACAGACCGGAGGCTACATTTTGGAGGGGAGCATGGTTCATAAGGTCAGATCCTTCTGCACGCCCCACAGTGTCTCAGCACTCTTGATCAGCTGCTTTTCCTCCTCAGGTTTCAGGGTCATTTGCACCACGTCAGTCAGGCCGCTGCTGCCCAAGACGCAGGGGACGCTCAGAAAGACTTCTTCTTTCACTCCATGCATTCCCTGGAAACACAGGCCGAAACATCAAAAAAGCGAGAACAACAACGGTTCCTTAGTGCTGGCTCAACTTTACTTTGCAGCATGTAGAGCAGGGATCTTTCATTTTGACCCTGGTGGGCCAAAGTCCAGCATAGTTTGATGATCTCCCTGCTAAAAAATCAACTCCTCTGTTCATTGCCAGGGTCAGTGGGTGTGAGCAGAGACACTATCAAACTGTGCTTCAGGACCGAAACTTGAACCCTGCTGTTGTGGATACTTGATATAAAGGGCTGACTTGAATAATATTTTACAGATCAGTCAACGAATACGCACTGATATTCCGGAATAAGTACTTGAATACTGGTTCTCTAAGTCACCCTTTAAAAAAGTATTATTTACATTTTACAATGAACCCTAATTTAAATGTTATCATTGCTGCAGCAACGCATTGTCAACAGCTTGTGTGCTATATGTTGCTATAGAAGCATCAATTGTACTCTGTTTGTTTAAACACAGCTTTCATGAGCCACTAAGATGGTAAAGATGTAACATCCTCATCCACCAAACATATTTGAGGAACTGAGGCTCAGGTTTTAGCACTGCCAGCACTTGAGATTGACACCTACACAGATATCACTATACCTAAATATTTCTGACATTTCATCAAAAGCTGCACAGCGTGTTTATCCTGAAGGAAGGTGATGTGGAAGGCTAAACTAAACCAAATCACAATAAAGTTACATTTGTGCTCTTGTTCAGACAACAAACATGAAGCCTCTAATAAATATAGATTTAAATTCCACGATAACAACTTCAAATTATTCAGGCTAGCCCTATTACTACATAGCACCAAATATTTATATTAATTCCCTTAATTTCTTATGGTTTTCCAATGTATAAACACTCTGCATGAACAGAAATAACCAAATTCCACATGCATTTCAACTAACGTGTTCAAGCAGTGCCTTTTCATGTAACCCAATTACGAATGGCATGCAAGCAAAGTCAACAGCTTCTTTCTGTGACCTGCTTCTCTACTTAAAAAGAGATGAATGCAAGGTTCAAAAGCTGGCAAGAATACAAGTGCCATAAATTGTGATAGTAAATGCTGTTGGGTGGGGATAGAGGAAAAAGGGCAACTGCTTGTTTAAAGACATTGCTCAAAGTTGCACTAGATGTCATGTAAACTGGAGCAGATTGAGGAAGCACCCACCTTTACCAGGGTGGACACTGGGTGACACTTGTGCAAGTTCTTCAGGATGCTCTCACAGAGGTCAGCCACTGACATCCCGATGGCCCATGACGTGTATCCCTTCAGCTTAATGACTTCATAGGCACTGTCAAATCAGACGGAGCAAACAGAAAACACTGAGGCTCTCATTTCAGATGTTTTCAGCAGAATGCTAATTAATGGCTGGATGAATACAAAAGAAGTAGACATTGATGAAATAAACTTGATCATGATTCAAACATTAAGTAAAGGGCTGATGACGTGATCCTCTAGGTTTGCAATACCTTAATCTATGCCAAAGCACTGTTTCTTTAATCATCAACATGCATTAGGCACACCATGTTTTTTAGCCAGGAATGAATGTGTTCACGTGTTCTCCTGCTGATCAAACTCTGCCTTTTACTGTTAGCAATTGCTTTAATGACTAGTAAGAGAAGATCAGTCAGGGACAAGCTTGTTTTCTCTCCGCCAGGAGATTTGAACCATGTCCAAATTGTTTTATGAAACTTTACGTTTTGGTCATTTCAAGATCGCAGAGTCTTGCTGCACACTCCTTACCTGTCGACCACCATCTTGTGGACTGACTTCCAGTCCTCCTTGTCCTTGTCTGTACCAATGTCAGGGTTAAGGCCCTGCAGGGAAACGCCGGCTACATTCACGCCACTCCAGACAGGCACTGCAAGTCATGCACATTTAGTGTTACATCACTCAGTTACAGGCTTTTAAAACTGCACTTTATGAATCAGTTTATCATGAAAAACACAGTCAGTTTGTATGATTTCTACAAACTTTCAGAATTTTGTGGTAGGGAACAGACTTGGTATAAAAGTCTCACCACTGGAATCTCCGTGCTCTCCAATCACCCAGCCATGGCAGCTGGAGGGATGCAGGCCCAGTTTCTCTCCCATTAGGTGGCGGAACCGAGCCGAGTCCAGGTTAGTGCCACTACCGATCACGCGATTCCTTGGAAGGCCACTGAGTTTCCAGGCCACATAAGTCAAGATGTCGACTAAACAGAACACACAGTTCTTTACTTTAGTGATGCTAAAACATAAGTTAAAAAAAACTACATCAAGTGAGAAGCTGGAGTAGAGTTACATGGCTACACGACACTTCTGAGGGGTTTTTGCAACAAGTGTCAGTTGTTATAAAGGCTGCTTTAGTCAGTTATAGAGGCTGATTTAGTCAAACCTACACAACACCCCTGTTGTCCTGAAAGGCCTATGTTGCCTTAGCAAACTATATCTCAGCAAAGTGTTGCTTGAATTTGTGGCAGTTGTGCTGCTAGAAACAATGACCTTATATTTTATTTTATTGTTCTTGTCTTTGTGTCTGTGGTATAAGCAATTTCCTCCAGGATCAATAAAGATTTCTGATTCTGACTCTGGTTTAATACCTGCTGTATTTTGACAAATTCCTGTCAAAATAGACAAAACAGACAATTGTTGGAAAGAGTTCTAACCTGGGTTGGACACCACCAGCATGATGCAGTTGGGGCTGTACTTTACGATGTTGGGGATGATAAATTTGAAGATGTTGACATTCCTCTGCACCAGGTTCAGCCTGCTTTCGCCCTCCTGCTGACGGGCTCCAGCAGTCACCACCACCACCCTGGAGTTGGCAGTCACACTGTAGTCTGGAGCGCACATGAAAAACACGCACTGTGAAACACTGCTCAGACAGTTCATAGCTTCAGAAGATGCATTTAATTACTAAAGTGTGACTATTAATTGCCATTTACCTAAATTTAGCATTCAGTCAACTGCTCTTATTTCAACACTGAGATGTTTTAATTTTAAGATCAAGAAAAGCTTTTTGTTCAAACAAGATACAAGCAAGTGCATCATACGAAGAGTCTGTGTTTACAGGACCACACAGTACAAACGGTCGTAGTGCAGATAAATATAACACCAAACTGTAATACATTAAGAATACAACAGTGCAAACGAGGCTCGACAGCAAAGAAACTTCCTAAACTTTCCTTCAGAGGCTTTGCTCACCTTTGTCAGCCACGATCTTATGGGTCTTGAGGAAAAGGCTACCATGCTGGAGGTCCATAGCCTCACCCTTCAGCTTATCCTCCATCACATCAACCAGAGCCAGCTCATCAGCCAGATCCTGCACAAAAAAAAAAATCACACAAGTACCTCAGATCTAGAGCAAAGCATTTGGTTCCGCTTTACTAATATGTCTGGTCTAGAAAACCTCTTAGCTGTCTTAGTTTTACACAAAGTATTTGGTAAGCTATACACTGTTACTGTACCATAATTCATTTAAAGTTCTTGGTGACTGGTGGGAAGTATACGGCTTCGATAAGGGTGTGCTCTCTAAATCACATGCTCTGATAAATATTAGATGTGAAGTCGTGGGTGAGCAATTTATTCTGTTGAATGCATGCTGACAAAGAGAAAGTGTCAAGAAAAGAATTTGCTTAGGCTTAAGAGCTCCATTCAGAAAGCTCTGGAAATACCTTGAGTTCAGTCTTCAGTCAATCCCATTACTTCACATGTTCATTGGGCATTTTGCCACATTTTGCACAGTAAAGGGTGAACACTATAGACTCCACAGTGATCAGATTTACTCTTAATTTATAGCTTGAGGCAACAGGAGAGGCCAGTGCAGCTTGGCTTTCAGCCAGCTCAGCCCCTCTCTGCTCCAGTAAGCATTCGTGGAGGTGGAATGTCTCTGGACCATCTGACCCTATTCACGGCTGTCTGACCTGATTCAGTCTAGAGCGGGGATCAAAGTGACCAATACAATCAGCTACACAGCTCCACCGCTCCTAACACCACTGGATTTGTGTAGCATGCTTTGAAATGTTTCCTAAAATGTCTCAGCAATAGCATTAAAACACTATGCCACTAATACCATTTGCTAAAAATATTTGGCTATACATGTGTGTGTGTGTGTGTGTGTGTGTTTGTGTGTATGTGATATTACTAATCAATAATTACTATCAATAATAAAATCACTCACCTTAAGCAGGATGCTGATGGCGGAGGCCATGCCCACCATGCCAACACCAACCACGGTTACTTTGCACTTGCTGCCCACTGGCTGCTCAGTGGTCACATGGGCAATCAGCTTCTCCTTGGTGGATGCCATCTTCTGCAGAAAGACAGAGACGCATGTATTAACAGTCTGTCTTTATAACTTCTAAAACCAGGCCAAAAGATAAGATAAGATAAACCTTTATTAGTCTCACAAGTGGGGAATGTGCAAAAAAAACAAAAACAAAAGGGGTTGTCTGCAAACTGAAACAATGCTGACATTAAAATATACTTAATGCTGAATTAACATCTATATATGCTGATTTTACATTTTACTCGTATTAATTTTATTATTACTAGTTATTACACAGATACCTTCGTGCCTTTTTTTTTTTTTTACCACTGACCCAAATCTCACAGCTAATCAAGACCTTTTGAAATCAATCAATTGCTGAATCACGTGTGGTGGATAGGCGAGTTAAACCCTGCACAAATATAGAACTCAATGAGTGTATTTATTATGAAATGAAGAAATATTATGGGTGAATTATGTACAATTATGTACAATTCACATATATGTGGAACACTATATTTCTGCTAAAGTGCTAGCTAGAATGTATCCCATCCACTTTAGTAGGGCCACAAACAAGAGATACAGAGCTTTGCAAAGCAAAGGCTTTCGCCAGCTCTAGTAGTGCTTTTGTTGTTGTTATGGGATGGCACTATTTTTACTCACTTGTTAGGTGTGGTCAGTAGAAAAGGTTAAGCAGTGGAGATGCTATTTACATCCCAGCAGCCCCCTCCAGTGTTGCACGGAAACAGGGACATAGATAAGTGGTTTCTGAAGGATAAATACTTAATCAGCCCCCTTCAGGGACACCTACTTAAGCCCCCTCTCACATGAGAACAATAGATATACATACATAAACCCATGTGTGTACGTATTTTAAACTAATATATATATATATATGACTGTCTAATCTATCCCACACTCTGTTATCTCTGTTGTAAATGTGCATCGTGCTCAGGTCTGAGGCTGTGAGCCTCTGAGGCAGTGCCTCTCTTACGCAACCCTGTGACGGTTAGGCTGACAGCCGGACAGCTGCGCACGCCTGGGCTATTTCAAGGTTATGCATTTAAAAACGACGGCCTCTTTCTTAACGTGCCTCACAAATGCACCTTCATAACATGGCAAAAATATAAATATATCAGATATGACAGAATGGTAGCCACATGGTGGAGGTCATTGATTTGAAACGCCCTCCGCAGCTACATTAATCATCACGACTCTGAAACTACAAGGACCAGGATTCATTGCGAGAGCATCTCTTAAGGAACCTGCTGCGGCTGCAAGAGCGTGATAATGTTCATGCGGACCTCTCCTCGAGCACGTAGGCACGCGGTCAGGTGACACATCTAGGTCCGTAGCACCCAATTAAAGCAATTAAAGCACAGAAATGAATGGGAAAAATAAGGATGGTTGTTAAACCCCATAATTAAAAGAAAAAAGAAGGGTAAGGGAAGATAAGATAACCCTTTATTAGTCCCACAGGTGGGAAATGTGCATTATTTGCATTATTACAGCAGCAAAGTACAAAAAAGGAAGTTGAAGCAGCATAACCAATAGAATAAAAGCTGTATGCATGTATGTACACAGTGGATATACGCATGTAGGTACACAGTGCATATATATATCCACTAAAGGTTACAAAACCCATTAATATACCAGTATTTCTCATCAATTTTAGCTCAGATGGTCAACAGGTGATGCTTCTGAAAAGATCGTGATGAAGGTGTTTGGTCACATCACCTTTCAGCAGAAGCCTGATTACATAAGAGCAGCACAGACTGAGAGTGGTGCCCAGACGCACTGAAGAAAAACAGGCTTGGCTAAAGCTATCATTCTTTTTTTTTCTCTTTCATGCAAGACTGACATCTCTAGCAATGTGGTATAATGTTAACAGTAGTGCTCTGTTTTTTTGTATCGCTAATTATTTTGATGTACCGCTTACTAAGACAAGCCCATCCACACATGCTGCTAAACGCAATTCTGCGTTGTCTTATTATAGTACACCCAAAGGAAAAGTCGAGTTTAGCTTTATTACTAAGGTAACACATTTAATTACCAGTTTTCTTAACCTAATAATCGAGGCTGCTCGTTTGAATTTTTTGTTCCACCTCAAATATTGCTGCAGTTACATTCTGCTGCCTGTTATTGCTGGACCATTTATGGTGGAAAGGGCCATTAGAGCTTAATCGTTAACATCACTACTAATACTACGACGGGTAATAATAGATATTACAGTTAATAATAGCACACAGTCTACAGGCCTTTACACACGGAGGAATAGATGTTGAATTCATTCAGAGAATGAATGAGAGACAGGCTGTCAGTCCATAGCAACCCGTTTTTTTTTTTAATCTATCATCTATAAAATACAGATCCCCACGCTCTCTCTCACCTGCAGCCCGAGTGTGAGTTAAGCTGGAGTAAACCTGGAGCTGGAATGTCTTGGGGGTCTGTCTGCTCTGGTCAGTACAGCAGGGTCTTCTGCAGCTGTGCGGCTCGCGGGGGGCGGTGCGCGCGCTTTAAGAGGGCAGCGGGCGCCCGCGTACATTTGCATATGAATAAGTAGGGCGTGGTCTCGAGCCTCGTGGTGGAAGTCACGTCCCCGTTCAAGGAACGTCACGCGTGGTGCGGATGTGGTTGAGTGACTCAAGTGTGGAGAGAGTGTGTCATCATAAAGGGGTTTCCAGTTACACTTGTGCTGCACTGTACCACCACGTTTCATGGTACAGAGCTAAAGGAGACGGATGGATGGATAGATGGAAAAATGGATAGATGAATGGAAGGATGGATAGATAGATGGATAGATAGATGATGGATCAATGGATGAATAGACAGATGGGTGGGTCGATTTTGGATAGATAGATAGACGGACAGACAGATAGACAGATAGATAGACAGATAGATAGATAGTTGTATGAATAGACAGATAAATGCATGGATGATGGATGCATGATACATAGACGATAGACAGAGGGATGGATGGATGAATAGATAGACAGACAGACAGATAGATAAAGAGATAGATAGATAGACAGACCATATAGACAAAAATATTAGACACACCTGTTTTTAAGGGTTTGGGCTAGGCCCCTTACTTCCAGTGAAGTGGAATCTTAATGCTTCAGCA
Organism: Bryconaethiops microstoma; assembly: GCA_037577275.1. NCBI lineage: Eukaryota > Metazoa > Chordata > Actinopteri > Characiformes > Alestidae > Bryconaethiops > Bryconaethiops microstoma. The sequence goes on from JBBJLS010000128.1 coordinate 5,111,668, forward strand.
TACCAAGACATTCTGGACACATACACTGCTTCCCCAACAACAAGCCCTGGGTCACCAAAGACATCAAAGCCCGCCTGAATGAGAAGAAGGAAGCATTCAGGTCAGGTGACAAGGAAGTACAGGGGCGCTTGTCTGTGAGGTTAAAGGAGAGAACGGACAGCTACAGGAGAAAGCTGGAACAAGGGCTGCAACAGAACAACAGTAGAACATCATGAAGAACATCACAGGCTTCAAGAACAGCATCCATGGGACTGATGGTGACGAGGAAAGGGCCAATGAGTTTAACCTGTATTTTAAACAAGTTTGACAGCAGGCCTCTTTCCAGCATCTCCAGCTCCGGCATGGCCCTCATTGCACCTGCTCCCTCCATCAGTGTCACGCCAAATTGCAGCTCTCTGTCCTACCTCTCTCCTTCTCCTTCTCCCACCATTGTACCAGCTAGTTTCAACCCCTCTCCTCCTGCTAATGACTATTCCAAAACCCTTAGACAATCCATCACTATCACCGGGGACTTCGGTCCATCATGGACAATGTTGATCAGCCAATCCACAGTGTGGTGGCAGAACTGAGAAGTACTTTTAGCCACAGACTCACCAGCTTAAAGTGCTCCACCGCCATCAGACTCTACAACACCTCCCTCTGTCACACACCCACCCATCAGACACTACAACTCCTCGCTCTGTCATTTATATTTAATTTAATGTTATATTTAATGTTGTAGCTAACTAAAAGTATGTGGACACCTCTTCTAATTAGTGGAGGTCATCCACACCCTTTGACTAACATTGCAGAAAATGAGGAAAACTGCCATGTCATCTTCACTACTATACAGGATCGCAAAATACAACAATGTTCTGGATTCAGTGATTCAGTAACTACCACCAGTGTATGTAGGGCAATTGCACTAGGGCCCCACTTGCTGACGCGCCCCTAACGTGTTTATTGGATCCCTTATATCACCCCTTATACAATCGTACACCTTTACTCACTGGAAGGAACAATAGCTTAGTAAGATACTTCATCTATTAGTCACATCAGTAATCTATAAGCAGCCCTGACAGCTATTTATCTTCCTCTGATGCAGACCGTGTCTGGTGTTATTGAAAATGTACTGCTTATTGATAAGTTTTAAACGTCCTACATCCTGAACAAACCCTCTTTCTGAAAGCTGTGACCTTGTCTGTGTTGCACTTTGGTATCAAGATGAGCTAATCTACTTTATCAGCCTGTATTGGTTCGTAGACTTTATTGCCTTATGTATGGCCTATTTAATGGCAAAGCCAGAACGCAGTGTTTTGTTATCTTGAGCTGAACCTTTACCCAGGCCAGGTCCTACAAACTATATTAAAAACCCTTATCTTGTGGACTAGGTTATTTAAGTTTGCCTCACCAGACTGATATGCTTTACTGTCACAATGATTTATAATGAAATTTATGAAACAGTGGAAAAGTTAATGAGGAAGCCAGCTGAATGCTTTACTAAGTAAACACTGAGTGAAATGCCCATTTCTAATATACAATAATGAAAAACATGCTAAATTAAACGGGATACTATTGATCAATCTGTTTAAACATAGACTTGCAACAGTGCTGCAAATGTAGTTTGCAGAGGAAAAAGTGCTGAACTTAGTTAAGCTGAAGTTCATGCCATATTCACATGATGTATTTCTTTGTTCAAGAAAGGTCACATGTAAAGCACGAAACCTGTTTCCCCTTTAGCATTTAGAATTGAATTCCTCCACCGCCAGAAACAAATGTAAGCTTTATTGCTCCATTGTTAAGGTCTGATTAAGAAGGCCTCATTAAGATGAGAGCTAAAAAATTGAGGGCAGGACTGAATATGCTGTGCCCACGTTAATTCTAATGAGGTCAAAGAGTAATGCATGTGCTCAGCAAACATCATAGATAAGCATACAGTGCCTTATATGAGGATTATGGTGTTATTAGCGTACAGCAGAATACTGAAGGAGTCAGAGGTTGGATAAAACTGAATGATTCAGGAGAAGTTGCTGTTCACAACCACTGCACATAATGAACACCACACACATCCCTTCCGTTCTCCTTTCCTCCAACCCGTGCAGCTTATGCACACTTGCAGCTCTTCTACGTTTGTTAATTTATTACATTTATAAAAATGTTCTTACTTTTTAATTTCTATTTGCATTTAGTTAGATTGATATTGTCTTGTTAGATTGATTTTGTCAGTTCTGTGTTGCACAGCTGGTGGTTATGGCATTTCATTGTATGTTGTACTAAATTGGACTGCATGTGACAATTAAAAGTCTTGAAATAGATAAAGAATAGATAAAGCATTAATATTAGGGTACTGGGGGCCTAGTGGGTAGGATACTTGCCTCTGGACTGAGAGATCATGGGTTCAAATCCTACCTTCAGCACCACCACTGGGTTCCTGAGCAAGACGCTTAGCCCCAAGTTGCTCCAGGGAGACTGTCCCCTGTAGTTAGGGAGCGGAAGTCGCTTTGGATAAAAGCATCTGCTAAATGCTGTAAATGCTAATGATGTTATAATTGTTTTCTGAATCACTTGTGAGATCAAGCTGGTGTTAAAATATTTATTTTCATTAATTCATTCTTTATCTGTAACAAACTTAATGATAGAATCGAGTGATGACAACGGTTGTTCAATTTATTTAAATAAGACATATAGAAGTTTAAGTCCATATTTATGATCAGAACTGTATAATTAAGTACTATCCACATTTTTTTTTAAATCTAGAGCTCTGTCATAGGGTTCTAGACTTGTAAAATCTTCAGTCAGACCAAGCAAGTGTTAAGAAGACTGAAGGTCATTCAATCAGAATATATTGGTAGAACACTGACACTTAGTGGTGAGAAACGGTAGTGCCATGGAGCGCCATATTGATTTCCAGTGCTGTACCGAACCATCAGCATTTTATAGATCTTATATTGAAATGTCTTTTTAGTCCTCTTCTGAATGATCAAATCAAGTTCCAGATATTTTTTGGGCTGATTTTTCCAATATTTGCATAATAAGATGCAATAAGTTAATAATGTCTCTTGGAATGGTTTCATGTGAAATGTGCTATTCTACAATAAACATACTAAGCGGGGTTTCTTTACAGTGGTGGTGAGAGGAAACTGAGGGAGGTCTACAGTCCAAATAAGGCCACAATGAACACACATGTATCTTCTGACTCTTTGTGATAAAATGTTGAAAAATCTGAAAAAGGTCACAAAACAACTGTAAAATAAAGTCTCAGACATCAGGATCGAGCAACTTTCTGTGATGCCACTCTTCGATTTGGATGTCTGGTACCCGTTACCACTGATGTGAACAGTTCTGACGTGAAGAGCTTCTGCAGAATGGAACATGTCAGATTAAACATATCTTAACGGACGTGTTAACCATTTAAGTGTATATACAGTTTGAAAATCAAGATTTAAAAATTCGTTTTTTCAGTCATGCAGAATCCGTTTATGGAACTATGACATCTAGCGGTGATAAATGCAAGTATAATTCATTTCAGGACACTGACCTGCACTGGCTTACTGAGTGACAGTATAAAGGGTTTTCATTTTCACATTGACTTGAAGACGCATTACCAGTAGCAGGGGCTTTTTCCAGACAGTTTTAAAGTCATTCAGCTTTACAGACAAAAAACTCTACATGGGTTTCTTCAAGACTTTGGTGCCCATTATTTCACAGTCTCCTTATTTCACAGTCTCATCATTTCACAGTCTCATTATTTCACATTTTAATTTCCAAGCTGTACCAAGAACTGGAATAACGTAGTCTAATAATGCTGAAAATGGTTTTCAATATGTTTCAATGGCCATTCCTCTTAAAATACACTTAAAACCTAGATAATTTAGGCATAATTCAGGGTCCACTAAATTCAATAATTATAGATTACATGAACGTGACACTTCATTAAAACCATTACAGCATTTCTTCTGTCTTTGTTCTGGCATATGAAGAACCGCATTAAGATTTCAATGATGTACGTAGGTGAAGTGAAACCATTTCAAGCCACCCACAGAAACACAGAGGTTTCAGGCTTCTTAAAACCCTGAAACAGTCATTTTGAGAATGTGTGGGAAATTATAAAGAAAGTGACATCAGGGACTTTTAATTTGTGAAGAAATTCACATGTCATTCAAAAAGTCATTTGCTGATTTGCATGCTGAGTTGTATGTGACCTAAAAACCTTCCCATGCTGTGTAATAATTTCTGAAAAATGGATGTAATATCTTGAATGAGGTGGCTGCTCATGTCACTGACGTGGAAAAATTAATAGCACTTGTCTGAAATGAATCTGGCCAGATGTTCAGCGCGTCGGTCACACTGTTCATGTGAAAGCCGGGGGTCGTGCAGTAGTTCAGGAGTTTTAAAAACTCAACCTCGAGGGCAGATTTTTTTCATCACTGATAATTTCCCTCAGCCCACAGCCGTAAATGTTTGTGTGTTTCCTCGTGTGTTTGGGGTCAGCTGTCAACAGTGTGTTATTACACTCAGTAGTGTCTTGCTGAGGGCGGCTGTCACTGTGTAATGGCCCACAATCACATCCCAGGTTTCAGCACAGTAATTCCTGCCTGGACATCCAGCTGCGCCATATGGGCCCCAGAACACATCAGCATTCATCATCACACACCGCTGTGCCTGGGACTGTACCCCACCTGTCACCTTCACACATTTTCCTGCGCTGTTTCTTTCTGCCTTGCTCTTTTAATCTCCTCGTTTTTACGGCGTGTCCAATTGGGCCGTTTTATGAACACTGTAAGATACGAGCTCATGCAATTACAGTCCAATCAAGGCCAATTAGACACTGATGGAAATTTCAAGCTCTGCTGGGCCACAGTTTTTAGGACACAATGTTGCCGTGAGCTGCAGCTCCAGGGAAGCTGTAATCTGTGTTATCAACATTATCCCACCACAGGGATGTGCTGATTTTCCACCATATAATTACCCCTATTACGCATTATTCCAAATAACAAGTGAAATCAGTGATTATTCCCCAGGTCCTAATCACGTGCTAAATGATCAGTGTGTGTGTGCTCATGTTGTGTGTGTTTGCTGGGCCAGAAGGCTTCAGCATCACTGGCAAATGAAGAACAGAAAGTGAAGTCACTTGTTTTGAAAGCATGTTTTAATGTGTATTTCATATTTTATCTGTGTATTTCATATTTCATATTGTAGTTTTACTCTGGGCTTTACTGAAACCTCATCTATGTAGAAAAATACATCCCCTAGCTCCCAGGATGACCTTTTATAGGGATCAGTCTCATTATCGCATTATATTTCCATTCATGTGTTTGTCAGGCAGTCTAATCCAGAGTGACTTATGGTTTTAATCAAGTTAGACAAATGTAACGTTAAGAGTCTTGGCCAAGGACTTTTATTGATGTGGCGTGCTTGAAATCGAAATCCAGTCTGCTGCATAGACTGGATGGCGTTACCATCACGTAACACTGAGGTTTTGGAGGTTCAGTCTAAAAGTCTGGGTTGAGTTGATGTTAAAAACATAAATACAGCAACCAAGTCCCAAAAGCACAGTTGAAGAAGAAAACCGTTATTGGAATGAAAACAAAATTGCCAAAACCTATTGGTTCATACTGACTTTCAGTAGGCTGGGGAAGCTAAATCTGGGCAAGTGTTTTCAATGGTTGGCATGGCAGTAAGCATTTAGCAGATGCTCTTATCCAGAGCGACGTACATCACTGCTCATGTAGTCCACATCTGTTCTTCAACCTGAAAAGCAACACTTAAATCAACATCCGCTATTCAACCAAGTTACCTCATTCTGAGCTACACACCTTAACAGATCCTGTCAAAGGAAAGTCAGAGGTTTAAGCATAAGTACAGAAAACATGGCGTTAAGAGCGTAAGTGCCCTTTTTTAAAAATAAATATTGAGAAAAAGAAACGAATAAGCAATAACCTAAGAGGCCTAGTTACCTAGTCACCAAGGTGCTCTTTGCAGAGGTGGGTCTTCAGACATTGCTAGAAGACAGCGAGGGACTCCGCAGATCTGATCGGAAGGGGGAGTTCATTCCTCTTCGTTTGAGCAATGGAGGTTCAAGACGAGCGGTGCTTGATGCCCTGAGAGGACGAGAAGTGACGCGCTGCTTGAATGTTTGAGTAACTCAGAGCAGGGGTGTCGAACACAGTTGTTGGTGGACCTCGGTTCCGTAGAAGTGTTTTACTTCCTCTAACACTGTATTCAGCCCACAAAGGCCTGTGTAATTAGCTGATGATGTCAGGTACACTGCTAAACTCTGCAGTACTGTGGTGCACCAGGACTGGAGTCAGATGTCCTGACCTAGATTCAGTAAAACAGGACCTACAGCTGCTGTCTGCCACATACAGCTTCTGTCAGATTTACCTCTGATTCACCCAATCCCCTGGCTATACTTTTATTATTGACTTTGTAGAAGTAGCTGCGGATATGTAAGGTTTGTTTGAGCGTGCGCGTATGTGTGCGTGTGTGTAAGTTTTTGCCTGCAGCTAGTGTGTACGCTGAGGGAGTTTGAGGTGGGTTGCTGTGAATCGTCTCTTTATGTGGAGACGATAGAGCCTGCAGGCAGTTTCCGGCAGCAATGCAGCTCCTCAGGCTACAGGTTCACTTACAGTAACAGCATATACACTACACTACACAGTCCCCAAGGGTGGGCAGCCGCGGGACAGCAGCACTGATGACTTTATCTGAACCGCTCACTTTATTATTTTCGATTGCAAGCTTTATCAGTGAAACAAAAAGCTAAAATCTCAAGCATGTGCAGTGAAAGGTCATGCATGTATTTGTCAACGGATTTTAGGTCCAAAATGAGGTATTAGACGAGGAGAACACAATATACACAAACAAAAAACTGTGTTTATGTGACCATGTCATTTTTTGAAGTTAAACAAGTTACAATTTTAAAAGGTAAAGTTTAATACGGTCCTCTTGGAGCAGCTGAGGGTTAAAGGTCTTGCTCAAGGACACAATGGTAGAAAGTGGAGGTTCAAACCTGCGACTTTGTGGCCAGCAGGTTCACAGGCAGGTGTTTTACCCACTAGGTCACTCCAAAACTTTAATTTTATTTCTTTTGAACCAACCGGGTGGACTTGCCATTGCCAGATGTAACTGGGCCTCTGTCTTCCAGAAAATTTCACTTTTGACTGCCCACAGTTCTTATTCAAAAGTGTTGGGTCATTAAAGTTTTTTGGCAAGTCTGAGACAAGGTTAGCAGTGGTTTTCACCTGTACTTTTTTGTCTAGACTCTTTCTAATGTTGGAATTCTAAATTCTGATCTCATAAGAGGTGAGTGAGGCCTTCAGTTCCTTAGATGTTTGCATTCTTGGATGAGTTGTCATTGCATTTTGAAAGAATTATGGTAGGCCGGCCTCTTCTGTGAAGATTCACTAATATTCCAAGTTTTCTCAGTTTGGTGATAATGGCACTCACTGTGGTTTGTTGGGATCACAGAGCCTTAAAATGTGGTTTGTTGGGATCACAGAGCCTTTTATATTTCTTTCCAGACTGATATAACATTCTTTCTAACCTTTCATGGAATTTGTTTTGATTACAGCATAGTCTGCTGCTTGTTGAGATCTTTTAGACAACTTTACATTTTTGTTAAGATGTTTAGAGTCATCAGGGCTGGAAGTGAACAAGGCAGGCCTAATTGATCATTTATTATCAGCAACATTTGAGTAAGGTGAGTAAAATGACTTTTTAAGCAGGGATACATAATGTTTTTCTTTAAATAATGAGCTTACTATTTCAAAATTGTATTTGCATTCACAAAAATATCAATATAAAAGAATTCACATTAGTACCCTCCTAATTATTCTGGGTTTATCAGAGGACCCCTCCAGTTTAAGAACTTTCCAACAGCAACTGTTGGCTTATAGCCTCATTTTTAACCATTATGTGCAGTAGTGAGTGTTCTACATTTAGAGAAGATTAGATTTATTCAGAAAAACTGTTCTACCCCTCTTCAGGTTGCTTCGACTTCCTTTATGTATCTCATCAGGATGGACCTTATCTTCAGCCTTTCAGGTGGCACCAGCACTGGGAGGGTGCGTTACAAATAATATCACTTTGGAAAAGTGAAAGTGATCATTCAGTCATACGTGAACACCACGAAATTCTTCCTCTGCATTTAACCCATTCACCAAGTGAAGCAGGGGGCAGCCAGGAACACGGCGCCCGGG